>JBAMAV010001564.1:0-372101 GCA_037043315.1 Amiota communis | reverse complement strand
ACCATATAGGTTCGCAAAAATTTTTTTTCGATTTTTTTTTTTGCTTAAATTGTGTGTTATGGTGTTAAAAACATCCCCTGAAAATTTCAAGTCAAAAGAACATATGGTTTTTTTTTTAGAATTTTTTTTGTGCAGGTAGGTCGGGCATAAAATCACCCGACCTCGTATGCGAAAAAAAACTTCTAATTTTTTTCTAAATTAACTGTTGTTTCTGAATAAAAAAAACATTAAAAACCTCGAAAGAAGTTATTAAATATTAGTTTTTCTCTAAAAATATAAAAATGATGCGAAATTAAATTTTTCGGTTTTCATACGTTTTTTGTTTTTACCCCGTTTTCACGGACTTTGACCTAAATTTCTCGAGAACTACTAAGCCGATTTTGGTAATTCTTTTTTTCGGTGAAAGCTAACATCCCAATGCAACGAAATTTTTATTTGATTGAAAAAAGTTGTTTAAACTTTAAACGCGATTATCTCGAAACCACTTTTTTTAAACTGGTTGGGAGGATAACTTCAGTAAATGTAGACCGATTTTCAATCTTTTTTTTTTTAAATTACTCCTAATACCAACCATTCTGGCGTATCAGAGGATATTTTGGATCGGTCAAAAAATAAAGGACCTAGGACCAAAAAAAGGGGTCAAAAAAGGTAGATTTTCGAAATTTTGACTTTGACACCCCCTTACTCCCCTATATAGTGACCTATCCCAAATATCCTCTGATACGCGATAACCACATAAATTCTTAACATAACTCCATTTCTACTTTTTCTTTCAGATAATCCGTTCTCAAAAAATCGTCCCAACCATGGGCCTATGTTTTAAATTTTTCGTCAACTTTAGAACGAATTACAACAACAACCGATACAACAACAACAACGAAAAATATTTTTTAATTTGATTTCATTAATTATCTTTCAAATAAAGAAAACTGCATATTGATACCTCTCATACTTTTTGTGTAATTGAATTTTTTGTAAACCTTTCCAAAACGACACCTGAGACTATATGGTCCCCTTAAGTTATCTTTAGTCACATGAAATTATGTTGTGTTAGGTTAAGCTTTGTAAGAAATGCATTATAAATTAGTTAGTGAAGTAAGAATGAAAGAAATAAAAAACAGAAGAAAATACTCCAGTTCAAACTACAACAATCACAGTGAAAATGAACGAAATTTGTAGTTGTTGTTGTAGCTCAGAACTCGCTGGTCTGACATGGTCAGTGTAAAAAGTGTTAGTAAAATTTGGACTCTTTTAAGTGATTGTCGATAGTCTTGTTCTTTCCTTTTGTTGCGCGGCAATAAACAGCAGACAATATATTTAAGGAAAATTTTATTTGTAATTTTTTTTGTAATCTATTAAATACGTAGCAGGAATGAAAAAAGGAAATGCCAGAACTATGTGCATACACTGCAAAATGTTCTAAATCATGTATTTTTCACAAAATTCAAGTTTTTATTTCTCACAATCGCCACAACGTTCCATTTGTGCATTTGTGTGTGTAATGAAAACAAAACAAAAAACAGCTGCTCAGAACTCGCAACTCAGAACTCGGTGACAAAAAAGGGGTAACCAGAACTCGACAATTAGAACTCCCTGTCTGAACACACTATTAAGTATATACGCATGTTTTCAGACTATATGTGCATAGAAGGCTTCGTCTATTTTCTAGCCGCTTTGTGCTTTGTTTGGTGGTGGTTTTTGCTTGAATATTAAAATACTAAATAGTGAACGTACATATATTCGTTACTGTTTTAATACAGTTGTCCTACTGACCTACAAATGTAAGCATAAAGCGCACGGCAAAATGAACAAAGTCTAATTCCAAACACAAATCAAATTGTTATATGCTATACATAAGCACAAAAGAAACGAAAAGGATTGCACTTTATCAAACTGATTATGTGCAAATTTCGATCGAAATTCCCGTTCAACAACAACAATGCATGTTCACTATGTCATTTATGTATTTTAATGAACAAAGGTAATTAACTTTTTTCTGCAAGCAGTACAGTACAGTGCTTGCATAGATTGGATAAAAATTGAAAAGACTATTACGAGTTGTTGCTTTACATTGCGAATTGAATTGAAATTAAAAAAAGTGATCTGGTTTATTTTTGCTTGTGTTTAATTTGGAATTGAAATTGAAAGAAGTGATCTGGGCTATTTATGCTTGTGTTTAAATTGAAATTGAATTGAATTGTATTGGGTTTAGATTCAACCAATCAGTTGTTATAGGTTGTATTAGATTTGCAGTTGAGAACTGTGACTTTGTTTGTTTTTGCTTTCGCTCTAATTCTTAGGAAATCAATTCATTTAGTTTGCATTCGGGTGTGCTTATTGAAAATGAATTTAAATAAGTGATTTCATCTGTTTATGCATGCGATTATAATCGTAGGAAGGCGATTCTGTTCTGAATTAAGCAAGTGATTTCCAAGTTAATAAAAGTCATCTTGGAAATAGTCCAAGATGGCACCGAAGCGTTCAACCAATGAAAATGACTTGCATCTTGTGAGGGAAGACCTTTTGAATTCTTTAAAGAGAAGTAGGAATTATGTATTAGAGAATTCTGATGTGATGACATTGGCAGAACTAGATTCGAGTCGACTTTCTCACAATTAACCTTTTTTCCTTTTCAGGGAAATTTACCGAGTGGTATAGTTGGTATAATATATATATATAATATATTTGCGAACTTGATACTTCATCGATGTATTTACATTTATCGTCTTTAGGACCCATACCATTGAATGCAATAGAATCTTTAGAGATTCAAGCTCATGTCAGGGAGCTATTTAACTTAAATAAAGTCGCTAAGGCGGATGTAGATTTCTTTAGGCGCACTGTAGAAGTAGTAACGTCTCAACTGAGACGCACTGCCTACATTGGGTTTAACTGAAGATATTTTAAGTGCAATCGTCGTGCATCTAGTTAGCAGCAAGCTAGATGAACAAACATTGCAACGTTGGGAACTTAATTATAGCCGTGAGGAGTTGCCTAGTTGGGAACTATTCTCAAAATTTATAGTTCGTCGGTACACTTATATGATAGGTCGTGAACTGAATCAGGAACGGTCGTCGAATCAATCGAAGTTTAGTGGAAGGGTTTCACAAAACCGAACCACGTTAAACTCAGTAATTTAAGGAAGAAAAAGGAAACTGCTTAAAGTGTTCATAGGTTGTCGGATTGTCCCCAATCCCTAAGACTGTATGTGATGCAGAGGTATCAGGAAGCGAAAAGATTGGCGTTGTGCATTAATTGTTCAGGCAAACGCCATAGCACGAATGCTTGCCCCAATACACGTTCCAAAATATGTAAAGGTATTCATCATGCACTTTTACATAGAGGATATTTTTCCAATAGTACTTGTAATGAGGTTCAGTCAGCAGTGCAAACGGAAACGAGTTCACTATATAGTTCGCTCTTATCAAATAGTCGTGCTTGTTATTTGGTAACAGCATTGATTCTAGGGTAAGGGAAATGAGTTTCTGAATTGTATGCTTGATGCTGGCAGTCAGGTTAATTTCGTAACCAGCAGTCTTTCAGCTAGGCTAGGGTTAGAGGTAGAGAATGCAGGATTAACAGTTCATGGCATAGACGATACCAAAGCAGGTGTCCACGGCTGCGTGGAAATTCTTTTGAAATCGCGACTTTCATCATTCTCTACCACATCTCAATTTGTAGTGCTTAATGGAACTTACCCAAGGGGGTGAAGCTAGCAGATCCTAAATTTAATCCTAGCGAAAACATTGATGTATTTTTAGGCATCGAATTATTCTTCTCATTGCTAGCAGTAGGTCAAATGCGGTTGGCACCACATGCCTCATTGCTATAGAAATCTCATCTGGGATGGTTGGTAGTCGATGAACGCACACTTTCTTTGACCTGTGGGTTATCATTAACAGTGGTTACTGAGGAGGCAAAAGAGGATGAGTTGAGCAAGATGGTCGAATCTTTTTGGAAAATGGAAGATACCAGAGTTTAATAAATCAGCACACGCCTGAAGAGAAATTTTGCGAAGATCACTTTTTGGCAAATGTGAAGCAAATTTTGTCAGGACCTTTCATAGTTCGCTTGTCATTTAGGGCAGACAAGTCTAGTTTAGTGGACTCGTATGATATTGCATTGAATCGATTTAAGAAGTTAGAAAATAGATTTAATAGAGTTCCGCATATACGAAGTTTATTGATGAATATAAGGAATTGGATTATTTAGAAATTGTTAATTCCCGCTCTACGACCTGACGCCGTCACCACCAAGTTGCGTGTGGTATTTGATGCGTCCTGTAAGTCTAGTAATGGACGATCATTAAATGATTTGCTAGCGGTCGTAAGTCAGAATGATTTGTTTGAGATCTTATTACGTTTCCATTGCCATCGATATGCTCTTACGGGTTATATCTCTAAGATGTATAGGCAGGTATTAGTGCACGATCAGGATTGCAACTACCAAGGAATACTGTGGCGAAATAATCCTACTGAGGCCATGCAAGTGTTACGCTTTAAACCGGTAACATATGGTACCAGTGCCGCGCTCTTCCTAGTGGTTCGAAGTATGCGCTACTTGGCAGATTTGCTTAGTATGAAGTACCCAACGGGGTGTAAGGCCATACTACAGAACTTTTATATGGATGACTTGCTTGTCGGGACTGACACAATCGAGGAGATTTGCTCATTGAAAAGTGAGATTTCAGTACTTTTGAATCTTCAAACTCGAACTGCACAAGTGGCTTTCGAATTGTGAGAGTGAGGATTTATAATCGCAAAGATTGATTGCTGACCCTTTGGAAATCAAGACTTTAGACTATTCTAAAACATTAGGCATACTGTAGGATAGAATCCACTCACATACCCGTTATTGTTAGTGGAGTGAATGATGAAGATAAAAATGCGCTTGGCCATGAATAACTTGCAAATTTTCTATTGGACAGATTCCTCAATTGTTTTGAACTGGCTTGCTTTCCATGCTAGAATATGTGGCAAATAGAGTTTCTAAAATACAGGAGGTATCTACTAATCATCAATGGTTGAAAATTGATACAAAGTTGAACGAAAATCTACGTTTAGTTTAGCGACACAACTCTATATGATGATGTTGTTGGCAGTTGTAAATTCGTTAATGAATTTGCTAAGTTGCAGCGAGTCTTTGGTTATTTATATAGATGGTTACGAATCTGTAGGAAAATTGACGTTAGGAGTGTAATAGAAAAAAGTAAGGGGCTTACTATGTTAGTGCACAATGTACAGAATGTGTGTTTGTCTGAAGAGTTCACGTGACTAAGGGCAAAGAAGATAGGAAAATCAGAAAAGGTTCAGAAGCTTCCTCTGTTTCTAGATCACTCTGAAGGGGTGGCTATGGTAGGGTAGGTGGACGTTTGGCTAGAGCAAATATAGTGTTTAATGCATCGGATTAACGCTCATGCTGGTGCACAAGCTTTATGTGCATTTGTACGTCAAAGATATTGGATTATCAATTGTAGATCTCTAGCTCGGCAGACAGTTCGAGGTTGTATTGCTTGTTTTCGACAGCGACCTGTACTGGGATTTGCCGTTATACCGAATCAGAGGAGAGATGCATCCGTTTCAAAAAGCTGGAGTTGACTTTGCGGGCCCAATGCAGATGTGCCTGTTTGTTTGTGTAGTCACTAAAGCTGTCCATCTGGAGTTAGTGATTAACTTAAGCACAGAGGATTTCCTGGCTGCGCTCAAACATTTTTTAGTGCGAAGAGGAATGTGTAGCAAAATCTTCTGCGACAACGCCACAAATTTTGTAGGAGCATGACGAGAACTACGATAGATGTCAATGAAGCTACATAAGGATCCAGCTAGAAATAGGCTTCTCGTCAAATGTAGATCCTTAGGTGTAGAGTTCAAATATATACTTCCAAGATCCCCACATTTCGGGGGACTATAGTAGAGTGCGATTAAGGTAGCAAAGAGGCTGTTGGCAAACCAGGTTAACGGGATGGCATTAAACTTTGAAGAAATGTCGACAGTGGTGGCGCAAGTAGAGGCAATAATGAACCCTCGTCCACTCTGCCCTCTCATCGATGATGCAAATGATTTGGGTGCATTAACTCCAAATCATTTTCTCGTGGGTAGACCTCTTAACTCTCGACCAGAGGTCTACAGTGACGACATCTTAAGGCTGTCCATGGCGAATCGATATAAGCGAGTCATTTCCGTGCAGCAAGAAGTATGGCGGCGGTGGTTAAAAGAATACTTGACCCAACTTCAACAGCGCCAAAAATGGACTTAGGTGTACAACAACATTGCACTGGTACTTCTGGCAGATGAAAACGCCCCGCCAAATAAATGGTGACTAGGACTTGTAATGGAAGTGATCCCTGGACAGGACGGACTCTTAGAGTAGTCACAGTGAAGACAAGGTCTGGTGTATTGTAGCGCAGCATACAAAACATATGCCCGCTACCTCTGGAGTCGAATGGGACTTAAATTGGTTGGAAGGAGCTTCCAAGGCGGGGAGTATGTTGGCGCTGAACTGTTAAAAGAATAGAGCTTTGATTTTACATATTTACTAATCTTTAAAGTTTCTTAATTTTTCCTTATCTTCATCTCTTATTCGGGTTAATTGTTCTCTTTCATTCTCTTAAGTTATCTTTAGTAATTTGAAATTATCTTATGTTAGGTTAAGCCTTGTATGAAATGCATTATAAATTAGTTAGTGAAAGAAGAAAAAACAGAAGCAATTAAGAACATCAAGAAGGTAGACGTGTTTTTGTCTTTCTTCTTCTTCTTTCCTCTCTACGAAGCAATTGGCTTTCGCGCGGACCTGTTCGGGACAACATTGCCATTTGTGTAACTGATATTTCGGGACCTTTACTTTTTTATCGCAATGAAAATGGTGGACAACATACCGAAAAAAAATAATATAAGTATAACGGTCGGAGAGAAATGAAAAAATTTAAAAAGAAGTGAAGGGGTCGGTTCTCTCCGACCGGTCCACTTTCAAAATAAATGATAACAGTTATTTGCGAACTATGCTTACAATGATGTAAGTTACTCAATACATTTACGCTTCATATCAATACAATCATTTCTTTTCAGTTATTTGGCACACGGGATATCTAAACAGTACCTTTCATTCAGCTTTAAGCTTTCGGTACCATGCGTGCTAAGAATAGTGATCGAAACGTCCTTGATTATATAGGAAATTTTGAACACAATTTATTTATCGTTGCCAAACAGCTGCAAGTGGCGACCCTGCATTTGGAATTTACCAAACTACGTTGAGGCAATAGATGAAAACATGGTTCTCTCACATGCCCGGCCAATTCTGGATTCAAATTTTACAACTATAAAGGTATTTTCTTTCATAAGAGCGGAAATTATTGATTTGTCTATATCATAATAATTTATATAAGAACATATAGCATAAATCTTTTATACACAGACAAGCAATGTAGCCATTGAGCAACAATTGGAAACCGTAAAATATGAGGTAAATGAATTAAAAATTGAAGTAAAATATAAAAATATCTAATAAATCTTTTATACACAGACAAGCAATGCAGCTATAGAGCAACAGTTGGATAACGTTAAATATGTCAACTGTGATCCAGGTGAAATTTATTACATGGAAAAGAAAGGAGATGAAATCGTACTGACAAAACAAGACAAATTATCAACTGCGGTGGACAGCAATGTTTTAATGGATGTTCTAATTGATGGTGAATATAATAATGGAGGAGAATCTGTTTTCGAAATGACCGAAGCCGATAAGGAAATAAGTAACCACCCGTATGAATTTATTACCAACAAAGTTACAAATTTGGCAGCTGCCGTGGTGGATTTAATGCAAGGCACAGTGGTCCGGCGTCCGGACAAAATTCAATTTTTCAAAATTTTTGAAATAAAAATTTGATAATGCAGACGTTTTCTTAAATATTCAAGGCAGATTTCCTGAAAATATTACTTAATTTAAAAAATTTTTCATTGTAGTTTTTTGACTTTAAACATGAAATTGTATGCAAATCGTACTTCATACAAGAGTTTCGTTTTCATGTCTGCAAATAAATATTACCATTTGATTGTTAACCAAATATTGAAAAAAAAAAGATAATTGAATATATTAACGGAAACAGTAATAATTCTCTTAAGTTGTGGTACAAAATCCAATTTTTTTTTTTGAAATTTCAAAATTTTTCGAAAATTTTTTTTTTAAAGATCATTTTTTCGAGTGGTCCACACCGGTCCACTTGAAATCAACATGAGTGATGTAGCCACATATTTCAGCTATGATCTCAAACTGAAACCTGTTGCGCAAAGTTGCGCAAATTAAAAATAATGTAGCTTTTGTGCATTTACCCACAGGCAAAACGTTACATATGGCTTATGCAATTTTGTGTAAAAGACAGAAAAAGACATCACAGACCCCATCAGCATTAAGAGACAACTAAAAAAAAAAACAATTTAAAAATTAAAAATAAAAAAAAATTAAAATATAAAAATAAAAAAAAATTTAAAAATTAAAAAAAAAAATAAAAAATAAAAAAAATCTAAAAACAAAAAAAAAAAATGAGGAGAGAATAACCTTACCGTAAACCTCCACGTGGTACTCTCTGGGGTCGTGAAAAATGTAAAAATGAACTCACCAGCTAATTACGGAAGTAAAAATGTATTTATAGTATTGAATGAATTTAAAATTTGCTAAAACTAAGGTCAGATTCGTCATCACTGATCCTTAAAACTCCTAAATATATATTTTCAGCTTAATTAAATGAGTTTTTGAATTTTGTCCGCCAACGCCTTCTGGTCGGACCACTGTGCAAGGGGACAAAACGGACAGACCTTCGGAAATTACCGCTATGGAAATAAGTGACATGGCATTTAATATGAACCAATTCGACATGGCTATGCAGGCTATTAAAATTGAAAAACTAAGCATTCAGAAAGCTGCCGATAAGTTTCATGTTAACAAGTCAGCATTTCTGCGTCGCTTACAAAAAGATCCAATTTATAAAACGAATCGTCTTGTTAAATCAGATTATTCGTTGTCATTTGAACGTTTTAAAACTGATTCAGTTCCGAAGATTAGTAAAGATCTTGGACTTCCAGTACGATCGATATATTAGAAACAATTTTTGATTCATGCACGTCGTAACTATTTAGAATAAAATGATGACACTGAATCACCCGCCGTATGTACATCAAACGAATTTCTTAATTCTAAAAAAATAACGAAAAAGAGCGAACTAGAAATTGCTTTTAGTTTATATGGACAAATTTTTGACTAAATCTGCAGCAGGGGGCCTATAATCCTCTTCTTCTTCTTTGCACCGGTGAATGACTGAAATGCTTTTGCTCTCTTCAAGTTTACACAGGAAAGGTTTATTAAATTAATTTTAATGATTTTTATTCTCTTCTATATTTCCAGTCTGTTGCTGCTGCCATTAGCTTCTTCTATTCCTCTCATTTGGGTCTTCACATTCATTTGCTGATACTTGTTATTACCGGTACTGTGGGCACTATAGGTTTTGTCCTTCTGGAATGGGCTTTCTTTTATACTGGTCTGGAATTATCGTTTTTTAGTGGCGTCTATGGACCATCGATTGGTTTTACAACTTGTTGTTTGGCGGCGTGCTCTTTAGTATGAATGAATCGAATGACTACTCAATTACTTTTTAGACTATTCAATGTCTTCTGAAGAAAAAGAAGAAGAAAATACATACAAAAACAAATGACATTCCTAAATTACTTATAGTAAAAATACAACAAAATGCAACAATTCTATAAATTGTTTGTACTATAGCATTAAGTTTTTTTAGTCAGATTTCGTCTTCCTAGACAATAATTGTTAAAAATGAGCCAATATTATTACATATATTATAATACATACATTACATTACATATATTAAAATACTATTATAGTTACATATGTGTGTATTTTTTAATAATATTAAAAACATAATAAAAATAATTTTCATTTTTATTATCAAATTAAGATTCTTTTTCATAAAATAATGTGCAATTTTTAATATTCAAATTATTAAGTACAATACTTCCATTTTACTTATATTAATTTTTGAAGTGAAACTTCTTTAGCGAGGTGTAAGTCCAAAAAAGCGTTACAGTTATCAAAATGAATGTTTATGCATGAGTAAGAGAGAGATAAAAAATGATTTACTGATGTGTGTTTACTTTACGAAGAGCGTACGAACAAGTGACCGAATAACCGACCACCAGCCGAAGATGATTTTCTGTCTCTCTCTTCGTGTGTGCCGTAGTTGTTGTTGCGAGTGAACATACAAAAGAACTCTCTAT
This sequence comes from Amiota communis, assembly GCA_037043315.1. Taxonomy (NCBI): domain Eukaryota; kingdom Metazoa; phylum Arthropoda; class Insecta; order Diptera; family Drosophilidae; genus Amiota; species Amiota communis. The sequence goes on along the minus strand of JBAMAV010001564.1, from coordinate 361,821 downwards.
CTCAATTTGCGTTTGTCGAGAAAGGAAGTGTGCGGCTCGTTGCTGTTGTTTGGTTTTGTGCACAACTTATCAACAACAACACACCCATCAACAGTTGCATTTTCGCTCTCGTCTTCAATCATATTGCTCATGGATTGAGCGAATTTCAATTATGCTTTTCATTTGTGTGAGCCCTACACGACGCCGGTCTCGCATATTAATTTGTGTGCATGTCGCTGAGACTTTGCTGTTATATGTCATATACGTCAATACGTTATTTGACCAAATTATTTCAATTATTAATTATAATACGCTTTCAACACTAAAATTGCTTCTTCAATAATGAAATAAATGAATAATATATACATGTAAGGAAATTTGGCAACAGCGCGCGATCTATACAGACTGCAGCAATGAGAGGACAATGCGGTGAAGTTTGGCAACAGCGCGCGGCAAGCAGCAATAAGAAGCAGAGGACTGAACAGTCTCTGAGCAGTCAGCCGTGAGTGGATCGCAAAAGTCGTCGTGTGCGTGAATTATGGTTTCTAATTCCACTCTTAAGAGAGAAACAAAACCAATCTGTTTTTATCAAATGTTTATTTAAAACTAAACTCCTCAAACATCAAAGTGAATCTTAAATAATATAGCTTACATCTAACAGAAGTTCACCTTAATTCTAAAGCTTTTAACGAAACAAGGAGGGAAAAGCAATTTAGATGATTAAGATAAAACAGGGATGGAAAGACATTTAAATTATTAAGTCGAAAAGTATATAACCTATCCTTTATTCCTAACTATACATAACAACTCCATCCTTTGTTTCGTGATACTCCTGAATCACGATTACAATATACATACACATATGTTTATTTTTATTTGTTTTGAAATTACAATAATTATTACATATATTACATTTATTTATTTATTGAAATTAATTATTATTTAAATTTGAAAGATTTGTGCAGTTTGAATATTTAAAAGGTCTCTTTATATTATTTTCGTGAATATTTGTTAAATTCTCTTTTCTAAACTTAGAGCTGATCCACACAGAAAGACATTGTACGAATATTTTTTACCGAAGTACGCTGCTAGACATACACGACAGATTCGTGAAAGACAAATATTTTCAACTTCGTTCTTATTGTGCACCGACTCGGCAAGCACATTTCATACAAATACAAAACACATGACGAAACCGAACAGAAACGTCGGTCGTTCGGCTAAAAACGCCGACAGTGTCTGTGGTACAGCAGACAAAGCTACCCCCTAAGCGTCGCAAGTTTCTTGCCTACAAGCACATGCCTTCGGCTTGTATTCTGCCTAAAAATATCTCTGTGTGGATGCGCTCTTAGGTTGCTCTTTATGTCTCAAACTTTTATAATTTTTAATATATCCCTCAATTCTGTCTTCTTCATAATTCTCCCGTTTTTCATTTCTTTTTTGAGTAATTGCAAGTTTCGTTTTTTTATTAATAATTTATCAACTTTGTTGTGTACATTTATGGGTGTTTCTTTAATTGTAGAATGAAATGTATTATTATAATAGTCAACAGCTTTAATCAATTGCTCCTTTATAGGTAATTTCTCTATCAAATTTAATGTTCTCACTTTTTCTGTTAATGTGTTGTTGAGTCTTTCAATATCTGAATTGCCAGTGTGGTTGTTCGGTTTACAAAAATGAATATCAATATTTTCGCTTTTACAAAATTCTTTGATATTTTTAGTATTGAATTCATTATCACAAACTATTCTTTTTATTTTACCAACAATAGACATGTAAAGCCTAATTTTTTCAATTAATGTATGAGATGTTCTATCTTCAAGATAAAAACAAACGGCATGTTTGGAAAACTTGTTAAAAAAAATCACAAAAGCATGTTTACAGTTGACATAGGTGTCTATATGTATTATTTCATTAATATCAGATGGCGTTTCTGTGAGAGCAAAACACTTTCTAATCGGGTTACGATCATATTTAGCTGCGGAACATATTTCACAATTATTAATTACTTTGTTTACTAAAATCTTGAGATTGGGGTAGTAAATTTTGCGTTTTAAACTTTCATGATTGGACTGCCAGCATGCCCTGATTCTCTGACGTGGAATAAAGAAATTAATTTAAACGCTTCAGTATCGTTTTCAATATCTTGGGCAAAATACCTGCATTTTACAAACTTTATCTCAGGAATATGAGCTACAATTTCAACGATTTTTTGTTGAAGAACTTTATATATATCCAGTTCCGAAAAGATAGCCACTATTCCTTTTTGGATATGTCTTCTCAAAATATCCCCGATATTATTTGTTAAATCATTTTCGTCAAAATACACCCTTTTGTTGCCGTTAACCATTTTTGATTCCGTTTCTTTATTTCGAACGAGAATTAATTGACTTTTAAATCTGTTCACTACAGTGTCAAGAATAGGAATATGGTCAGACATTTTTTCTTGTTGAGAGTCTATTGTAGCTAATGCCGCACCATTGTCAATATGTTCTTCATTACCCGCATGAATTTCATTCATATCACAATCAATTCTACTTAGAAAATCTGCTATTTTGTTTTCTTTACCTACAATATAGTCTATTTTGGCATCATATTCTCCAAGTTGAATAAGCCATCTTTGGAGCCGAGGGTTTATGTTCTTTCCATTATTTTTTACTTGTAACCATTTTAGAGGCTGGTACTCAGATGGAACTCTCTACCAAAAAGATATGGTCGGAAGTATTGACAACTCAACACTATTGCAAGCAGTTCCTTTTCTACCGTTGAATAGTTTTTTCCGTGATCGTTGAGAGTACGAGATGCAAAACATATAGGATGACCCTCCTGGGAAAGAACAGCCCCAAGTGCAAAGTTGCTACCGTCTGTCGTAAGTTTAAATAGCTTAGCAAAATTGGGGTACCTTAAAATAGGATAGTCTGTGATGATAATTTTGAGTTTTTCAAAAGCTGAAATGTAGTTTGGGTCATTGATATTTACTTTGCTGTACTTTTTTAAATATCGGATCATCGGAAATGCAATTTTAGAGTAGTCTTTTATAAATTTACGGTAATACCCTGTTGCTCCGAGAAAAGATCTGATTTGTTTCTGTGTTTCCGGAAGTTTAAGGTTTCGAATGACTGAAATTTTTTCTCTGTTATGTTTGACACCTTCAGGCATTAAAATATGTCCGAGGTAATTTGTTCCTTTTACAAGGAAATTACATTTATCTATTTGAATTTTTAGACCGGCACTTCGTAAAGCAGAAAATATCAACTTTAGACTGTCCATATGTTCTTAGTATATCATCAAGGTAAACTACACAAATTTTGTTGATATATTTTCTTAGAACTGCATTCATCAACCGTTGAAATGTTGATGGTGCGTTTTTAAGGCCAAAAGGCATCCTGACAAACTCATAATGACCGTATGGAGTTGAAAACGCAGTTTTCTTTCTATCCATTGGGTTCATAAGAATTTGGTGGAAACCCTTAGCTAAGTCTATGGTCGAGAAATATTGAGCTCTTCCTAGTTTATCAAGTATGGTATCAATGTTGGGAATTGGAAATTTATCACTAATTGTATTCTCGTTTAATCTTCTGTAATCGATGACTATTCTCCATTTTTGCCGACCAGAATTGTCCAACTTTTTTGGATCAACCCAAAGAGGACTGTTGTATGGAGAACTACTTTCGACAAAAATGCCCTGAGATAGCATATCATTAATTTGAGCTTCGATTTCCTCTTCATGTATCTTCGGGTATCGGTAAATTTTACTATATATGGGGTTATTTGTTGTTGTAATGATTTCGTGTTGAATATTAAGAGTAAAAGTAAGCCTATCGCCATCTTTGTAAAAAAGGTCCTCGTAACAGTGTAAGAGGGTAACTATGCTTTTTCTTTTTTCAGTGTTCATATGATCTATGTTCAAATTATTGATAATAGGAGTGTTGATGGGTTCTATGGCATAAATGTTATGAATATCAAAGGGGTAGTGGTGAAAAAATACTTTAGTATTATTCACTTCCAAATATCCATCCCTAATATTAATGTTTGCTTTTAAAGCAATTAGTGTATTATGACCTATAATTACATTATAATTTTTGTTTTCAAGCTTAACAGCCATCCAAGTCATCCTACCCTCGGTGTTGAATTCTCTAGGGTTATCTGTATCTAAGCTATTTGTTATTTTATTCACACCGTTAATGGTTTTATAATATTTTGGATCTTTAAGGGTTTTGTACGAACCAACTGGGAATATATCTGAGCCTATTACATTGGTAATTGATCCTGTGTCTATGAGACACCTCAATTGTACATTATTAATATTTACTCTAATTACACTGTGTTACAAAAAACAAAAAATTGAAAAAACTTCTTATCAGACCTAGTGGAGGTTATAGGTCATAAAAAACTAAAAAGAATGGCACATAAAAAATTTTTGATACACCCTCAAAATCTTGACTTAAAGCTCAAAAACCGTTTTTAAGAGGTTCCTGTACATATTACCTTATAACTTGGCCATTTTTTATCGGATTTAAACTTTATTTCTTGTATTTAGAAGCTGAAATATAGCCCTTTACAACTATGTATCATGTATTTTGTTACCGTTTAAATTCATGAAGATACAGACCAAAAACTTTCCAAACTTTTGATTTTTCCTTCGATTTTGCAACTTTAAGTCTAATTTGTGCCCCTTATCTTATCTAAATTATATTTTTTCTCAACGTTCATCGAAAGTTTAGTGATTTAAGCTTTAAATGAACCCTGTTTGAATAAAATCGGTTAAAAATTACTTGATTTATTGTACTTTTTGTAATTGCATATGACAGTTTTTTTTCCTTTTTTATTCTTATTCTAGCTATCTCCCTCTAGCTAGTTTTCTTTCCTTAATTGTTGCAGATAGAGGGAGATAGCTAGAGGGAGATAGCTAGAATGGAGTACAAACCAAATTTATATCGCTGCAAGTCGTTGAAAGAACTCAAAGATGAGTATATGCTATTTGAGCGCATGAATAAAGAGAACAATTGTTGTCAACGGCGTCCAGATAAATAGCCTAATCGATATAGGGTCGGACGTTACTATTATCAAAGAAAGCGTCGTCAAAAAGTTGCCCAATATTAAACTATACGAAAATGTGTCTTTGCTACGTGGTTTGGGCAACATGATAACAAAGCCGATAGGAAGTTTTGTAGCCCGAGTAACAGTGGATCAACAGAGTGATGCATGTACAACATGCAACGAGGTAAATGTTAGGGGAACTTTAGAACACCTCCTTTGCCAATGTCCAGTTCTCTACAGATCACGCTTTAGCTATCTCGGATCTGAATCTTTCCTCTCCTTGGAAAGTATCGCGGATCAGAAGAGTAGCAACTTATTAAAGCTCGCAAAAAAGTGCATAAAAAACAGTATTTAAGGAGTCTTCATACTTCTTCTTGGCAACACAAAGGACCATTATTGGTCTATGTGAGATCTTTTGATCAGCCAAGCAAACCTAACCTAACCTAACAGTGGATCAGCTGCATACACAACAGAAATTTGTAGTAGTTCCTGTCAATATGCGTTATTGGGATACGATTTTTTAAGTAAATTTTGTTTTGCCGCCGATAAACATGGGTTTTATTTTGCAAGTCTAGAAGAAGAGAATTCGACTGAGATATATAATGAGGTTTATAATGTGGTAGAAACACCTAACAGCTTCACAGTGCCACCGCAATACCAAAAAAGCATAGAGAACCTAATTAAAAAATTTTTTCAGCCGGTAGCCGATTCAAAACAGTACCCGATAGAATTAAAGATTATTCCAGATTGAATAATTAAGCCGTTTAGACAATCTCCGAGTCATTTATCAGAAACTGAAGCCGTGGCAGTTAAGACACGGGTAGATGAATGGCTTAATCAAGGTGTTGTTCGCAAGTCATTTTCAAATGTTGCAAGCAGAATTGTCGTCGTGAAAAAGAAGGATCATACGTTGAGAGTGTGCGTCAACTACAGAAAGCTTAACAGTATGGTACTAGCAGATTGCTTTCCAGTGCCTATGGTAGAAGATGTTTTGGAGAAATTGCGAACGGCCAAATTCTATACCATAATGGATCTCGAAAATGGATTCTTCCATGTGCCTGTCGAGGAGACCAGTAAACCATACACAGCATTTGTTACAAGAGAAGGACTATTTGAATTTAATAGAGCACCATTTGGCTTCCGAAACTCTCCAGCTGCCTTTATACGTTTCGTGAATTTTATTTTCCAAGAGTTGGTCAACAATGATATGTTTTAGTTATACATAGACGATATAATTATCTATGCGGCGTCGTCAGAAGAATGTTTGAAAAAGACTGAAAGTGTTTTAGAAACAGCAGCTAAGTACAATCTAAAGATCAAGTGGAAGAAGTGTAGTTTTATGCAGACGCAAGTTTTCTTTTCTTTTCGAAAGCGGGAAAATTTGGCCAGGAAAAGAAAAAACAAGAGCTGTAAGCCGTTTTGCGAAGCCGGAGAACATAAAAGCCGTTCAAGCATTTTAGGGACTAACAGGGGTTTTCAGAAAATTCATCCCAGGTTATACAGAAGTAGCTCGCCCATTGACGAATTTGTTGAAGAAAGATGTGGAGTTCAATATTGGTGCAGCCGAATTGCAGTCGATAGAGCAATTGAAGCAGTCGTTAACAAGCGAACCCGTGCTGCACATATACTCAAGAGAAGCTGTAACCGAATTACATACAGATGCATCCAAAGATGTCTTCGGGGCAGTATTGTTTCAGCTGAAAGAAGGTAGGCTACATCCAATTTATTTTTGGACTAAAAAAACATCGGAAGCAGATTCGAAGAAACATAGCTACATTCTGGAGGTTAAAGCATCTTACTTAGCATTGAAAAAGTTTTGCCATTACCTGCTGGGGATCCAGTTCAAGTTGATTACAGTCTGCATAGCATTCAAGCAAACAGTCAAAAAACAAGACATCCCGAGAGAAGTTGCCCAATGGATTTTGTACTTGCAAGATTTCGATTTTGAGGTTGAGCACAGGGTTGGTGAAAAGATGAGACCTGTGGACACTCTTAGCCGCTTTCCACAATCATGCTTGGTCGTATCGCCAGTTTTTACAACACAACTTAAAAGAGCTCAGCAAAATGACGATCACATAAAGGCTATCGTTCAAATATTGAAAGAAGCACCGTACGAAAATTACAAGCTGAAGGGAGGATTGCTGTTCAAAGAATTGTCCCAAAGTTGATGGAGCAGGAAGTGATCATGAATGCTCATGAATCTGGTCACTTTGCCATTCGAAAGACGATGCACAATATCCAGCAGCAGTTCTACATCCCGCATCTAGAGGTAACAGTAACAAAAATTATAGCTAATTGCATACGTTGCATAATTCACAGTAGAAAGCAGGGTAAACCAGAGGGGTTTCTTCATTATATTGAAAAGGGCGAATTTCAGCTACACACGCTACATATTGATCATCTAGGGCCAATGGATGCAACATCGAAACAATATAAGTTTATCCTAGTTATGGTAGACGCATTTTCGAAATTCGTCTGGATCTTCCCAACAAAGTCAACCGGTCAAGAAGAAGTTATTAAGAAAATGAATGAATGGGCGACTATATTCGGCTTTCCAAAGCGAATTGTAAGTGACAGAGGTGCGGCGTTCACGTCAAATGCATTTAGTGATTTTTTGACCGCAAACCTGGTGGAACACGTTTGGACTACCACAGGGGTAGCTAGAGGCAATGGTCAGGTCGAACGAGTAAATCAGTCAATTCTATCAGTACTGGCGAAGCTGTGTTCAGAAGAACCGTCGAAGTGGTTTAAATATGTACCGCAAGTACTAAGAGCAATTAGTACACACATACACGAATCTACGAAGTCATCGCCGTTCGAGATCATGTTTGGAGTAAAGATGTCAAGCAAAGCTGAGGACCGTGTGCTAGAGCTACTGAATCAGGAAATGATAGAGCGTTTCAATGAAGAGCGGCATCAACTACGTGCAGAGGCTAAACGCGATATACAGCTAGCGCAAGAGGCATATAAAGAAAGCTATGATAAAAACCGGCGTGAAGAGCATGTATATAAGGTAGGCGATTTGGTGGCGATAAAGCGAACCCAATTTGTAGCAGATCGAAAGTTAGCGAGCAAGTACTTGGGTCCATATGAAATTATTAAGGTAAAACGCAACGGTCGATACGATGTAAAGAAAGCTGCTATGGATGCTGAGGGACCAAACGTTACAGCCACCAGCTGTGATAACATTAAGCTGTGGAAGTTTACCGCTGAAAATGAAGATTTGCTGTCATCCGGGTCGGATGAAGAAGATCAGGATGGCCGAATGTAAGGAAGTGTGGCAACAGCACGCGGTCTATACAGCCTGCAGCAATGAGAGGACAATGCGGTGAAGTTTGGCAACAGCGCGCGGCAAGCAGCAATAAGAAGCAGAGGACTGAACAGGCAGTCTCTGAGCAGTCAGTCGTGAGTGGATCGCAAAAGTCGTCGTGTGAGTGCGGTTGTCGAAGTTGAGCAGTTGTCATATTTTATAATAATAATATTCAGTCATAAACCAGCTCTCGTCGTGGAAGGTTTCTCTGATAAGAATCGTCCGCAACTATTGTGTTTATCAGTGCTATCGCATCCCCTCTCTCTCGTCTCTCGCGCTTTGATTTGGCGCTTCGATCTTTTTTGAAAAACAAATTTGAGCACAAAGATGAAAAAGAAAAAGAAAACAAATAAAACCTCTCAGTACAGAGTAAAAATGCAAGCGGGCGACCCCCCTGATCGCCAAAAGGCAAGCGGTACATTTCTGCTTACACAAGCGCAGTATAAAATACTTGGTGATCTCGCGCACTGATCAAAATGATAAGCAATTTAAGCTATCACCATTTGCAGTAAAGAAAATAATAGATTTCCAGTGTGGAGGTGAGGTAGAGTCATGTAAAAGACTACGAAGCGGAGACCTTCTTATCAAAACCAAGAACGTCCAACAAGCAAACAAGCTTCTGAAGATGACAAACTTCACCGAAAATATGCCAAAAACTGTCACTGGACATACGACACTAAATTACAGCAAGGGAGTTATATACTCGAATGACTTGCGTGATGTATCGGAAGAAGAAATTCAAGGTGAAAATCTGGCTCAAAAGCCAGAACGTCACCATGGTAAAAAAAATTATGAAAAAAATTGAAGCAAACCTGACGGAAACAGGGTTACATATAATAACATTTGCTTCAACCACTCTTCCGGAGTACATCATGATCGGCTACGAGAGGACAACTGTACGCCTCTACATCCCAACACCACTACGCTGTAATAATTGTCTCCGATATGGGCATACATTCAAAATGTGCAAAAGTCACAAAACGTGCAGCAAGTGCGGGTCGCAACATCACACAAACGAACAAGAGAACGAAATTTGTACAAGGGAAATCGGCTGTATCAACTGCTCCATCAACAAACTAACAAGTAATTCACACTCCTCAATCGACAAAAAGTGCCCAATATACATAAAGCAACAGGAAATTATTGCAATAAATACCAACTTAAAAGTTGACAACAAGAAAGCACACGAAATATACAGCGAAAAACACCAACTTAGTCATCAATCCTATGCCAACGCTACTAAGACCCCCCAACCGGACACCAGCAAAAACGCAACAAAAACAATCAGCTCCACTCCCAACCCCACAACGAATTCATTCAACACCAGCCGCAGCTCCACAGAGCGCACTATTACCAACTATGGCGACCTCAACAAAATGACATCAACAGCCCAACCTGGCACCTCACGAGCATCTAAACGAGGACAAATTATAAGCTCAAAAGTGCAAATACTCCCACGGTCAACGTCAAAGAAGGTAATTAGACAAATAAAAACTAATAATAAGAAAAAGATTAACGTTCCCGAATCACAAGAAACTGAAGTTGGAGACAGCTCCGACTTCATCGAATAATAGTAATCACCTCTAAATCCAAACACATTCCCCCGGCTGGCGGGCTTGGGAGCTCTTCACTGCAAAACATCTGGCAGGGATCAGCTCCCCAGTCGGTCAGCCGGGGGAAACAAATGATATACAACCCACAATTCACTGTAGTCAATCCCACAACATAATTAAATAGACAGTAAATAACTTTACCCTAGGAACTTAATCATGCCACTTAATATAATACAGTGGAACATTCGTGGCTATGCAAACAACTACAGTGAACTACTCATAATCATCAAAAAACATTCACCCCATATCATATCCTTACAAGAAACACACCTACAACCATTCAACAACACCTTTCCATTATCCATTAACTACACCATCCTTAAAAACACACCACATAACAGAGTTGGCGGAGTAGCACTGCTAATTCACAAATCAGTTCAATCCAAAGAAATACGACTTAACAGCGAGATCGAAGCAGTTGCTGCAGAAATAATTTCGGAAACAAAGTTTTGCATTTTTTCCATGTATATACCTCCTTATAAATCGTTTAATACGAGAAATTTGGAAGACACAATAGCCTCAAATAACAAAGCGGTCATCGTCACAGGCGACTTCAATAGCTGGCACCCCACATGGAGGTCGCTTAAACAGAACAAAAAAGGCGACATACTACACAAATATATTACACAAAATAACTTCATCCTCCTAAACAACAAATCTCCCGCCCACTTCACTACACACAATAACTTCACCCACATAGACAACTCTTTCTGTTCACCCGAAATCCAACCCTTCACAACATGGAAACGGACTGAGCACCTTTGTGGTAGCGATCACTTCCCTATCCAGTTAACTCTATACCAAAATAACCCACCTATTACACCACCAAGAAGCCATTTCAAGTTAGCTAAAGCAAACTGGGATCTTTTTGAAAAATCAATTACTGCTATAAACGATACTGTCCCACTTGGCAATGAGGTGAATAAGGAGGCAGGAAACTTAAATAAAATAATACTCCAAAGCGCACACAGAGCTATCCCAAAAACCTCTCTGCACCAACAACCACGTAATGTCCCGTGGTGGAACAAATTAAAAAGAAATATCACCCAAGAAAATATTATTAACTTTAGGAAAGCAAACGCAACATTTAGACGTCAATTAAGACAAGCAAAAATATCATCTACTTGGGAACTCACCTCACAAATAAACCCTAATACCCCTACATCTAAAATCTGGTCAAAGATCCGCGCCTTTTGTGGGCTTAATCCCATGAAGTCTATTCATGCGATCCGGAACCCCTACTCAAACACTATCAGTACAGACAACAATACAATTGCCAACACTTTCGCACATTTCTGGTCGGAAACATCCAAAGACAACAATTTCTCACATACCTTTCTTTTGCATAAAGCAAACTCTATAAACTTTTCACTAGATTACACTCCATGCCAAGCAGCAGAAAAAGTGGAACTTAATATTTGCGCAGTGGAATTACTAAGTGCTCTTAACTCCCTGAAAGGCCACACACCAGGCTTCGACAGGATATCATATCCGATGATCAAACACGCCATCCCAACACTTAAAAATAGGATACTCAGACACTTCAACAAAAATTCAACACACACATTCCACAACAATACAAAACCAGCCTTGTTATTCCAGTCAATAAACCCAACACCGACAGAACTAAACCAGAATGTTACCGCCCCATATCACTCAACCAATGTTTCTCTAAAGTCATGGATAAAATAATAGCAAAACGACTATGGTGGTTTATAGAACATAAAAATTTAAAAACTCATTTGGACTTAAAAAACACAAGTCAGTTGCAGACTGTCTGCTATACGTAGACCATTTGATAACGGACTCTATGGAAAAAAACGGCACACATCAATCGTCTCCCTTGACTTTAGCAAGGCTTTTGACAAAATTGGTTTACATGCCATTGTAGAACAATTGAGAGAATGGAAAGTTGGACCGAAAATGATCAAATACATTACAAACTTCATGACACCGGAAAAATATAATAAAAGTAGGATCCCAATTATCCAAAATGGTCCCCATATATAACGGGGTGCCACAAGGCTCACCATTATCCGTAATTTTATTTCTAATTGCGTATAACAAACTGACTAAAATATTAGAAATCCAGAAAGACATTACTTTCTGCAGCTATGCTGACGATTACACTTTAGCAAAAAACGCCAATGTCACTGTGAAGTTACAACAAACAACATTACCATTCCATCAGTTAGCTCAATCAAACTATTAGGCGTCACCGTTAACAAAAAGTACAATTGGAATGATCACATAAAATAGCTAATCAACTCCTTATCGAAAAAGTTAAATATCATAAAATGTCTGGCGAGTCCCAAATTCAACTGTAACACTACGACTCTTATTTCAGTTATGAAAGCCCTCATAATCTCTAAGATAGACTACGCTCTTTTCTTATACGGCCGCGCGCCGGTATCTACTCTAAACAAAGTCAGGGTAATAATAAACACCGCCCTTAGAACATCACTTGGAGCCTACCGTACAACCCCAATCAAAAACCTCTTGTATGAAGCCAACATTGCGCCCATAGAACAAAGGCACACCTTCCTGAAATCTAAACTCTACAAAACTCTTCAAGACTCGAACGACACCCCTATCGCAAAGTATCTAAAGAAACAGTCTCTAAGGAAACGTAGACACACCAATTCAATCTTAAGCTACCTAACCGGAAAATGTAGAGACCTAAATATACCACTAGGACTAAAATACACACCATATTGGCTTTTCAACAACGACCAAATTGACCTCTCATTAAATAAATATAAAAAAAATAACACCAACCCCACTATGTCCCGAACAGCTTTCCGCAACATCCAAGAAACGAACTCAGACTGGAGCTTTATATATACAGATGGATCTGCAAGTAACAGCATCATCACATTCGCCATAACCACAGAAACTTCAGTACTTAGATACGGGCTCCTGCCAACATATTCATCGGTCTTATCGGCCGAAATCATAGCCACTTATGAGGCGATCGCCTTGGTTTGCGAATCCAGGGAGAAATACATAATTTGCTCGAAGCAATCGCAAATACAAACAACCATGATCATTACCCTCACCTCATCAGAAGCCTACTTTCCAATAACAATAAGAAAATAAAACTAATGTGGGTCCCAGGTCACACAAACATAAGAGGTAATGAAACCGCAGACTCAGCAGCTAAGCAAGCACAAACTCTACCCCTCATATGCACTCAAAATTTCAACAAAAAAGACATTGACCACTTCTTAAAAAGAAACCTTCTACAGAGTCAAGGAGAATTATGGAATCTCACATCGTCCTGGTACCGTTCTCTTACCCCACAAAACTCCTTCCCATTAACACAACTTAAGAATTCACAATTGACAAGACAAGACGAAATCAAAATAACTCGAATAAGACTTGGACACACTAAGCTAACTCATGAGCACTATTTAGACAAAAATATACCAAATCAATGCCAAATTTGCCAAGAACCACAAGCTACTAACATTGAACATATCTTAACCACCTGTCCCTCATTAAGTTATTCCAGAAAGGAATACTAAAAAAATGCAACCCGACCTCAATGCTTTGTAATATTAATGTAACAAATGCACAAATATTAATAAAATTCTTAAAACATGCAAATATATATAACAAACTATAAAAATTAAGATCTAAGCTCTTATCATACCACATACCTACTATTAAATCACTTTGTTCATACTTACTATTTGTAAAATGTCAAAAAAAAAAAAAAAAAAAAACATGCAAATATTTATAACAAACGATAGTTATTAAGATCTAAGATATTATCAGTTAGTGATATTTATATTACACACCTATTATTAAATCACTGTTTATATAGAAATAAGTACCCACATACCTTTATTACTACCTTTTACACATTAAGCCTAAGACAGAATGTAAGTAGCCTAAGGCCCTAGCAGCCAGTGCTATGCCTCTCCTGTTAGCTTTAAGTGCTCTTAATGCTAACAGCAATAATAATAATAATATTAATCTTAATAACAATAAACATACTACATTACATTACATTACATACATATATATATTATACACTCTAGTCATTATTTTAAAACTTGATTTCTAACATTTTTTGCAGCAGTTTCACTTCTATAGTGTGCTTATATAGGTGAGGCACATTACTTTTTTTTTAATTTTAATTTTATAAAATCATTTATGTATGTACTAAATATGTATTTGTAATACTATTTAGTGTAGTAAATAAGTGTTTTGATGTGTATTATTTGTGGTGTTTTAAGAAAAAGACACGTAAAGAAAAAGCTAAATTATGAAAATTCAATAAAATTTACAAAAAACAAACAGAAATTGAAAATATTATTATAATAATATAAGAAAAAATAAAACAAGGAAAAGAAGAAGGAGTGATTATAATATTTTTGTGAGTGTATTTTTATGTTGAGCACTTCATGAATTTATTGTACAATTTGTTAAAATATATATACATATACACATTATATATTATTATTTATATTGATTGTAAGATATATTGTTGTATTTTTTTTTAATGGATTCTACTCCCCTTTTTCAACTGATGACCTTAAGTTAATGTAGGTTGATAGCCCACATTAACAACTAAATATCATGTCATGATGACTGATTTTTTATTTTTTGTATTATACTCATTGTGTTAAGCATACATACATACTATATACTCCGAAGTACTGCGAGTATGTTTACATGTCACTGTCAAGTCGATGTTCATAGCACCGCTAATTGCTAATCTTGACATACTTAGAAGGGGCATCTACTACCATATATATATAGTATAAATACTAGTGCGAAGAACATTAGACTGAAACTTTGTTGGCCGCAGCTGCATGACTTCGGTCCAGATTAAATAGATAAATTTTACCTATTTTACACCCCGAGTTTAGTGGCGGAGCGCTGTCTCGAATTTCTTGTTTGTTTCGGGTAATTTGACTCAACGAGCGCCACTCTGAAATATAAAAGCAAGCAAGAATCAGCAAAGAGGAATCGACGATAATTGTATAAAACAAATATTTTAATTGTCTTTGACCCAAGTTATGGTGCGATGAGTTGGAGTTTCTGCGTCATTACCATAAGCAAAGGAGCAGTTCATAGGTAAATTAATTGACGTTGTTAAACGTCATATGTCGTTTAAACCCTTTTGGAAATTCCCAACAATTGCAATAAACTTTCCAACCTACACAAGGATAATCACCACACACCAATCCATTTACCTTCAAAAACCATATATTCAATAGAAATGATTAAAACAGCTCCGGGGGTATCTGCTTTCTGTATGGATTCATTATCCTCACATTGATAACATTATTATGAAATCAGAGCACAACTAATGCAACCCAAAAATACCTCTACTTTTGATTCCTGGTCACAATAGTATTAAACTCAAAAGAAATAATCTAAAGCATAATTCCATAATTTTTTGAGATTATTTTTTTGTTAAAGAGATGATGAAATATACAAGAGTTTTCCAAATATTTATTTTAACGTGAAAACATTTTTAAAATGGGTATACAACAAATTAAGGAAAATTGATATACTGTATTAGTTGACTTAATATTGTACATCAGACTAATATCGAAAAAATCTGGACTTTCGACCTTTAATAATAATGGTTCATAGAAAACGTTTTCACGCAAAAGCCCCGTGGACCAGTATAATTTTTTTTGAAATGACACAATTTCGGACCGGTGTAATTTTTTTTTTTTGAAATGACACAATTTCAGACCGGTGTAATTTTTTTTTTTTTGTGCTAAATATATTTTTGCCACAAGTGGTAATATTGAAACGGAAAGTTTTTTGAATACAGAATTGAATTTTTTTTTTATATGTTTCTTTTATTGCACTGTTGCCAATTTAACATCTAATTGTTTAGCACCAAAATCAACATGACGAATAGATTTCAGTACATTTGCACAAGAAAACGAAAACATGGAGGGTCGCATTGGGAAAACAGTGCGGCCAGGTTGCATAAAGAATGGCACCCAGCTTTAACTGGGCAACGGGAGCGGCTGATTATGGCAGTGTCATCGGCAAAAGTTGATGTGAGAATTTGAGTATTTGTTGGAATGTCTGCAGTGAATAAAACATACAATGTTGGTCCCAATACTGCCTTGGGGAACGCCTTCTTTTAGCATAATTTCATTTGTTACGAAGTTTTTCCGTCTTACTACAAACACTCGATTTGCAGGATTTTATGCAGATCTGGGGTAGAAAACATTTAATTTTGTGAATTAAACCTTCATGCCATACTCGATCAAACGCTTGTTCTACATCAAAAAATACTGCTGAGCAATATCTCGTTTTTCAAAAGCAGTTCTTATTTCCGAAGTAACTCTATTGACTTGCTCAATCGTTCCATGTTTTGCTCTGAATCCAAACTGATGGTCTGGGATTGTACAACTTGTTTGTAAATGGTACTTGAGTTTGACCATACGAATGTTCTCATCGTCTGAACGTGTCCAACTACCGGTTCGGTCTCTAATAGGTGAATCCAATTCCACAGGAGTTTTTAGTGAATTTGGGCTTTCCAGAGCGATAATTTAGTGTTTGTAGATGATAGATTCTCAATATAGCGCCTCGACCTCATCACTTTTAAGTGCTTTGACTAGTTTTTTGTTGCAGTTTTCAGCCTTTGTTTAGCGGCAGGAGATCTGTGCTATTGCCATTCTCTTCTCAATCTTCGTTTAATAGCCATAAGTTCTTCGATGCCCCTATTTGAGAAAGATTTTCTGCTGAACTTGTGCACAACAATCACAGGCGTTGCTACCTCAGCTGCAGCTACCAATATTGAATTAATCTCATTAACTGATGTGTCAATATCACTTTCAGAGTTGATCGCAGATACAATTTCGATGTGAGAACTTATATATTTTTTATAATGCAACCAATTTGCTTTATTAGATATAAGTCTATACGGGACTATTGGATAATCGAGTAGAGGGTATCAACGGGTGAGTGATCGGATGAGAGTTCAGAATGAGTATCTGCTGATATAAGGTTTCAAGGTATATTTCTTAGAGTACCAAAATTGATTATATCAAGAATTTTTCTTTGATCCGCCGGCCAATATGTTTGCCTACCCGGAGAAACGAAGTCTAGCTTGTTTTTCCAGTAGAGTTGCCGACCTTTTTGATTTACCAAACAAGAGGTGTGTTTAGCATTGTAGTCACCAGCCGCTAAAAAATGTTCTCCAAGGCTATCAAAGAAGTTTTTAAACATCTCTGCAGATATTGAACAACGTGGGGAACTATATACAGCAGATAACATCAGATTACGTCGACGTTGCTTGTAGATAATTGGATGAGTATGGACCCAGAGACTGATGTTTTATGCGTTTTCTTAATATGCATGTACCACCATGTGCTTTTTCATCTGGGTGATTTGTCGTATAAACTAGATAGCCAGGTATGAAGAAGTTGTTATTACTGGTCAAATGAGACTCAGAGATAAGCATCACTGTCCTCTGATACCTTATGAGCTCTAGTTTGTGCTGCAAAACACCATTTGCGTTCCAGTGAGTTATTTTTAAATGAGCTTTTATGGGAAATTTAACTTATCCAAAATTTTCATTTGGATTTTCATCATCTCTTGAAAAGAGTTTTGCAACATTAAGATTGATTGATTCAGGGTCTGAAATAAGTTCACCAGCATGGTTTCATTAGAATTTTGTAGTTTCAACACATGAGCTAACACGTATTTTGAATTGGGATTGAATTGATTTGTGTAATTAGTTCATTTCGTTGAGTAATTTGTCCTTTTGGCTTTTCATTCATTTTCGCACTTTGTTGTTGAGAGCCTAAGCGTAGTGCACTAGCATAAGATACATTTGAAGCTGCAGGCATATTAGATGGTGGACACATATCTGTCGTTGTTCCTGTACGGGTAGGCTGAAGTCTAACACGGGTGGGATTTTTTTGTGACTGCAGTCGGTTCTTATATTCAGGACAGTCTCTATGGCTGTATGATTGTCCCCACAGTTGCTACATTTTTTATGTTCCGAACTATCGCTACGCATACTGGACGAAGGGTGCCATAAGATTTTGTGTAGCCAAATTCCTGACAATTTGTGCATTGCACAGGATTTGCACGCTTGTGAGGCTCCACTCCTGTTACCCTACGATGTAGCAAGTATTTAAGTTTATAAATAGGATGCACTTCATTTGTCTTTAAATGCTGCGATTGCGGGGCCAATTCAATTTTGTACATTGGCTGTGGTATTTTATTTTTATTAATAATATTGATAACTACTTTGACATCAAATCCGTTTTCTTCCAGAGAACTCTTAATATCTTTACAATCGACAAAGGGTTCGATGCCCTTTGCTGCTTTTGAGCTGGTAGGTGTAATAGTTTATCTTTCATTTTCATTAAGATAATTGGTGACAGAACGGTTATTGTTTTCAGTATAAATTTGAACTTTAGTTTCCTTAATATTACCCTTGGTAATGGGGACAATATGGAAGTTATTGTTTCCAATTTTTTTTTTTTTGATACCATCTACAAGCTTGTTCGAGCTTTCTTCTCGAATATATATTGGGGGATGTTTTTTCAGATTTAGGTTTTATGGGTTCATCCGTTTCTACAAGTAGTTGGTATCTATTACTATCCAAGAGCGTTTTCTTTGCAGCATTATTTTTTAGTGGGCTTAGTTTACGCTTTTTTTGGATTTGTTGTATTAAAAGGTAAAAACTGAAAAAAATAAGTATGCAACACTTTTCATAAGGATTCATTTGTCTTAGTATAGTGGGCGATAGATAAAAAAATCTTAAAAATTTGGTAAAAAGTGCCTTTATCTCGACAACAGCGCCACCTACCGGGTCCAACTGATACATAAACCATCTTGGTGACCCCATAAGTAAAACAAAAAAATCGAAATTGGTCTACCCGTTTCGAAGCAAAACAGTCACAAAATTTTGTACACTCGAATTATATATATAAAGATTAATAGCATTCGTACGTATCAATTTGATTTGAAAATTTCTTTTTTCGTTTAATATTGGTCGGGTGAATGTTGCCTAAATTTGTTTTTTTTATATCTAGGGACATGTTTATGTCTGGCTAATCTATAGTTGTTTACATAACTCTCCCCTTCTAAAGTAGTATAATCTTCTCTTCCTTTATTGTGTTTCTGTATTATTTTTGTTTTTACTTGTTGAAGTTTATCAAAAATTTTATTTTTATCAATCTTGTTGTCGACTATGTCTATTGGTTTTACACCGGTTGTTGAATGGATTGATTTGTTATAGTATTCTATACATTTATAAAGTTTCTCTTGGGTGGATAAGTATTGATTGCTTCTGAATTTTTCTCCTAAAGTGTTATGGAACTTTTCGATATCAGCGTTTCCAGTGTGAGAATTTGGATTTGTAAAGTTTATATTAACTTGTTCTTTTCTTAAAAAATCTTTCACATTCGTTGAGTTGAATTCGTTATCTGCCACTAAAAGTCTTGGTTTTTGTTTTAGGGAAAAGTATAAGCGAAGTTTTTCAGTAATAGTTATGCTGTTCCTGTCTGGTAAGAAAAGAGGTAAGGCCTGTTTTGAAAATTTGTCGATTAATGTCAAAAAGGTATGTTTCTTAATTATATAAGTACGAGTATGTATCTATATGTACTATCTCGTTTATGTCTTTGGGGTTTCTATTAGTTTAAATTTTGGTTTGATTGGCCGACTATTGTATTTTCCCCTGATACATATGTCAAAATTGTAAATGTATTTTTGAATAAGTTGTTTCAGGTTCTTGAAAAATATTATGTTCTTTAAACTAATTCTCATTAATTCCTGCATGGTCTGTTTCTTGTGTGTGATATATTTTATATATCTTAAAACCTCATCTTCGTTCTTCGTATCTTTAGCATGAAAAGAACATCTGTAGAATTTAATCTTGTTGTTAAATAATTCTATAAGCTTCCGTCGCACTATATCTTATTGATGATCTGAAATTCCTGAATATATTCCAACCTTTCCTGATTTCAAAAATCTTCTGAAGATATCTGTAATTTGTTCTCCTAAAATATCATCTATGCTAATACATATTTTTCACATTTCATGTATGACTTCTACTTCCTTGGACTTATGTTCAACTTATATAAGCTGTGTAGAAAAATGGTTTACAACTGACTAATATAGGAATGTGATCGTGAATATCTTCGTCATGTTATCATTGTTTTGCTCTAATACGGAAGTTTCTCCTGTATCTGCATTAATTATGCTTGGAAAGTCAGCGGGTGTATTTTCTTTTCCTTTAATATATCCGATGTTAAGATCATATTCTCCTAACTTGAGTAACCAACGTTGTAACCTAGGATTATTGTTTTTCCTTAATTTTTAGAGCGATGCTCTTTTATGCGCGTTGTGGCATGAGAGAAAATTTAAAAAATTATGATTTTTTGCTACGTCACAGTCAGGTTTTTTCCTTCAAATGTTTACAACAACAACAAGCATTCGTAAACTCACACATGCAGAGAGAAGAATGAAAGAATAGAAAGAATAAAATAGTCAAAACAGATATAAGCTAATATGTATGTTTGGGTGTATAGACAAGCATCTAGTGATCGTTTGTCTGTGCTGTTGTGCAAGGGAGGGAAGAGAGATAAATGAAATAGTCCAAGGAGCAAAAGTTAACTCACACATACACCTTAACTTTCTGCATACGCATTCACAATACACACTCACAAGTAAACATTTTTTCTATTTCGTTTTTTCTCTGCATTTTGTCTTATACACATTCGCAATAACGTAGATTTTGTTGTTGTTTGCCGTACGTTTTGTCACGTAGTCAATATCCACTACGGAAATCTCGCATTTTTTCGAGCTATATTCAAATATGCCGCGCAAAGTTTAGCGCTTTTTACCCTTATGCAGACACTAGTTTTGGTACCCTTTTTCCGGGCACTATGGTGTGGTCAGATTACAGGCATTCATATATTTATTATATCGGATATTCAGTGTTATGTGTCTGTGTGTGTATCTGAATGTATATGTATTTATATCATTTTTATTGTGTGTTCAGGTAAATTAGGGTGGTGATTCAAAAATTGAATATAGCAAGTTTAGCAAAAGGAACATAAAAAATCAGGCAAGTGTGAGTACGACTCGCACGTGAAGGGTTTCATACCATCGTGCAAGGTATAAAATATTAAAGCTCATAGTAGAAAAACTTTTTTGTTTTCTGTCTTATCGAACTGAAATTTAGCCGATATGAGTGCCTAGTCCATATTTATTAGCTATGTAAATTTCAAGATCCTAGGATTAACTGCACGTAGTAGTCCAAAGACTGAGTATTGCCTCGTCCTCTGGACCAGGATTCGAACCCACGACCTCAACATGTTGTTTTTGTAAACATTTGAAAGAAAAATATCTGACGATTCTATTTTTACCCCCATTTTTTAAATTTTCTCTCTTGCCGCAGGGCTCATCAAAGAGCTTCGCTCCAAAAAAGAAAAATTGTCTATACATATGGAATAGTGTTGAGATTTTGTATAGACATTAGACTTGAGCATGAATGCGTTCAAAACGGCTTTTGAATCATTCACTCCAAAATGTGTTTGAGTTTTCGTTTCGTTTTAAGCGGTCTTAGCTGATCAAGAATTGTGTTGTCTGACAGCACAATTTCCCCCCACTGCCTCGCTTCCATCATTCAGAAGCAAAACTTCTACACACAACTATGAAGGGAATGTCCAATCGTTTTTTTCAACATTCACTGCTGGAAACGTGTTCATTTATAACGATTTAGATGAAAAACAAAAGTGAATACAAGAAAAAATTCTTTTGTTTTTTGTAAATAAAGTTCCTGTTACAAAAAGACTGTTGTTTTTGTAAATTAAGTCCATTACAACAATTACAATATCGTTTTACATAAGTAAGGGCCATTATTATAGTGAGTTATTGTTGTTGTTGTTGTTCGGTATGTGTAAACTTAAAGTACATAATCATAAAGGGTGAATTACTAATCATAAAACAAAGTGAAGTGGCCCCTTCAGTGAACTCAGTGTCTTCTTTAAGTTTAAAATCTTTGTGACTTCCAACTCTTGTGTAGCTATCGGGTCTACAATTTAATAAAGACCCCCGCGCAGAACACATAGTGCAACATTTAATAAGTATTCTAAAGTGCAATAATTATTTCATTTTTGGTTTCGTGTTTTGTGCATATCGTTGCCAAGGCAATCTTCACACATATACATATGTCCCATTTCTATCGTGAAGCGTCTATGTACATTCAAACGTGTAGCAATACATAAGATCAGTTATCATTTCGGTACAGACATACATACGCGGTGTGCAGTTTTTCGATTTAGCTGTTTCTTTTTACATACTTTATATACAGTACATAAGCTCATTACATACTTTACATACATACATACTCAGTGCGCGGGTGTTCTGTTTAACATTTTCTTAAGCATTTATACATTATGTGTTATTTCGGCTTTACTGATTTTCAAAATACTGTACATTTATATACTTGTGCATTACGGGACATATTTTTATAACAATGGAGCAAGAACAATCCGTGCAAAAACAATTCGTGCAAGAGCAATCCGTGACGCGTAATGCTCCATCGGTGCCAAGTGAACTTGACTTCCGAAAGGTCAAGGCTGCTTCGATTGAGCGGGAATTACGCGCCATGAACAATTTTTTATCGCCGGTCGTATTATCTAGCTTAAGTGAAACGGATGTGTCGGTACGTTTAGATAGATTGGAATCCATATATTCAAGATTTGACTCAGCACAGTCAGATCTTGAAAGGCTAGACATTAAGGAATTTGAGAGTGATGCTCAAACCACTTTCTCAAATTTTTATTGCGAGCTTAAAGCGAAGCTAACTTATGATCTTAGCCTTCATCAAAAGGACACAGCTGCTTATTCTACTGGATTGCGGCAATTTATGAATCCAAACATATCAATGCCTTGGCAAACACGTACTTCTCGTTTGTCTGAATTGCAGTTGCCGAGTTTTTCTGGGAATTATACTCATTGGCCTGATCTTTACGCAATGTTTAGCACCATCGTTGGTAAAAGTCAGGACATGTGTAAAGTGTAGAAGTTTCAGTCTTGCTTGGATGGTATCGCTCTGCATGCAATATGCTCTCTTGAGCCAACGGAATCAAATAACGATAACGCGTTAGATATTTTGTTGAATCGTTTTAATAATAAATTGTTGAATTTTCAGGCACACATTCGGTCTATTTTTGGTATACCAAAGGTGGAGAAAGGGTTGACAAGCATTCTATGTCACTTAAGCGACAAAATTTATGCACACTTAAGAGCATTAAGCACAATGTCAACAACGGCGGAGCTGCCAGACGGGTTGTTAATTCATCTCATTGTTGGAAAATTAGACCGAGTTACTATAGAGAAATGGGAAGAGTCTCTGGAAATAAACAAGCTGCCAAAGTGGACGGCCATGTCATCGTTTCTTGAAAAGCGATGTTGGATAATGGAAAATGTAGAAAGCGCTACGGTTAAACAATCACATAGCCATCAGGTGGGAAAAAATTCATTCAAAAAAACTTTTGTCACCTCATCTTATCATTCATGTTTATTACGCAACGGTAACGATGATTACATTAAAAGGCTGCATCTATGCTTAAATTATCTTCGCGAAAGACATGGTATGCAACAGTGCAGATCAGGACATTGTAAGCATTGCCATGTCAAGCATCACTCTATGCTTCATTCAGGGGCAACTACACCTACTCCTGGTACGCAGTCTGTAATAGATACATGTGCTCAACCGCCTGCTTCGCTTGTTTCATCAAATATGCCCAATTCTCCACCTACTGATAAACCAAACTAGCCGACTACGTGTTGCTTGCTTTTGCTATAAAATACATCAAAATCCGTTCTGGTTTATTTGTCGTACGTTGCTTGATTCTGCATTTAAATTTTATTACATCTCGTTTTGCAAATCAATTGCAATTAAAATCATATCGATCAAGCATTGCCATATCTGGTATAGGAGAATCTAATCTTTCGTTTGATAAATCTTTTGCTTTTGCCCAGTCTCGGGATAAAAATTATCATGCTTTATTCACTGCTGTTATAGCTAACACAATAACAAATTATCATCCTCATTCTGACTTAAATTCTTCGAATTGGAATAACCTAAAAAATATAAATCTTGCTGTTCCATTGTTTTATAAGTCTCAACGTATTGATCTGCTTCTTGGTGCTGGACTTTTCTTCGAGCTTATGTGTGTTGGGCAAATTCGTATTGCTGATCACTTACCAACTTTATAAAAGACAAGGCTTGGTTGGGTGATCTCTGGATGTCTTTCGCAACCAAGAAGGAGCTATACATCACTGCAAGTGTCAGCCGATTGCTCAGAACTCAAAGCCGACGTAAGTGACTTAGCAGACGTTGTCAATCGGTTTTGGGAAATTAATAGTTGCTTTGGTTCATCGTCCCCTGTATCTGATGATGACATACATTGTGAGCAATTGTTTCAACAAGGCTGTACTCGTCTACATTCTTTTCAGTATTCTGTTCGTCTTCCGGGCAGGACCAATTTTGATGCGTTTGTTAATTCATATGGTTGTGCGTTAAGCGATTTAGGACCCTCGAGTCTGACTGAATAGGAACACAACGATAAAATCACATTATTCAACATTACTTCAAGAATATATCAATTTGTATCATATGTCTTTGGCACCAATCACATGGAATGGGCTACAGTATTTTTACATCATTGTGTACAAAAGCTGGATAGCCCCACAACCAAATTACGCGTTGTATTCGATGTATCTGCATCTGGTTCATCTCTAAACGACTTACTATTGGCAGAGCCAGCTATACAACCAAAAGTTATAACAACACTTTTACGTTTCAGATTTTTTAAAACTGCCTTGTGTTGTGACATTTGTAAAATGTATCGCTGTGTTCGCATTACACACCGGATGAATATCTTCAATGCATTTTGCGGCGTGACAATCCTAACGAGGGCATAATGACATACACTTTAAACACAGACACTTATGGAACAAATCCAGCCGCGTTCTTGGCTATTCGAGCCATGCTTCAGCTTTCCTACGACGAGGAAGGTGAATTTCCGCTTGCTGCTAAAATCATACGCAAGAACTTCCACGTCGATGATCTAATAACTGGAGGCATCACAATCGAATAGGTTTCTCAAATTCGATGTCAGGTGAAGGAGGTATTGCGAAGAGGACATTTTCCAATAAGTGTAAGTGGGTGCTCCGACGAACCTGCTGCGCTTTCTGGCGAGGCTAAAGCGGACAGAGAAACTTGTCTCAAATTTCATGATGAAACAGACATTAAAGAAACACTTGGTTTATCTTGCGAACCTGTGTTGGATAATCTACTTTTCAACTTTACGCAAACCTATTCTGAGGTTTCAATCACTAAACGTTCAATTCTAGCTGCCGTTGCTAGATTCTATGATCCTTTGGGATTAATAGCTCCTATCGTCACGAGGTTAAAGATAATTCTTCAGATTCTTTGAAAGGAAAAGCTAAATTGGGGCGAAAGTTTGCCACAAACACACTCTGCTTGGTTGGAAATTCCTTCGCTGATCTCAAGCGTACATTTCAAATTCAACATTTTGTGATGCAAGTATGACTGCTTATGGCGCCTGTATCTACATTTGTTCGGAGTTCCAGGGGACACTTTCATCACACTTGCTTTGCTCTAAGTCTAGAGTAGCTCCATTAAAAACGATAACAATTCCCAGGCTAGAACTTTGTGCAGCTGATTTACTTTCTCAACTCGTTCCCAATGTCTCTCTAAATCTACCATTCAAATGCGCCTTTCATTGTTGGTCAGACTCAATAATAGATCTGGCATGGATACGTGACTCACCATCAAATTTTAATACCTTTGTTTCTAACAGGATTTCGCTGATTCAGGAACGCATTGTGGGTATGGATTGACATCACGTGAGTTCTCAATTAAACCCAGCTGACATTTATCTCGTGGATGTACACCTTCTGAGTTGCTGAAATCTAACTTCTGGTTCAATGGTCCATCGTTTTTGCTTTCTGATGATTCTAACTGGCCTGCATCATTATGGAGCTACCAGATCGTCGCCACAGAACATTAGTTTCTTCATTGCAGGTGGACATATATTTTCATTGCAAATTTCAAAATTCATTTGAAAAGTTGCAGCAGGTCTTTGCATACGTTCACCGTTTTCTGATGCTGAAATACAAGGATGTTCCTCGTTCTAAAGGTTCCCTCACTCTTGATGACATCAGAAGCGTCACACATTTACTTATCAGATATTTCAGTAAGTGCACTTCGCGGATGATTACAGAGCACTTCTACTCAAAAGAAAGCTTTCATCTAAAAGCAAGCTTCTATCACTTAATCCAATCAGTGACTCGAAGGGTCTGATGCGGGTTGGCGGACGGCTTCAAAAACTCTTACTTGATTTATGATACTAGGCACCCGTTCTTATTACCAAAGCATCATCCTGTTACCAGCTCAATCATCATGTTTTTCATCACGAATTCTTACATGCTGGGCCTCAGGGTCTTCTTGCAGCTCTGCGACAACGATTTTCGCCAATCGGAGGTCGCAAGACCATATCGTCCATTTAGGACAACTGGGATTGACTTTTGTGGGCCTTTTTGCTACAAATAGGAAGTGAGGAACAGGCCATCGATTAAATGCTACATTGCAATATTCATATGCTTCGCTACTAGGGCCACACACTTGGAGGTTGTGGATGACTTATCCACATCATCATTCATCGCTGGATAAAGGAGATTTAATAGCGTAAGGGTCAAGCCTAATTCAATTTGGTCGGACAACGCTAAGAACTTTGTGGGTGCAAAGCATGAGCTAGAGCAACTGCAGCAGTTATTTTTAAGCGATCCTCACATATCCAGCGAATGCTTAAAAATTGTCATTAACTGGCGTTTTCCTCCTCCCCGCTCACCTCATTTTGATGGCTTATGGGAAGCCGCTGCAAAATCAGCCAAATTTCAATTATATCGTGTTGTTGGAAAATCAATTTTGTCATTTAACGAACTTCATACACTTGAAATTTCTGCAATGTTAAACTCACGACCACTTTGTCCACTTCAGAGAATCCACATGACTTGGCACTCCTGTGCATTTTGTGATCGGTTCGTCATTCGCTACAATTGATGAGCCTTAAATAACGCATCTCAACATGGATCGTCTAAATCATTGGCAGCGCGTGAATTAAGTTTGTTTAGATAATGAAATAAAAAAAAAGGAATACTCTTTAGAGCAAAACACTTCTTTATTGACTTGTATCGGTCTTAAGACTAACTTATGCTAAATTTATCATGGCACATTCAAGTGCCGTTTTTCTTTACTAATGCTTGCTCCTGGATCCTTTCATTACCAGTATGTAAAATTATTTGCTTTCTTTTTAACTTAAATATTATTATTATTATTGTAATTGCCATTATTATTAAAGTAAGTTTTATTGTTGAATTTGTTATTACAGTGTTTGTTTTTAATTCTTTTATTTCTTTTATATTATTGAAATGTGAAATCGCTATATCCTTAGAGGTTAATTCATTTGTGAAGTTGTGGTTTTTATTTTCAGTTTGTATAAAGATTTGTTTATATATCTCTTTCTTATTTGTAAATACATTATGATGTATTGTTATTGTACAGTTTGTACATTTTACAATTACATTGTTTCTTATTTAAGTTATTAGTTTCATTGTTACAATTGTATTTCATTAAAATTTTATTTTTCGTTTGGATTATTACAATTTCGTCATTAATATTATTTATTTTCTCTTCATTATCGCATATTAGTTTACAATTATGTTTAAAAATGCAATTTTTGCTTTTCTTTAATTCTCCTAGCGATTTACTTTCTCCATAAATATATGAAGTATTATTTATTTGTATTGTAGTTTCTTCTTGACCATCTATTTTATAATTTAACAAATTTGTTACTGGCACTATTCTGGTCAAATTTGCAACTACATAATCCATGGGGATCCTGATTGCAAAGATCAATGAATTATTGTCGGTCAATACCGCTACTCGAATGAGTTTTATTTTTCCCAAGTCTATTTTATATTTATTTATTTCGTCCGGTGTTAGTATGGACGGATGGAAAATGTTGTATGTGGCTGAGGCTACTGTGTCTAGTATACGGTTTACCAGTTCGTTTAAATAATTAAGTTTTATTAGTTGGTCGTGATAAGTTTAAGTGTCTTTAATGTTATTGTTCTATTTGTTAATGGTGTTCAAAGATTCTAGGATTTTTTGTCTGTCCTCTAGTATTGTATTTTTAAGCAGTGTAATGGATTTGTTAAAATGATTATTAATTTCAATCTGTTCATTGATTGTTGTTATGATTTGGTGATTATTTTCGTGATTATTATATAAGCGTTCTAAAATTGTTTGTCTGTCGTTGTCGTCCATTTATTGACTGTTCCTACAGCGTTTACTAGTCCTAGTTTTTGTATGTTTAATGGTGTTATCCTCTGACGTGGGTATTATTGGAATAAGTTTTTATCAAGTAAAGAAGTGCTTGATCCCGTATCTAGTAAACATTGGAATTTTTTGTTGTCTATATGTTTTCTGTTATTGGAAGATTGTACTCCTGATCGGAAACTGAAAAGTTGACTTCATTTTATAAATGGTCTACATCCAGTGGTTGATAACTCTGTCTACTTTGTTGTGAGTTTTCGTGATTATTGTTTCTAGGTATATATGGTCCTTGGTTGTTTTAGTGATATTGCTCCGATTGATATCTTTGGTCATTTTGACGAAATTGTCCTGATTGATATCTCTGGGTTTTTTGATGTTCTGATCGATTTGGTCGAAACGTTATATTATGTTACATGTTTGGATTTTCAACGAACTGCTGTTTATTATTATTTTTAAAACGCGGTTGATTTTTCTCATTCAAATACTTATTATTTAAAATTAGTGTTTCCTCTAATGTACGATATGCCTGTCTAAGAGTATTTATCTCTCTATTTAGGATTATGCTTGATAAATTTGGGCTAATTCCATTTAAAAATGGTTTTAAAATAATGGACTCATTTGTTTGTTATGAAAATTCCTGCGGTTGATTACCATCCAATTCGTGTTTTTGTATTTAATATATCTAAAATACCTCTTAAATATTTATAATAACACAGGTCTACAAAATTCCCTTTTTTTTTTTGATATGAGAATGGTTTCCGATGTATTTTTGAGCGCTGAACACGAATCTGGGTTCCAAAAGTGCCCATCACGTCATGATTTTGAGAAAAGTGGCGGTAAAAACCCAAAAAAGCGTGTTTTGGGTGTTTTGACTTTTCTCAGAAACCTGACGTGTTCGAGACTTCAACTTATGCTCAAATTAAAGCTTGAATCTCAAAGATAGCGCACGCAAAACCAGATATAACGCCATAAAATTGAACTCTCGGTGGTTTTCGGGGTCGCTGATTACGAAAATGATGTTAGTTTCTCCAAATTCAAAATGGCGGATCCAATATGCCGGACGGAAAAAATCAAACAGATTCGTGTTCAGCGCTCAAAAATACATCGGAAACAATTCTCATATCAAAAAAAAAAAAAAATCCATGTAGACCTGTGTTATTATAAAAAAAAAACGAAGCAACTGTGCACCACACCGTTGCTTCAGTCAGTGTCCTTGCTTCTCTCCAATCGGATCGTGTGCGACAAACAGCAAAAAACAGATTTTTGAGTTTGATCAAAAATTTAACCAGATGTGCGATTATTCAAATTCAGAGAATTCGAAGAATTGAGTGAAACAAAAGAAACACTAAATAATTTTGGTCAATTCGAGTAACTCGTGTGCCACTGATAAAATTCATTCATTATTTTTTTTATTTTGTGTGTGACTATTGCTTCTTGCGCTGTTGGTGAAATTTTTACTTCATTGTCTAGCTTTGTTTGAACGTAGTAAACGGTGTTTATTCATATATTTGCTTGTGTTTCATACTTATATTGAAAAGACGTTGTTATTGAGCAAAGAGAAGTGAGCGCATTCTACGCATTAACATTGCCTTTAGTTTCGCTTGCATGTACACCTAATCACATAGTTTTTTGCAAAGTAAAAAAAAAAAAAAAAAAAAAAAAACTGTTTTACTGTTTGAACGTACTTCCAATGTGATAACTTTTGTTTTTTATCAATGTATATTATAAATTATGATTACAAAAAGATAATTGTATATATTTTTTTTTAATAAATTGTTTCTTATTGTTGAAAGGAAGTTTTACTACTATGCTTGACATTGCAAACATTTATGGGACTATGTGTACAAGCGCATTGATCATTTCCTTATGGCTTCTTATTTCGCACACTTAGTACACGAGTTTTTTTTTTCATCTAAATAGAATTTCGCGCTATGAGTGCCGCCGCATAGCGATAACCAGAACTTTTGGTTTTGGGTATTACTATGTGAGTTTCTTTCATATCTGATTACAAAACTCATTCATTCATTTTTGGCATGAGTAACTCAAACGCCGAATTTTGCGCTCAATGCACCCCTCTAATGCGTACCTATTTGCAGCCTACTTGCAACAACAACAACAAAGCAATAATACAAAATACAAAGCAAGCAAAAAGCATAATAGTTTAAAAATAAATAACAGAACTTACAATGTAATTTTGAAGCAATAACACGCATATTAGTTTGTTGGATACCCAACAACAAGTGTTTGACGCAAAAAATTCAAATTGAAAATATAATTTGCTATTCATCAAATCAGTATTTTAGAATTCACCACAACATTAAACAGTTCATTTTTGGTTCGAAAACAGCTGTTTTTGGTTCACAAGACACTTCCTATTCCGGTTAGAAACCGACGCATGCGGAAAAGTAGAAAGTTGCTCAACTTTTCGAGTCATGCGTTGACGCCGCTTGGCGTGTAACTGCAGTATACGAATCCATACAGTTCAACTTTCATCTGACGCTGACGCACACATGAACGGTTGGCTTGTAACTCAAGCATTAGCAGCTCAGCAGATATGGTATGCTGGTAAACAGCTGATTGCTACCTGTTTTAAAAAGATGTTTCAAAAATTTGGAATTTTTTATCAAAAATACTCTTATTATTGTTATACTTAAACAGAAGTCAGCAATAAATCATTATTTTCAATAACCTTTTTTATGCCACCACGGTTGTAAAAAGTTATTTGTGTTATTTACTGACGAAAACACGAAAAATGGACGAAATAATCTCGACAACAAAACGATTGGAATGCACTCGATTAAGTGAATTCAAGGATTTTCTTGGCACAACGAAGACTTCAAAAAGTAAGTTGTGAATAATTATATGAGATTTATTTATTTCATAGATTCAATTGCAGTTGTTGAAAACGATGGGATAGCTGGGCCAGAGTTTTTAAAAAATGACATGACGCGTATAAGCAAAGAGTCTTACTACGTACTTTTGGAAGAGAGGGATGCCGAGGTAGTTCACACCATTTGGACACGACTGCAAGCTAAACGTTGTCCAAAAGAATTTCAAGTTAAAATATTTCGTGCTGCTATAGCTTATCTTCAAATGCAATTTAAAACAACTAAGGAATGTGAAATCAAAGAAAAACAACAATACGATTTACTTCAGTTAAAGTCGTTTGTCTTAAACCAGTTCAATGAGCTACTCTTAAGTTTAACAGATAACGCCGCTGAGGATACTTTGAAAAACTTAGCTGATCAAGGCGCGATCTGCATGGGTCTCTCAAAGTGTCAATGTGGTATTATACAGCCACAAACTATGTCAGCTGTAGCAGAAACAAAAAATAAGCCTCGTAAAATGGAAGACAGACATGTATGCATGGAACGCTTCAGTGACATATATCAGATTTCAAATAATACTAATTACAGTTTTTATGGTGTTTTTGATGGACACTGTGGTGCACTTTCAGCGACTTATGCAGCAAGTCAGCTACCACAGTTACTAGCTAACGAGTTACAAAAGGCTATTACGGAATCATGTGATTCGGTTTTTTATAGACAAGCCCTTGAAAGTGCATTTTTAAAAACTAATGAACTTTTTACAAAAAAAAAAATTACAAGTGGTACGACGGCTGTTTGCGCTCTTTTATCACAGCAACCTATGAAACGACATCTGTTTGTTGCATGGGTTGGGGATTCAAAAGCATTGCTGGTTGGCCCCAAAGCAAAATTGCAATTGGTAAAACCACATGAACCGAACTCATTGGATGAAAAAAAGAGGATCGAAAAAGCAGGAGGGTCGGTGATATACGCTCAAGGTCATTGGAGAGTAAATGGCATTCTAAATATAGCCCGTTCTATTGGCGACTACAATGTCGAGCCTGTAATAGCAGAGCCTGATTTTGTTGATATAGAGCTGACAGAAGATCATGATTTTTTAGTTTTAGGAAGTGATGGACTTTTCGATCATGTGTCTGAGACAACAATTTGTGCTATTATATATAATGCCCTACTTGACACAACGCAATTATTGGAAGACATTCCAAAACTACTAATAAAATCTGCTAAAGAAGGCGATTCTCAAGACAATATCACTGCCATGATTATTCTGCTTAAGCGACGAGAAGATATTGTGAAAATCTAAATAAATATAATTGGAGGTAATTTAAACTTGTTTTTGCAGCTGAGACTGGTTAACTGGTAAACTTTTTAATGCGAAGTTTACCCGCATACCTACTATATTTTCAGATATGTATGGGGTAACAAAAAAAGTACATATAAACAACTAGTAACAACAGGAAAAAATTACGGTAACAATTTGCTATGCTTGGCGCTATGCGTTGCAAACATCAAGATAAACTGATAATACCTATTTCACACTTTTTGAGTAAAAATTACAAATTGTTATAAGCCCAATTTTAAAAGTCAATGTTTGGGAAATAAATTACGTACATATATTATTCTTTTTATAAAAACGACCTACCGAAAGTATACAATAAAGACAGTCTGTCAAGTATCACTTTTCATACCTAACGCTGTTAGAATTTCGCCCCACTCTAGTGGTCTATCATTATAGTTCAGCATCATTTTGGTTTCATCGCAAACAACGTCATGCCAAGAGCTTGCAAATTAATTTGGGTTATAAGGCACGATCAACATTATTTCAAGTTTTATTAAGAAAATATCCCAAAGCATTAAATGCCAAAGCCCCAATTTGAACCCTATAGAAAATTGTTTGTGTGTATTTAAAGAAAAAGTGGAAATAAGGAAATCAAAGCACCGCACGGCTTTTAAAACTACGATATTGGATGATTGGTATAATATTCCGCATACTAGACGTGGGAAAGTAAGTTACTTCAATAAAAAAAAGTTAAAATTAGTTATTTAAATCGTGCCTGTAACAAATTTTAAAACGCTTTATTGAATAAAGTTTATTCCAACCATAAAGATTGAAGTAATAGACTTTTTGTTATATTAACCCTTCGTATACCAAATGCCAAAATGTAAAAATAAAAAATACATATTTTCTTGATTTTTGTTTTTATTTTGTTTTTTAATTTTTAATAACAAATTAGTGTGTGTTGCAATCTACATCATATTAGCGCTAGAGGAAAAAAAAAATTGTTAGTTCAAGTGAAAATTTTGAAATTTTTTTGTTAAAACATAGCGCAACTCCACATTTATCGCATTCTGTTTGCGTAAAACCCATACAGTGCGGAAATTTGCATCGCAATCTTTTATCGATCCATACAGGCCAATGACAAATTGATCTTGCCGAACCAATTGGTTTGGCATTTGTTGCGCCGCTCCTTTGGTTGATTTAGCCATTATTCCACTTTGCAGAGATGCACCTCTTTTTCCGGGATTTGATGTGTCCAGCTTGGTTAAGACTTCCGCTAACTCGAGACGAAAATCAGCCGTGTTCAAAAGTTTTTTCGAATTCCCTTTTGCATTGTTAGCACGTTTATACAGAAGCCAGGCATTGCTTACAGTAAGATCTATTAGGTGATAAAATATTCTCACCTGCCACCTGTTGCTTCTAACCGAAATTTTGTATCTTCCTATAAAGCTGTCAATAAGATCCACGCCGCCCATATAGCTATTAAATTGGGCTACTGCTTTTTTTTTCTGTGCAGAGCTATGTTGGCTTGAACATTATCGACGCCTCCAGCAATCACAAATGATATAAGTATCTGCATTACTGGGAGCTCCAACTAGGCCTGCTGAATTTTCATCGTCTGTATCACCTGTGTCTTCCTCGTATGTATCACCTGTGTCTTCATCAACTGTATTACGTGCATCTTCATCATCTGGACTGAATTCACTTTCATCTCCTGAAAAATCCAAGTCATCTTTGCTATCCAGACCATCGATAATTCCAGTAATTTCCGCGGAAGTTAAACGCTTGTGCGACATACTAAATACCAAAAAAAAAAAACCTTATATCAGCTCCCGTATGTAGAACACGAATAACATGGACAAACACTTGACATTTAAGACGAAAACGTATAAGACGGACAGATATTACACGAAAGAAACATTTTTTTTTTAATGGTGGGGGTAAGAAATTCCTTCGCATCGTGAAGGGTGCCGTCGCATCACCGGTATGTGACGTGTCAACTTAAAAACGTCCCACATAATAATTATCCACCCAATAACTGCTTTCGCAATACTTCAAGGGGACGAAAAAAACAATAAATTTGTATTATTGTGCAGATATGCAACATAAAATACACAAATTTTTTTTTTTTGCGCGTTCAAGTTATATGCATATCTGCAACAAAGCTAATATGCAATTTACACCAAAGCACATCAACATTGATGTGCCTACTGACACGTATCAGATTCGACAACAACAACAACAAGGAAAATGACGTCATTCAGTGGTTGTTGTTGTAGAATGTGATGGGGATCAATAGTCGCATCAAGAACTGATGTGCCTTAATATGAAAATTAATAATGTTCTCTCTAGACATTTTCTGCAGTGCTGCCAAGTTTTTTTGTGTTTTTCCACCTGTCGCATCACTAAACAGCAGCTGATGGCTCAAAACATTGTTAAGTAAACAATAAATTGTCAATTTTTTTTAAAAGAATTTAATAAAATAAGTATCAGGAATGAAAAAGGGAATTGCAAGAATTATTAGCATATGTTGCAAAATGTTCTAAATCATGTATTTAGTTTTTATTTAACCAACGTGCTCACAAGTTCCACGTATGTGTATAACCAAAATAAAAAACAGCTGTTCGTGATGCAAAATATCCGGTGTAAACGGAAAACCCCATCAACGTGATGTACTTTGGTGTAAATTGCATATAAAGTACTAATTTACTCCACCAAAACAAAACAAATTACACAAACTCCACTTTACATGCATAAATATTATATTTACCTGTACAAAGATGCAAATAAAGTAAATTAATTCACTTTATTTATATTTATTTTTTTTTCTTAAAATTTTGCAGTACACCCAATTTTCAAGTCACAAATTTGGCGGGAAAGTAATCATATGTTAATTGCACAAGTGATTTCAATGTTGGCAGACCGAAAAATTAAAAGCATATACAATGCTGATCTACATCATTCAACGTTTTTTCAAATTTTAAATGTATATTGTGAAATAATTTAGTTTAAACGGTATGTTGCAGATATGCATCAAAAACAAACGAAGGGTTAAAGTTGAAGACTGATATTTTTTTATTGTCCAAACGGATTCTTCAAAGACTGTATTTCTATATCATGATCAAACATATTTCCAGAAAACACGTTTATTGCAATAAACAAAAGATTTCAGACATTTAATTACTTAGAAATTTATAATTCATCTTTTTATTAAAAAACCAAAATTTTTAAAAAAAAATCTAACTTTTTGAAGACGGCGGTCCGTAAGATTCATAAGGCAGATTTGATGGTGTGTGGTTTCCATAAGCTGCCATAGTACCATTATAATGTAAATAAGAAGTTTGCTCTGGAATGGCTTGCACAGAATTAGGTATTGGCGGATTACAATTGCGATAATAATTGGAGTGCCAGCTGTCGGAAGTATAATTGGGGTAGTAGCTGCCACGATTATAACCAGCATAGTTATTAGGATCATAATCCATTCTAGAAGATTCTCGAGGTGTCTTTAGACTGTGATTTTGATTTTTGTTAACATATTGTCCGGAAAATGTTTGGCCAATGTTATTAAAAGAAATTGCGCTCGAACGCTTTCTTTTGCTTGGATCGATGAATTCTGTTGGTTGATCCCTATTTCGGTGTTTGCTTCGAGCTTCGCGTTCTTGTTCATCGTCGGAGTAGTCTAAATGACGTGATGGTGGCTCAATGTCATTCTCCCAAGATGCATCAGATCCGCGAAGTTGCATCAGTTTCGATAGTATTACAAATTGTGTGTGTTGAGTTTTAGGTGCACAATAAACTAAATCCCCAACATTAATTTTTCGTTCTTTGATTTGTTCGTTGGTATTGAAACGCACACAGTACAGAGGATTAGAAACTTGACCCAGTACATCAAACACTGCACCTAATACTTTTTGGCCTTTTTCTAAAAATAGAATAGTTTCAAGGTCGAAAAGCATAGAATTTGGCACAACATTAACCAAAACTAGTTGGTCCACAATGGAGTGAACTTGACCCAATTCAATACATTCTTCTTCGGGGACGGTGATTTGCAAGTCTTGTATTGGAGGTAAGTCTTCCAGCAATACTTCTCCTTTGACCTTAAGTGCTTGACGTTTTTGTCTGTTTTCATCAATCTCATCATCATCCTCGCCATCAACTGGCTGTACAGATTTATTAATTTCTTTTCGTAGTATCGTTAAATATTCATTCTCTGATTCAGAATCACTTGTAGTACTAGAATCGATTTCAACACCTTCTCTTCGATAAGTATCACAACCAACAGACACAGGAATTTTAACAAAAGAGTCAGCCATACTCTTGTTTATATCTTCAGGATCGGATTCATATTGTGATAGCAAACTTAATCCACTAGATTTAATAGAAGGTATTATTGCATTTTGGATAGTTGCAGAGTGCAGTTGAGTTGTTACAAAACTATTTTTATTAACATAATCATCAGGACCAGTTCGAGTAATTATACTTTGATTTGCTACACCGTCATCCTTAGCTGAACCAACATCAGAAACTTGCGCTTCTTCCAAGATTTCATTGTACATCTTGGTGGAAACACTTTTAGCTCTAAGATCTATAAATAAAATCAAAATGACTATTTGATTAATATCCATTATATACCTGTCTTAGACTTTACTTTGGACAAATTTCTTTGCTCCAGAATCGAAGTTGTTGGTGGAACAAACTATTTGCTCATTGATTGTTTTTATTTTATGCTGCTCTATATCCATTTTGGATTATTTAGTATTAATAATATCGATTGTTGCTTTTGCGAGTGCACGTGTCTTCTTGAGCTGGCTAAACATCGATGTTTCGATATTTTTGACAGCATCGATGGTTTGTGCAGAAACATCGATGTTTTCTCAGCTCTAACACTTTACCCGGATGTAGGGATGTCAAAAGTGCTCAGTTTCACACATCCGCATTCACAGAAAGTGTTCACATTGCACTTTCGGAACAGCTGTTTTTTGTTTTGGTTACACACACATGGAACTTTGGCTAAATTAAATCAAATAAATTTTGAAAAATACGTGTTGTATGTAAATAGTTCTTGCAGTTCCCTTTTTCATTCCTTATACTTATTTTATTAAAATCTTTTAAAAAATGTTGTCGCGTAACAAAAAAAAGAGAAAGAAAACTACAACACACAACTACAAAATTACGTAATTTTTCCTGATGTTGTTGTCGACGAATGTAGCATTCAATGCAGCATTCGAGAAATGTACATTGCATGCTCAGTGTGAAATGGGTATCATAGTGATTTTTAATCAGGTGTTTACACTGATTTGTTTTGAAGCAGTCAGCTGTTTTTTTTTATTTTGATTATACATACACGTGGAACTTTGCGAGCACGTTGGCTATATTAAAACCAAAAATTTGTGAAAAATACATGATTTAAAACATTTTGAAAAGTGTATATACAAATAGTTCTCGCAGTCCCCTTTTTTATACCTGAAACTTATTTTATTAAAATCTTTTAAAAAAAATGAACAACTTATATTTTACTTACAATGTTGTGTGCCATCATCAGCTGATTTCGGGAGATGAGAAAAAGAGCCAAAATGAACTAAAAAAAAAGCAGAAATTTCCCAACACTGCTAAGGTGACCAGTCAACAGTTGATTATAAACCTGATCGAGCGGTGATTTTTCAGCATGGCTGTTAGCCGTTAGCTGAATTCTGATATTAAAAAGTTTCTATAATTTAATGTTGTAGATATATAGCTTGCTAGATCTTCCAACTGATTTGATGGTCACCGTTTAATATGTTTACCAGCTCATTTTGCTCAATTGAATTTTTCTTAAAATGTGACACTCTAAATTTATTTAAAACAGGACAGGAAGTGCGACAGTGTTCCCTGCTAATTCCTGTTGCATAGCGTACAAATGGTTGACATATCTGGCGCGAAACGATTTGCATTTAGTGGTAATAAGTTGCAGCGTACTTTTATTATCATCGTTTTTTCACGTTGTGTTAGGTTGGCTTTAAAATATTTTTCTCCAGCTGCTGGTTGCAGGTATTTATAAAAGCGGTTTGTGCTACCTGCTACTTTTTCCAGCATTGTACTCCACGAAGCCGCTTTTAATGACTCAATGAGCTGATTGCAACGATTACACCAGTCTTCTTCTATCCCAGCATTCCATTGAAAACTTATATTGTGTTCTGCTCCCAGCTGATTAAATTTATTTGCCCACACAACGTTTCTTCTTAGATTAGCTTTGGACAACTTATGAGGCAATCTATCTGCGTTATATGACAGTATACATTCTATACATTAGTCTTTGTGATGTATTGCATATACAGACCTAATGTATAGAAGTGACTGTCTTCAGTACCAGTTTCCAATGACAATGCATAGTTTGGGATTGTGTCCGGTAGCCTCAGGACTCTTTTCAAGAAATACCGCTGGAACTTGTTTAACCCCAAACCTGTGCTGCATACGCTTGGATTGACCTGCAAACTGCCAAAAATAGCTTCCATTTTGATGCCAATGAGATTTCGCTTTTGCCAAGAAAATTACGCCATGTCGAGTTAATGCTGTTTTTTGCTTGCTCAATTCGGTTGTTGATGTGTTTGGTGAAAGACATCTTTGGTGTGAGAATCACACCAAGGTAACAGTACTCTGACGTTATCTTCACTGGTTCTTGCTTGTAAGTCCACATTTCTTGGGCCGAAAGTCGACCTCCCTTTCTGAACACCATTATTTCTGACTTCATTAGGCTTACTTCCATACTCCATTTTAAACAATAATCCTCTAACTTATATATCATTGATTGGAGTACATTCACATCATCAGATAGTAGTACTATATCATCCGCGTACATTAACACTCTTATGTTTGTCCCATCAATATTTAGACCACCTTCCAAATTGTTGTGGATATCATTAAGATATAAAATAAACAGCAACGGCGACAGTAGACAACCTTGTTTTACCCCAGAATAAGTATCAAAGACATTTGACATTTCATCACCCGTTCATACCACGTGCTTGGTGTCCTTGTAGATATATTACCTAGTGTAGAGGTTACCGTTATCACATGAAGAAGATATGTAGGTTAGAAAAAGGGTAAATTAAAAATCAGTTTTAATAATTTATTTTGAATTCTTTGTAATTTGCGGACTTCCGAACCATATAGCATAATTGGAATAATTATCATTTTTACTAATAAAAGTTTATTTTTTATAGAAAGAAGTGATTTCCTGCTTAGGAAAGGATATAATGTTAAGGCTATTCATACCTACTCGTTATCGTCATATTCGTTATGTCGTAAAAAAATAACGAAAACCAAAAAGAAGGCTATCATTGGCTGTGCCAAAGATGCAATACTCTTCACGCTCCTCCGGGTTGCATCCAACCTTCCTTTCTTTCCTTTCCAACGTTTTTACTCTTAGTACATATAGTATGAACTCAATACTTTTCATAATCGTACTCAAAATTATCATTATTCATTTTTATCCATAAAACTTGAGCATAAAGCAAATGGATAGAAAGAGTAATCGTACAGAAGCAAAATACTACATTTAATCATAATCGCTGCAAATTAGTGCAGTAAATCAAGGACAAGTTTTAGAGTAGATTATTCAAAAGCATTGTAATCGAGCACATGTCTAATGCAAATATCTCATGATGCGACCAAAGATTCGCATCACAATCGACAACAACCACAAGGAAAATGAAGTCATTCAGGGGTTGTTTTTGTAGATTGTGATGCGAATCAGCGGATCATCATCATCCATTGATTCGCCTCTGATGCTGACCAGGGCTGGGAAATGTCTAATAGTGTTGCAAAGTTTTTTGTCATTTCCGGTTAGATATTGTCAGTCTTCTTCTCTTTTAGTGTTTTAAATTTGTATCTAAACGTACCAGCGTGCCTGCAATTATTAATAATTCTTTTAATTAATCCATTTTCCATTTAAATAATGCTTTTTTATTAAATTTCTTATTAACTGTCTCTCAATTCAACAAACGTTTTCCCCTTCTTATTCACATTCAAAACAAAAAACAGTTAATGATACGAAATGGCTTGTCTAAACACCAAAGTATATTATCGTGGTGCAGTCCTGTCTAAAACAACTATTAAATGCCGCAAACCGAAGAAGCCGTCGCCTTTTCATTCGCACAAATAACAACAGACTCAATACTAATTGTATCTAAAAAATACCAAATTTCTACCAGGGATGCACAAAAAACTTTGTATTTCACAACACTGTAAAATAATACAATTACAATATAATGAGCAAAACTGTAAACTCAGCATCTTGTAACATTCATTATTTCAGTCTGTACATTTTGTTGTTGTATTTCAAATTAATTTTTTTACGACAAACCGATTAGGACGATAACGAGTAGGTGTGGATAGCCTTATCCTAATTGTTCTGTTGACTTTATCTATTGTCTTGCTAATATGCAAGCTATATGTTAGTCTGTTCTCTATAAATAATCCGAGATATTTGATGCTATTTCCCCATACCATAGATTGGGTGCCAACCTGCAAGTTCGAGTGTTGCAAATAATATGATTTTCTTCTTCGTGTGAAGTAAATTACATTTGTTTTGTGCGCATTAAGTTTTATCTTCCACTTCTTAAAGTATGAATAGATTCTTCGAGGTTTTTTTTGACCTCGCAATAGTCTTTGCCAGAACAAAGGGCAGTGTCATCAGCAAATAATAAAGTACTGCAGTGATCAAAGGTGGGAATATTATATAGAATAGGACTTAAAACTGATCCCTAGGAACACCAGCGCTTAACAATTTTTTATTTGAATGACTCCATTCAGAATCACGAAAAAATATCTGTCAGATAAAAAAAGGCGTATGGTGTAGACAAGGTACCTGGGTACATCAATGTTGATAAGTTTGTGAATAAGACCTTTGTGCCACACAGTGTCAAAGGCAGCTTGCACATTTGAGATAACCATACCGACGGAATTTTTTAAGTGTAGTTTATTGTTAACAAATAGTTTAAGCTTGTTGAGAGGGTGCATGCAGATGTAGTTAGCTCAAAAGCCATATTGAACTGACGGAAGAACATTATTTCCATCGATGTGCGAATTTAATCTTGATTTTAAAATTCGCTCAAAGATTTTACAGAAGCCGCACAAGAGGCTGATTGGTCAAAATATTTCTAAACATTCAGCTGGTTTTCCAGGCTTGGGGATCGCTACAATAATAGCTTCTTTCCATATGAGTAGAAAATAGCCGGTAGTTAAGCATTTATTGAAAATATGGGCCAAAAATTGAAGTGCATGTTTAGGTAAATCCTTTAGGCAAATGTTTGGTACGTTAACTGGACATTTATTAGTTTTAAGGGATCGAACCACTTGTTTGATATTAGCAACTGTGACAGGCAGCTCTACTGATGTTATATTATTGATGATTTTCTTCGAAGACTTTACTTAAAACATTGACTCTTCCATAGTATTGAAAACTTGATTATTGTAACGGGAACTAGGAATAAATTGTTTTTTGTATTTAAGTATTTTAGTTATTTTCCACGGCTTACTGTTTGAATCTTAATAGGAGAGTTTTATATTCCAATCAGCATTATTTACTTCAAACAATTGCCGTTTTATAAGACGATTGAAATGATTTAATCTGGGTTTAAAGAAAGTTTGCCTAGTTCTGATCAAGTGCCTCTGCGTTAAGTTCCTTATTTTTATAAGCTCTAATATGTTATTATGAATTTTTTTTTTTTGGCTTAATCGATTGCATTTTTTACGCAAGAAGTCAATACATCAATCATGGCCTCTATTTCGTTAACAGTGGATGTGGTGTTAGAATTGAACTCTGCTATGTTTTGGAAGCGATGGTTGAGGAAACGCTTATAAGTCGCCCAGTTACATGATGTGGTTATGGTAGGTCTGACTTTACTTATAATAGGTAAATGATCGAGTGAAAGGTCATTGTGAACAATTGGTTCGGATAGAAGTGTGCTTGTTATAAAAAGGTCAAGGGTAGACAGTTTCATTGTCGACTACTGCAGTTTAGGGGGCAAGGTTCTGTGTAAACGAGCCAGGAGCTTAGTGCTCAAGACTGTCCATACGTGGTGAAGAGC
Organism: Amiota communis; assembly: GCA_037043315.1. Taxonomy (NCBI): domain Eukaryota; kingdom Metazoa; phylum Arthropoda; class Insecta; order Diptera; family Drosophilidae; genus Amiota; species Amiota communis. Next base: position 319,329 of record JBAMAV010001564.1, on the reverse strand, counting down.
CACATCCTGCTAGAGGTGTCCCTGCTGTTGACTGAATATGGCGGATCTAGAGAGGTTAACTCGATAAAACCGCAATCCCGGGTGTCGAACGACCGTGCCAATGGGATGAATGACACTGCGTGAGTGTGTCTTAGAACGGTGGACTCCGGATACTTGGCGACCTCCAGTTTCATTTTAGCCTTGCCGGGGTACAGGGGGCTATGCCCCGGTGGACTAACTCTCCCCTACACTCGTGGGACCAAACTATGAACAAAATTAACAAACCAAAAATTAACAGTAATGACATAACAGAAGACGAAATGGAGCTCGGGATGAGCTCCGAGGACGAGTTACTGGCCTCAATCCAGGAGCTAGTCACCGCTGACAGCGGGCAAGCTGTAGCGAAATCAACAGCACCCAAAACAACGTCGGTAGCTACAGGTTGTAGTGAAAAACCGACAACATCAAAAAAAGCGGCTAAGGATAGTGCCAGCCGTAGCGTTTCCAAGCCAAAAAAAGGCAAAACGGAAGCGATAGTCAGAAAGAACATGTACTAGAAAGCTCGATTCATCCTAAGCAAGATTGCTTAGAATGATGAGAGTGGGACGGTACACGAGTTTGACCTCGCGGACAAAGCCAAATACCAGGCCGTGGTGGACGAGTACGAGGAGTACGTGGCCACTCACGCAAAGCCTGTGAAAGCGACTAAACGTAATCGCTCTCAGGATGATACCATTACAAATACTCATAAGAGTAAAGTTGCTAAAACAACCAACGAAAAAGGTCCCTCCACAAGCGCAAAGATGCTTTTTAGCGACGTTGCTCGGGATGAGCTGACGGTGGCACTTGTTGATGAAGTCACCAACGGCGGTAAGAAGGTGTTGGAGAAATGGGGGAGATTGAACCCAGGTTAACAGAGCTGGTGATGGAACACCTTCTCTTACAGAAGATTGCTTGGTAAGAGATGGGGCCTACGCCATAAAATAACAGCATGGATGTACACAGCGATAGTGCGTCCGATTCTTACATACGGGGCAATTGTTTGGTGGCCAGCTCTAGGAAAGAGCTGCATAGTGCACAATCTTAGCGGGGTGCAGAGGTCGGCATGTGTAGGAATCACAGGAGCCATGCGCACGAATTATGGTTTCTAAGTTCTACTCTTGAGAGAGAAATAAAACCAATCTATTCTTTACAAATGTTTATTTAATACTGAACTCCTCAAAAATCAAAGTCAATCTTAAAAATAATAAAGCTTACATCTAACAAAAGTTCAACTTAATTCTAAAGCTTTAAAGCTTTTAACGAAACAAGGAGGGAAAAGCAATTTAGATGATTAGGATAAACAGGGATGGAAAGACATTTAAATATTTAAGTCGTAAAGTTATTACCTATCCTAACTATACATAACTCCTCCATCCTTTGTTTCGTGATACTCCTGAATCACGATTACAATATACGTACACATATGTTTGTTTTTATTTGTTTTGAAATTACAATAATTATTACATATATTACATTTATTTATTTATTGAAATTAATTATTATTTAAATTTGAAAGATTCGTGCAGTTTGAAAATTTAAAAGGTCTCTTTATATTATTTTCATGAATATTTGTTAAATTCTGTTTTCTAAACTTAGGTTGCTCTTTATGTCTCAAACTTTTATAATTTTTAATATATCCTTCAATTCTGTCTTCTTCATAATTCTCCCGTTTTTCATTTCTTTTTTGAGTAATTGCGAGTTTTCGTGCTTCTATTCGTTTTTTAATCAATAATTTATCAACTTTGTTGTTGTGTACATTTATGGGTGTTTCTTTAATTGTAGAATGAAATGTATTATTATAATAGTCAACAGCTTTAATCAATTGCTCCTTTATAGGTAATTTCTCTATCAAATTTAGTGTTCTCACTTTTTCTGTTAATGTGTTGTTGAGTCTTTCAATATCTGAATTGCCAGTGTGGTTGTTCGGTTTACAAAAATGAATATCAATATTTTCGCTTTTACAAAATTCTTTGATATTTATAGTATTGAATTCATTATCACAAACTATTTTTTTTATTTTACCAACAATAGATATGTAAAGCCTCATTTTTTCAATTAATGTGTGAGATGTTCTATCTTCAAGATGAAAACAAACGGCATGTTTGGAAAACTTGTCAAAAAAAATCACAAAAGCATGTTTACAGTTGACATAGGTGTCTATATGTATTATTTCATTAATATCAGATGGCGTTTCTGTGAGAGCAAAACACTTTCTAATCGGGTTACGATCATATTTAGCTGCAGAACATATGTCACAATTATTAATTACTTTGTTTACTAAAATCTTGAGGTTGGGGTAGTAAATTTTGCGTTTTAAACTTTCATAATTGGACACAATACCAGCATGCCCTGATTCTCTGACGTGGAATAAAGAAATTAATTTAAAAGCTTCAGTATCGTTTTCAATATCTTGGGCAAAATACCTGCATTTTACAAGCTTTATCTCAGGAGCTACAATTTCAACGATTTTTTGTTGAAGAACTTTATATATATCTTCATCCAGTTCCGAAAAGATCGCCACTATTCCTTTTTGAATATGTCTTCTCAAAATATCCCCGATATTATTTGTTAAATCATTTTCGTCAATATACACCCTTTTGTTGCCGTTAACCATTTTTGATTCCGTTTCTTTATTTCGAACGAGAATTAATTGTGTTTTAAATCTGTTCACTACAGTGTCAAGAATAGGAATATGGTCAGACATTTTTTCTTGTTGAGAGTCTATTGTAGCTAATGCCGCACCATTGTCATTATGTTCTTCATTACCCGCATGAATTTCATTCATATCACAATCAATTCTACTTAGAAAATCTGCTATTTTGTTTTCTTTACCTACAATATAGTCTATTTTGGCATCATATTCTCCAAGTTGAATAAGCCATCTTTGGAGCCGAGGGTTTATGTTCTTTCCATTATTTTTTACTTGTAACCATTTTAGAGGCTGGTGGTCAGTACTCAGATGGAACTCTCTACCAAAAAGATATGGTCGGAAGTATTGACAACTCCACACTATTGCAAGCAGTTCCTTTTCTACCGTTGAATAGTTTTTTTCGTGATCGTTGAGAGTACGAGATGCAAAACATATAGGATGACCCTCCTGGGAAAGAACAGCCCCAAGTGCAAAGTTGCTAGCGTCTGTCGTAAGTTTAAATAGCTTAGCAAAATTGGGGTACCTTAAAATAGGATAGTCTGTGATGATAATTTTGAGTTTTTCAAAAGCTGAAATATAGTTTGGGTCATTGATATTTACTTTGCTGTACTTTTTTAAATATCGGATCATCGGAAATGCAATTTTAGAGTAGTCTTTTATAAATTTACGGTAATACCCTGTTGCTCCGAGAAAAGATCTGATTTGTTTCTGTGTTTCCGGAAGTTTAAGGTTTCGAATGACTGAAATTTTTTCTCTATTAGGTTTCACACCTTCAGGCGTTAAAACATGTCCGAGGTAATTTGTTTCTTTTGCAAGGAAATTGCATTTATCTACTTGAATTTTTAGACCGGCACTTCGTAAAGCAGAAAATATCAACTTTAGACTGTCCATATGTTCTTGTAGTGATGTACTGAAGATTAGTATATCATCAAGGTAAACTACACAAATTTTGTTGATATATTTTCTTAGAACTGCATTCATCAACCGTTGAAATGTTGATGGTGCGTTTTTAAGGCCAAAAGGCATCCTTACAAACTCATAATGACCGTATGGAGTTGAAAACGCAGTTTTCTTTCTATCCATTGGGTTCATAAGAATTTGGTGGAAACCCTTTGCTAAGTCTATGGTCGAGAAATATTGAGCTCTTCCTAGTTTATCAAGTATGGTATCAATGTTGGGGATTGGAAATTTATCACTAATTGTATTCTCGTTTAATCTTCTGTAATCGATGACTATTCTCCATTTTTGCCGACCAGAATTGTCCAACTTTTTGGGAACAACCCAAAGAGGACTGTTGTATGGAGAATTACTTTCGACAATAATGCCCTGAGATAGCATATCATTAATTTGAGCTTCGATTTCCTCTTCATGTATCTTCGGATATCGGTAAATTTTACTATATATGGGGTTATTTGTTGTTGTAATGATTTCGTGTTGAATATTATGAGTAAAAGTAAGCCTATCGCCATCTTTGTAAAAAAGGTCCTCGTAACGGTGTAAGAGGGTAACTATGCTTTTTCTTTCTTCAGTGTTCATATGATCTACGTTCAAATTATTGATAATAGGAGTGTTGATGGGTTCTATGGCATAAATATTATGAATATCAAAGGGGTAGTGGTGAAAAAATACTTTAGTATCATTCACTTCCAAATATCCATCCCTAATATTAATGTTCGCTTTTAAAGCAACTAGTGTATTATGACCTATAATTGCATCATAATTTTTGTTTTCAAGTTTAATAGCCATCCAAGTCATCTTACCCTCGGTGTTGAATTCTCTAGGAATATCTGTAACTAAACTATTTGTTATTTTATTCACACCGTTAATGGTTTTGTAATATTTTGGATCTTTAAGGGTTTTGTACGATCCAACTGGGAATATATCTGAGCCTATTACATTGGTTGTTGATCCTGTGTCTATGAGACACCTCAATTGTACATTATTAATATTTACTCTAATTATTGGTTGTCCTGTTCTTTGTGAGGCTCGTTGTAAAAATTTTCGTCACTCTGCTGGATATTTTCTATCTCCATAGGTTCTGTTGGCAAGTCACCCTGTCTTGGATAAAATTGATTTTTTTGTGGCATATTGTTCATAGAACTAGTTTGGTGTGACATTTTAGTTCTTCCGCTTCTAAGATTTTGTGTGAAAGTGTTTCGCTCAGCAACAGAATTATTTCCAACTGTAAAATATGATTGTTTGTTGTTTGCATTGTAATTGCTATTCGGAACTGTTTTTGATTGAAAAAATTCGGTATTTTTATTTAATAAATTCTTCTGACTTGTAACAGCTTTCCTATGTCTATAGTCTATGCATCTCCGATCGTCTAAAAGTTTAAGCCTAGTGTATTTCATAACAATGCTGTTTAGTGATTCATTGTCTGCGATGTGAGCCCTAACTTGCCCATCTATTTTTTCAATAAGAATATCAACCAGGTCACGGTCCACACATTCTGGCTTATATATATTTGGTCTTTTAACGTCAAATTCATATAACTCATTTATTTCAAACCTAGCTTTCTCGAAAACGTTAAACAATTCGGCTAAATTATTAATTTTACAATTTCTACAAAAATTATAGATTTCTGCATAAGTTTTACGAGGTTGCAAATATTTTAATAACTTATCTCTAATCTGATCCCACGTCGCATCGTCATCAAGCTCCCTGGCACAACGTCCGGCATCACCTTGGATTTTCTCGTTTATAACTATCTGGAGACCGAATTGTAAAAGCCCATTATTCTGTCCACATAGGGCGATGGTAGCGTCTACCGACTTTATAAAAGCCAATGGATAATGATTTTTGTCGAGTGGCTTTAATCGACGGAATTGCTCCAAAATGTCTTTTGGAGTTAGGAAATCAAATTGTTGTTCATTAGTTGGCTGTTGTTGTTCATTAGTTAGTTGTAGTTGTTCATAAATTGGCCGTTGTTGCTCGTTTATTAATTGTTGTTGATCATTCACTTGTTTTTGAAGCTGCGCATTCTCTCTAGTTTGTTCAGCAAGTTGACTGTTTTGTTCTTGAAGAGCCAACTCCAAGCATTGAATCTTTTCAAAAAGATCTTCCATGATTGTTGTTAATTCAAACTATTGATTCTTAATGTTAACTTTTTATTAATTTTTTTTTTTTTTATTTTATTTTTATTATTTTGTGTTTGGATACAGTTTCTTTTATTCAGTTATACTTTTATTCAGTTATGCTTTTATTCGGTTATGCTTTTATTCAGTTATACTTTTACTCAGTTACACTTTTATGCAGTTATACTTTTATTCAGTTATACTTTTATTCAGTTATTTTTTTATTCGGTTATTATATAGTATTACTAAGTTCTACTCTTGAGAGAGAAATAAAACCAATCTATTCTTTACAAATGTTTATTTAATACTGAACTCCTCAAAAATCAAAGTCAATCTTAAAAATAATAAAGCTTACATCTAACAAAAGTTCAACTTAATTCTAAAGCTTTAAAGCTTTTAACGAAACAAGGAGGGAAAAGCAATTTAGATGATTAGGATAAACAGGGATGGAAAGACATTTAAATATTTAAGTCGTAAAGTTATTACCTATCCTAACTATACATAACTCACGTGCCCTACGGCAGCACTCAATGTGCTGCTATATCTTCTCCCAATTGACCTCCATATCAAAAACGTAAGGTTGAAAGAAACCGTCTGCTGGGCAGAACGACCATATGGACATAGCAATATACTGGGTGTGGTTAATAATCCTATGTTCTGTGAAGTCAAAGCTCGTTAAGGAATGCAGGTCGACGATGAGCGAGCTAAGTCGTCAAGCTGATATCACACTCTTATGGGTTCCCGGCCATAGGAACATAGAGGGGAATGAGAAGGCTGACAAATTGGCTCGTTCTGGTGCTTCTCTTGATGTATCGTTGGCGGAACAGGTCTCGATTCCCCTGGCGGTCGTCAAGAGGAGTAACTTAATGTTTTTCCGTCAGCTGGCTAACAGACGGTGGAACGATCTTGGCACGTGCCACCTGGCCTTGTTATAACGAAAATAGCTCTTTTAGACTTAGTAACAGAAGGCGCTCGGATACCGCAAGGCTCACAGCGGTTCTTACCGGTCACTGGTGTGTATGGATTCACGCGGAGAGACTGGGTATTCCGTTTAGAAGCCATTGTAGGAGCTGCGGAAATGAAGAGGAAGAGGAGTCACTCACCCACTTTCAATGCCCAGCCTTGGCAAAGACTAGAAATAAGTTTCTGGGCAAAAACTTCATCGACAATCTCTCGGACTGTTCAGTCACATGTCCTAAATTCGACAGGTTGGATTTAGTAATACTGATTGCGTTCGGCGAGGAAGTGGTATCAAAACGGTACTCTAGTGCTAATTGTGGCTTGTAGTGTATTATACGAGCCAGCCACGGAAACCAACCAACTAAGGGGTATGGAATATTTGAGAAGCGGCACATATTGTGACTTATCGCTTGGAGTCAATGTTTAAGACTAAAGGGCCAACGACACAGCAAGCTTTGGACGGTTCGGTTGTATACGCTTTTCATTGGCTTCAAGAATTGAAAACCGATACACTAAATGGGAAGTGTGTGAACTCGGATTGTCCATTTTGCGTAGCGAATGACGCGAATTTTCCGTCTCCTCTTTAACTAGTCTCTTTGTCAGGTCTAACGTCGTGTAAACTGGGAGACATCTTCCACAATGATCTTCGTCTTTATAGGTGGTTCGGCTTTTGTTTCTGGTGAATCTTCATTTCGTAGTTTCTCCACTACTGCCTTTTGTGTTCCATTCTGATCCTTCAAGTTAACTCTGTCCGATGGCTCTACTCAAACTCTTCTACTCTCATGCAATTAAGATTTTTTGTCGGCTCTTTCTACTTAATATCAACTGAAATGCCTCGTGAATTCAAAGCATTATTTTCGATGATTGCTCTACAGGTCATCACGTTTGACGACGTTGAACATGGAACCAAAACTGACATCGTATACTGGAATTGTCTCTTTCCTCTCTTCTTTTTCCCAGATTCCTTCTTTAGTCTTCTGGTTGAATATGAGTTCTTGTTTTAACACGCTCAAAGTTTTACATCTATAGAGATTTGCTTAGTCTGTTCTGCTATCTGGGACGCCTTCTTTGCTTTCCTCATCTAAGGTTTATCTGTTTTTCTATTACTATCCAAACTTTCTTTTGGCAATTTTTGTCTTCTTCTCAAAAGAGTGTGAACGTTGGCTACGCGTAGTTTGCTTTTCAATTTCTCTATCAAGGTTCCCTTCAGTTTCACCCAGCCGATTACGGATTTCAATTCTCTAATAAATAGTTTAGCTGCACCTTCTAACAATTGTTTAGCGTAAACCTATTTTCATCCCAATGCACTGTGGTGGCGACATCTTCAAACTCTGTAAGCCATTTATTGTTGTCAAATTGACTCGAACCAGAGAATGTTGACACGATATCTCCTACGTCACGCAAGGTAAACTGAGATCTTACTACCCCCGACTACACCTTTTGATACTCGCTCGAGTGAACAGAATTTGAATCTTCTTCTACCTCTTCTTCTTCCTCAAGTTCATCTAAGTTGTAATATTCTAATAACCAGTCCTGCAAAACTTTTATTCAACCAACTGTACTGAGGTTTATCTCCCTAAACTTCTCCCTCACTTCAATGACCTTCAAATCACCACGCAATTATGCTCTAGTCTTTTTTTGCGTCCCTCAGTTACAACTTCCTTTCGCTGTTACTTATTCTCGATGTTGTAACTTGCAGATCACCACGCAATTATGCTCTAGTCTTTTTCTGCGCTCTTCAGTTACAACTCCCTTGATGTTATCACTTGTTAACAATTTTGTTACCAGCAGATTACCACGCACACTTGCTCTTGTCTTTTTCTGCGTCCCTCAGTTACAACTCCCTCGTCTAACGATCTTCTAATGCCGTTTTTGCTTTGTGTCCTACCTATGTACTCACACTTATAAATTGTCTATAACTGTTGCTCCGCTTGGCGGCATGAGACACCAGAGAAGACAAAACTATAATAATGAAATGATCAACAAGTAAGACAACCAACACACGCACATCAACTACTACGTCACAATTGTTTCTTCTCTTTTTTTTTCTTTCTTCTTTACTTTTGTTCTAGCACGTACCGACGCAACCGCACATTCATTCCCGACCGCTGCTTAACCTGATGGCGTCAGCTAGGCGAGAAAAAAGATGTTTTTGCGTTGGTACAATTGAAACATAACACGCACTTAAAAAAAAATATTTTTAATTTTAACAGAATAAGCATTCATATATCCCGGATGAGCCCCCAATATTTGTAGTTTTAGACAAATGGGTTTATTATTGGGTGTGTTATTTGTTATTCATATTTTATGTTTCTTCCTAAGATAATACGGTTAGGTTTATTATTCAAACGTTTAGTGTTTTGCGTCTTTTGTTCACTGTTCTTTGCGTTTCGTGAGGATGATGCGGCATATGCAGCGATCTGACGGAGGCAAGTGGCGACGTGGTGATCAAACGGGCGACTTGCAGCTCGACGTGGTTATCCAACGGAGGCAAGTGCCGACGTGGTGATCCAATGACGACTTGGAGCTCGACGTGGTTGTCCAACGGAGGCAAGTGGCAACGTAGTGATCCAACGGTGTTTTGCAGCTTGACGTGGTTATCCAACGGAGGCAAGTGGCGACGTAGTGATCCAACGGCGACTTGCAGCTCAACGAGGTGATCCAGCAGCAACAGGCAATGCCAAACACCCAAAACTTCATTCTTTTCTAGTCCGAAAATCCAATATGGAGATTTCTTCATTTGTCCAACTAAATTTCTTTCAATGTTATTCACTTCTCATTTGCTATTCCTCCTCTTCTTCTCTTCTAATTCAGCTGTTCCACACCAGGGCTACCTGCATTTATTAAAGTGCTGCCAAGGTGTCCTGGAAGATGATAATTATCGATCATTTTTGTAACAATATTTACTAATCTGTGAAGTCTCTTAATTTTTCCTTATCTTCATCTCGTATTCGGGTTAATTGTTCTCTTGAACTCTCTTAAGTTATCTTTAGTCATTTGAAATTATCTTATGTTAGGTTAAGCTTTGTATGAAATGCATTATAAATTAGTTAGTGAAGTAAGAATGATAGAAATAAAAAACAGAAGCAATTAAGAACATCAAAAAGAAGGACGTGTTTTTGTGTTTCTCCGTCAACTGAAGTACCAATTCAACAAGACGACTTCACTGAGGAACGACTGCCGGAACCACCCCTTGAAGAACTAATAAATTGGCGCCCGAGCAGGGACCTGGATTAAGGATTCGTCCAATTTCTCCTCATTTGGAGGGTTTATCAGCAGTACAGGGAACTGCAGTCAGCAATCAACGGAGGATTGGCTGCTGGACAGCTATTGTAGCTAGTCCATATCTTTGGCTACTTCAGGTGAGTGTTAAGTTCAGTGCATGTAAATACGTAGTGTGTGGCATAATATAAACGAATATACATATATACTTATATTAATTGATTCCGAGTGCGGTGATTTATAAGCATAAAAATCAAAGTAAATTTAAAATTAAAACAAACCGTTCAACAACAACAATGCATGTTCACTATGTCATTTAAGTATTTTTTTCTGCTAGCAGTGCATACAGTGATAGCATAGATTGTATAAAAATTGAAAAGACTATTACGAGTTGAATTGAATTGAAATTAAACGAAGTGATCTGGTTTATTTTTGCTTGTGTTTAATTTGAATTTGAAAGAAGTGATGTGGGCTATTTATGTTCGTGTTTAAATTGAAATTGAAATTGAATTGGGTTTAGATTCAATCAATCAGTTGTTATAGGTTGTATTAGATTTTCAGTTGAGTTCTGTGATTTAGTTTCTTTTTTCTTTGGCTTTAAGGATATCAATTCAACTAGTTTACAAAGGGAGTGCCTATTGAAAGTGAATTGAAAGAAATGATTTAATCTGTTTATGCGTGCGATTATAATCTTAGGAAGGCGATTCTGTTCTGAATTAAGCAAGTGATTTCCAAGTTAATATAAGTCCATTTCCAAGATGGCACTGAACGTTCAACCAATGAAAATGACTTGCATCTTGTGAGGGAAGGCCTTTTGAATTCTTTAAAGAGAAGTAGGAATTATGTATTAGAGAATTCTGAAGTGATGACATTGGCAGAACTAGAGTCGAGGTTAAACAGCGTTTAATCAGAAGTAAGGAGGCAGGGATCAACTGAATTAAACGGTATATTCAGACAGACGTTAGAAGAAATGTTTTGTGAGGTAAAAGCAAGTCGATGCCCCATCGCGAAACAAAAACAACGATCAGAATTACCAGGCCCATCACTTCATAGTACTGCGATTAACCAGGCCTCATTGATTGGTTCCAATGTTTCGAGGAATGTAAGTTGCCCCACCATTTCTATTCCTACCTCTTCATGGAATTTCTCCGAATAGAACAGTTGGTAAAATACATTTGTTACGCTTATTTATTCTAGTTGCAAACTTGCTACTTTATCGAAGTTTTTACACTTGCGATCATCTTTGGGATCCATACCATTGAATGCAATAGAATCTTTAATGCTTGCGTCTTCAAATTATAATAAGGCGTTACAGATTTTAAAGAGTCGTTTTGAGAATACAGCGATTGTTATTCAAGGTCATGTCAGGGAGCTATTTAACTTAAAGAAAGTTGCTAAGGCATGCATTACATACATTGGGTTCGTCTGAAGATATTTTAAGTGCAATCGTGATGCACCTAGTTAGCAGCAAGCTAGATGAAGAAACATTACAATGGTAGGAGCTTGATTACAGTAGTGAGGAGTTCTCTAGTTGGGAAGTACTTTCCAAAATTTTAATTCGTCGCTCCATTAATATGATAGGTTGGGAACTAAATCACGAAAGGTCATCGAATCAATCGAATGTTAGTGGAAAGGTTTCAAACAATCGAACCACGTTGAAATCAGTAATTAAAAAATAAAAAGGAACCTGTTTTAAGTGTACTGGTGCTCATAGGTTGTTGGATTACCCCCAATTCCTAGCACTGGATGTGATGCAAAGGTATTAGGAAGCGAAGAAATTGGCGTTGTGTATTAATTGAAGCTAGCGGATCTGAAATTTAATTCTAGCGAAACCATTGATATATTGTTAGGCATCGACTTATTCTTCTCATTGCTACCAGTAAGCCAAATTCGGTTGGCACCGCATGCCTCATTGCTACAGAAATCTTTTCTAGGATGGTTGGTAGTCGGTGAAGGTACACCTTCTGTTACCTGTGGATTATCCGGAGCAGTGGTTACTGAGGAGTCAGAAGAAGATAAGTTGAGCAAGATGGTGGAATCTGTTTGTGAAAATGGAAGATAACCAGAGTCCAAGGAATCAGCACACGCTTGAAAAGAAATTTTGCGAAGATCACTTTTTGGCAAATGTGAAGCAAACTTTGCCATTTAGGGCAAAGAAGTCCAGATTAGGGGACACATATGACATTGCGTTGAATCGATTTATGAAATTAGAAAAAAAGGTTGAAAATTGATTGGCTTGAAGGCCCAGAATTTGTGAAAGGGCCACGGAATAAGTGGAAAATTGGGGATTGGAACAGGTCAAGTGCACCTAAAGGGCGTAAATCTCCGTTTAGTTTAGCGAAACTCTCTGTGGCGCACAAAGTTTTCTACTGTGATTGGCTCACCAAAACATTCCTCTATTCACAGCCTCTCGTCACCTAAACGGGGGCAAGGGATCAGGACGTGGTGGGCATCTTCGGTGATGCCATCACATACATGAGAGAAGGGGTCCTCCTCGTGTTTGAAACGGTGCAGGTAAAACTTGAAGCAACCGTCTCCACTGAGCATCTGTGTAATATGGAAATCCACTTCACCATGTTACCGTGTTATCCATATGTCCAGGCTAGGGATCAGGGAAATCGTCCATTGGCATTTTTCTGACGTTGCCCACCTTCTTTGCCATTCTTGTATGCTGCACCTCCTCACATACTCTTTAGATGCACCTGTGTCGTAGCTACGTTTGAGTTCTCGTGCCAATATGTCGATTGGTGGCATAGAGGCAATCAATTCAGCCGCAGCATCAGACACTGTGCGAAAGCCGCTCGCCACCCTAAACGCGCTCTGACGATACGTTGAACGAATACCCGCCGTGTATGTGCTCTTCAATGTCGCATCAGCCCATACTGGAGCCGCATAGAGGATAATGGAGCTCACAACCCTTGCTAGCAGTTTTCGCTTGCTTGCTCGCAGTCCACCAATGCTTCGCATCATGCGCGATAAAGCTCCATTGACTTTAGTGGCTTTATCACTTATGGTGACTAAGTGCCCCTTGAAGGCAGTCAGGTGTCAATAAGCACTCCGAGATACTTAATGAATGGCTGGGAGGCTATGAGGCAATCACCAACCCGAAAAGTAAATGTCTCGCGCACTCTCCGGGTGGACGGGAGAACTGCAAATTCCAGGTGTGCGCGCTTAAGCCAGCTCATGACACCGACCGTAGCTACGCTGCACAGAGTTTGTATCAGTGGGGAGACTCATGCTGAGAATGCCGTCGTACATTATATTCCACATAGTGGGGCCTAGAACAGAGCTTTGTGGTACGCCCGTTGTGACTTTGTACTCTTTCTGTCCGTCTGCGGTATCATGCAGGAGTACTCTGTCTGCAAAGTTATTTTCTATTATCCGCATCAGGTGTGTCAAGCATGCGAAGAGCTTGTATGATCTGCGCCAGCTCGCCATGTTAAATGCTTTTTTAACATCCAAGGTCATTACAGCGCAGTTCTCCTTGTCGCCTTCGTTCCATCGAGTTCCACTCGTTGCCCTACGCGCAGTATTCATTACTGCTTGGATTGTATCCACTGTGGATTTTCCACGACGAAATCTAAACTGAGTATTGGATAAAGCGTTCGGTTTATCCAGGGTTTCCTGTAGTCGGCCGACTATGATACTCTCAAGCATCTTGCCCTGCGAATCAAGCATACAGAGTGGCCGGTACGCAGATGGGTGAACTGGTTGCTTTTTGAGTTTAAGCAGCAGGACTAACCTCTGTCTTTTCCATATGGTTGGGAAAACTCCTTCGGAGAGGTACGCGGAGTAAATTTTTGCAAAGATTAGAGCCACATTGTGGATACCATAAGGCCCTTGGGCTTTCTTGTCTCCCATTCTTCTGAGTGCTTGAAGTACCTCATCGGGGGTTACCTCTGGGACTTCAGCAGAGTCTCCAAACGAGGGGACAAGGTTTTCTGGTAAAGAACCAGGGGCTTGGTGCTCAAGATCGTCCATATGTGGTGAGGAGCCACATCCTGCTCGAGGTGTCCCTGCTGTTTACAGAATATGGCGGATCTAGAGAGGTAAACTTGATAAAACCCGCAATCCCGGGTGTCGAACGACCGTGCCAATGGGATGAATGGCACTGCGTGAGTGTGTCTGATAAAGGTGGACTCCGGATACCTGGGACCTCCGGTTTACACTTTAGACTTGCCGGGGCACAGGGGGCTATGCCCCGGTGGACTAACTCTCCCCTACACTCGTGGGACCAAATATGAGTCAAAACAATAAAAAACAATTTGTAAACAACTTAACAGACGACAAAGTGGAGCTAGGTATGAGCTCTGAGGACGAGTTACTGGCCTCGAGCCAGGAACTAGTCACCGTTGACAGCGGGCAGGCTGTGGCGTCAACAACAGCAGCAACAATTACGTCGGTGGCTATCGGAAATAGCGCAAAACTGACAGAATCGGCAAGGAACAGTGCACCAAGGCCGAGAAAAGGCAAGTCGGAAGCGATGGTCAGGAAGAACCTGTACTAAAAAGCCCTCTTCATCTTAAGCAAGATAGCCAAAAATGAGGAGAGTGGGACGGTACATGAGTTCGACCAAGCTGACAAGGTGAAATACCAGGCCGTGGTGGACAAGTACGTGGAGTACATGTCCACTCACGTGAAACCTATAAAAGCGACTAAACGTAATCGCTCTCAGGATGAGACCATTACAAACACTCGTAAGAGTAAAGTTGCTAAAACAACCAACGAAAAAGGTCCCTCCACAAGCGCCAAGATGCTTTTTAGCGATGTTGCTCGGGATGAGCTGACGGTGGCACTTGTTGATGAAGTCACCAACGGCGGTAAGAAGGTGTTGGAGAAATGGGGGAGATTTAACCCAGGATATCAGAGCTAGTTATGGAACACCTTCTCTCTGATCTGTGTTCATCTCCACCAGGATTCGACTCTTCTGCGGTTCTCCGCGGCTGCAGGGTGATCAAGTGCGACGATCGTCCGTCTTTGGAGTTTCTGGGCAATTGCATTGCTAAGATAAGATAGGCTTGGGAGGGCTTAAGCTCATCCCAGCTCGGGACATGCCAAGGTGGCCGAGAGCTCGCATTTTGTTGCCTGTTATGAAGGTGGAGCACTGCAAGGCTGGGGTAAGATATCCTGTCCAATTAGAAGGAGCCATAAAAGTTTCCCACAGTGGTGGAACGAAGAGCTCTCGAAACTCCGAAAGAAAACGAGAAAGCTCTTCAATCAGTGTTACATGGATAACAATTGGCAAGTCTACAAAGACTGTCTCAAGACTTACAAAAAAGCCATCAGGAACGCCAAAAATAATGGTTGGAAGGAATTTTGTGAGTCGATCGAGTCTACTTCTGTCTCAGCAAGATTAGGAAAAGTTCTGGCCAAGGAACGGGTAAATCCCTCTTTCTTGAAAAAGGAAGACGGAACATGGACGGAATCATCTGCTGAGACACTTGATCTCCTACTAAAAACACATTTCCCCGACTGTAAAGATACGACAACTGATTCGGAAGTACCCGTACGGTTACGGCAAACTTCACGAGACGTTGACTCGATCTTCACAGAGGACAAGATCACACACTCAATCAATACATTTTCGCCCTATAAATCGCCTGGCATGGACGGAATTCTTCCGATAATGCTACAGAAGCTACGGGACAGGGTAGTTCCGTGGCTAAAGTTGATTTTTAGGGCATGTATTTGTCTAAACCACATACCAATGAGTTGGAGAAGAGTCAAGGTAGTCTTCATACCAAAGGCTGGGAAAACTGGCCATGAGTCCGCAAAAGATTTCAGGCTAATCAGCCTAACATCGTTCCTCTTGAAGACGATGGAAAGGGTATTGGAGCTCCATCTTCGGTCCATTATTGATAAATTTGCCATCTCGACTGGACGCATACCTCAAGGGTAGATCCACGGAAACGGCTCTACATGAGGTTGTCCGCCTGGCAGAGAGGGCGATTTATTATAAACAATATTCTCTCGCAGCTTTCTTAGATATAGAGGGTGCATTCAATAATGTTAGTACACGTGCTATCCAGGATTCTCTAGCTAGGATTGGCGTAGAGGAAGACATTGGGGAATGGATAGTTAACATGCTTAAAACCAGAACAGTGCAGTCAGAGTTAGGAAACTCGACTCTAACCAGATATGTCAGTAGAGGGACACCACAGGGCGGGGTAATCTCTCCACTGCTGTGGCTGTTAGTCATAGATAACATTCTCAAGGTTTTAGAGGAGACAGGGGCAAGGGTAGTCGCCTATGCGGACGACGTTGTGATCATGGTATCAGGGATGTTTCCTAGTGTGATAAGCAACATCATGCAGGGAGCTCTGGGGAGACTGTTAAAATGGGCCACAGGATGTGGTCTAAACGTTAACCCAAGCTAGACAGAACTGATGCTTTTCACAATGAAAACCAAAATACCGACTTTCCCCCTTCCTCTTCTGAATGGACAACAGCTTCATCTTTCCAACAAGGCCAAGTACCTGGGAGTTATGCTGGATGCAAAACTCAATTGGAAATCCAATATAGAGCTACGGGCTAGGAAAGCCTCTGTGGCCTATTACTCTTGCAGAAGATTGCTTGGTAAGAGATGGGGCCTACGCCCTAAAATAACAGCATGGATGTACACAGCGATAGTGCGTCCGATTCTTACTTATGGGGCAATTGTTTGGTGGCCAGCTCTAGGAAAGAGCTACATAGTGCACAAACTTAGCGGTGTGCAGAGGTCGGCATGTGCAGGAATCACAGGAGCCATGCGCACGTGCCCTACGGCAGCACTGAATGTACTGCTATATCTTCTCCCAATTGACCTCCATATAAAAAACATGGTCTGCAACAGCGCGGTAAGGTTAAAAAAAACCGGCTGCTGGACAGAACGACCATATGGACACAGTAAAATACTAGGTGTGGTTAATAATCCTATCAGTGATGCCATCAACCTATCACAAAAGCAGGAAAATGGGACAAAAAAAGGACAGAAAACAGGACAACATTTTTGCCTTATTATTTTTATTTTTATTAATTTTAAAGTTATAAATTTATTTTTTTTATATAAAATGAGCTTTATTGCCTCATCTATGAGGTCATAATCCTCTTCTGTTACGGCACTACTGTAGGAGGCACTAGTGCCAATCATGTTGAGATATTTATCTGGAACATCATAGGTGTTACCTACCAATAATATAATAAGTGCGTCCTACCTATAACCTTAGTAATGCTTACATCCGTCGTCTCATCGATTAGCAGGCTGTATTTTGCATCACCAATATCTTTCCGAAGATCTTCTTTAAAATGTTCGGCTAACAGGTTTTTAATAACCTGTGTGCATTTCGTCCGGCGCAATTGCAATCGCGATGCGCCAAAGTTTTGTTTGCACAAGTCGCTTAAATGGGCAATGAACATTGCTAGCGCCGCCTCCTGGACAGCAGTTTCGTTCCTTGGTTTAGGTGGGAACGATAATTTATTTGTCTGTACGAATGGCTGGGCATTAACCACATGTTTTTTTGTGGCCATGTGCGCACGTATTTGATCCATTTTCGAGTTAATCCCACACTTACAAAACTTGCAGTAAGCCTTATTGTTATCTTTTGGATCGCGGCTCACCCAACTTTTTAAATCAGGCTGATTTAGCCACGACTAGCGAAATTTTTGTTTATATATTTCTTTCGGCATGTTTGTTTATGTTGTTCTTCTTCACTTGTTTAAATTCCTTTTTTCAGAGTCCACTTGTAGTCTTGTCAACTCGAACTTGTTTTCGGGTTTCTAAAGGGCTGTCATCACTTCATCATGACTTCGGGTCATGTGCCGTTTTCGGTCATGTGATCAGCCACAATGTTAAGTTATGATATTACTGAAGAGCACAACCCAATACATGTCGACTATTTCTATTATTTGAGTAATTTTAGCATATTCACAAAATTTAAAAAAAAAAAATTAAATAATACATTAAAACTAAAAAAGGATAGATTTCCGGATAGGGGATGTTTGACATTTTCTCCGGATAGGTCAGTTAAAAAAAGGACAGATCTGTCCGGAAAAAGGCTAAAATGGCATCACTGAATCCTATGTTCAAGAAAACAACAGACTACATAGTGGCGCACAATAGCTTTGAAGGCGACTTCAAGGTAAAATTTCCTACCAGGATGGAATGAAAAGAGAACAGTTTTCAGAGTGATTTTGACATTTCAATCTTTACGGATGGGTGTAGGAGCAGGGGTGCACTCACCAAGAATAAGCTTAGACCACTCTTTCCGGCTACCCGACGAGGCCACAGTCTTTCAGGCGGAGGTCCTTGCCATTAGGGAAGCATGTCGGCTGGCCAGAAATAACGTACCGGAAGGTCGTAAGATAGCTATCTTCGTTGATAGTCAGGCGGCACTCAAAGCACTGCAATCCACCACTGTGAAGTCAAAGCTCGTTAAGGAATGCAGGTCGACGATGAGCGAGCTAAGTCGTCAAGCTGATATCACACTCTTATGGGTTCCCGGCCATAGGAACATAGAGGGGAATGAGAAGGCTGACGAATTGGCTCGTTCTGGTGCTTCTCTTGATGTATCGTTGGCGGAACAGGTCTCGATTCCCCTGGCGGCCGTCAAGCAACTTCCTGTTTTTCCGTCAGCTGGCTAACAGACGGTGGAAAGATCTTGAATCTTGCAGAGCGGCATTGTTACAACGAAAATAGGTCTTTTAGACTCATTAACAGAAGACGCTCCGATACCGCAAGGCTCTCAGCGGTTCTTACCGGTCACTGGTGTGTAGGGATTCACGCGGAGAGACTGGGTATTCCGCTTAGAAGCCATTGTAGGAGCTGCGGAAACGGAGAGGAAGAGGAGTCTCTCACCCACTTTCTATGTCAATGCCCAGCCTTGGCAAAGACTAGAAATAAGTTTCTGGGCAAATATTTCATCGACAATCTCTCGGACTGTTCAGTCACATGTCCGGGTGATTTACTCAAATACCTAAATTCGACAGGTTGGATTTAGTAATACTGATTGCGTTCGGCAAGGAAGTGGTATCAAAACGGCACTCTAGTGCTAATTGTGGCTCGTAGTGGATTATGCGAGCCAGCCACGGAAACCAACCAACCAACCTCCAAACGAGTCATTGAGCCCGACTGTATCACAGGCAGGGAAGATTGTAGCGACCACGTTCTTCATCAGTGCTGGGTCTGATGGCTGTGGGGTTGAGGTCGCTTCTCCGTACTCATCACTACTTTATATGCCTTGCCCCACGGGTCAATATCGACACTGTCTCGTAGGTCTTTGAAGCATGAGTCTTTGCTCGACCGTATTGCCGTCTGAAGGAGGTGTCTGAGCACCTTGAAGTCGCGTTGCAACTGCTCCCAGTTGGGGGACGTTCTAGCACGCTGCACCTCCTGCCTATGTGCTCGATTGCAGTGACTTCTAAGATCAGCGATTTCGACGGACCACCAATAAGCCGTCTTTCACTCAGGCATCTGCCATTTTCTTGGCATCGAGGCATCACATGCTATTGAGATCCACTTTATTGTGGCTTCTGCCATACCATTCGCTCTTTTGGCGGTAATTATGCCATCTACCCAGATTTGCAGGCAGATATCCTTATCAAACAGTCGGTCTCTCCAACCTTTAGTTTTTGATAAGGACAGCCGTCCACCGACTGTCGATTGCAGCGCAATCTTAATTACGATGGCTTGATAATTCGTGTAGAAATTACCAATGCTCCATGTTGTGTTGCGCACAATTGAATAATGCGCAAAGGTAAGATCTATAGCTGATCGCCTATTACCAGCCTCGAAAATGGACTGCGCATCATTTAAGAGTTCGATGTTCAGTGTGGCAAGGCACTCCATCAGAACTCTGCCACGCCGATTTGTGAGCCTACTATCCCACATAGTGGACCAAGCATTGAGATCGCCAGCTATGATCGTCGGTGACCTTGTCCTGGCCTCCGCTACTAACTCCATTATGAGTTGCTCAAACTGGTTTAGCTCCAGACTTGGAGGCGCGTAACATGAGAAAAAGTAAAAGCCGTTTACTTTAATCCATGCAAAACCAGAACGAGGCGTTGAAACACTGCTTTGGGGCATCTTCCCACCAGTAACCCAAATGGCGTATTTGAACGATGCATCTGAGACCCATTCACGTCGCCTCATGTTGCAATATTGCTCGCATATTAGGATAAGGTCGAGGCACTGCTTGAAGAACGTTTGGCGCAGCAAGTTTTGGGCTGCCGGACAGTGGTTAAGGTTGAGTTGGGCGATGAAAATAATAATCATCCTGTTTTCCTGGCCTTAAATGCTCTTTGATGTTTCGGGGAATGGGCACTCCTCACTGCATGATTCCCAGTGCATAGCGCACATTTTTAATCGCTCTTTCAAGTTGCTGCCTTATGACCTTCTTGCCCGCGTCTCCAACAGAGGTTGCTGCGGTCTGTCATTTCCTTGTAATTTTGCGCGTGGTAATTGTAACCCCAGCACTTATTGCACCTGGTTGATTCGGCGCAGTCCCGAATTCTGCAGGATACCCATTCTATGCGGATCCGTTGTGCACTCCGACCATTTAGTGGTAAAGTCGCTTTTGTGTTTTATACATTGGATTAACGATCATGCTGGTGCACAAGCTTTTTGTGCATTTGTACGTCAAATATATTGGATTATAAATGTATATCTCTAGCTCCGCAGACAGTTCGATGTTGTTTTGTTTGTTTTCAACAGCGACCTGTACTGGCCAACCAATTCATGGGGGATTTACTGTCATACCGAATCAGAGGAGAGGTACATCCGTTGACTTTGGGGGCGCAATGCAGATGCATTTTAATGGGCGCGGAAGGCGACCAATCAAGGTGTATCTGTGCCTGTTTATTTGTGTAGTCACTAAAGCTGTCTATCTGGAGGTAGTGATGAACTTAATCACAAAGGCTTTCCTGGCTGCGCTTAAACGTTTTTTTCGCGCGAAGAGGAATGTGTAAGGAAATCTTCTGCGACAACGCCACAAATTTTGTAGGAGCATGCCGAAAACTTCGAGAGATGTCAATGAAGCTACATAAGGATCCAGCTAAAAAAGGCTTCTCGACGAATGTGGATCCTTAAATGTAGAGTTCAAATTTATACTTCCAAGATCCCCATATTTCGGGGGACTATCATAGAGTGCGATTAAGGTAGCAAAAAGGCTGTTGGCAAACCAGGTTAACGGGATGGCGTTAAACTTTGAAGAAATGTCGCCAGTGGTGCCCTCTCACCGATGATGCAAATGATTTGGATGCATTAGCTCCAAATCATTTTCTCATGGGTAGACCTCTTAACTCTCTACCAGAGGTCTACAGTGACGACATCTTAAGGCTGTCCATGGCGAATCGATATAAGCGAGTCATTGCCGTGCAGCAAGAAGTATGGTGGCGGTGGTTAAAAGAATACTTGACCCAACTTCAACAGCGCCAAAAATGGACTTAGGTGTACAACAACATTGCACTGGTCCTTCCAGCGGATGAGAACGCCCCGCCAAATAAATGGTGCCTAGGACGTGTAATGGAAGTGATCCCTGGACAGGGCGGACTTGTTAGAGTAGTTACAGTAAAGACAAGGTCTGGTGTATTGAAGCGCAGAATACACAGTATATGCCCGCTACCTCTGGAGTCAAATGGGACTTAAGTTGGTTGGAAGGAGCTTCCAAGGCGGGGAGTATGTTGGCGCCGGACTGTTAAAAGTATAGTGCTTTAATTTTACATATTTACTAATCTTTGAAGTCTCCGAATTTTTCTTTATCTGCATCTCTCATTCGGGTTAATTGTTTTCTTTAATTCTCTTGAGTTAACTTTAGTCATTTGAAATTATCGTATGTTACGTTAAGCTTTGTATGAAACGCATTATAAATTAGTTAGTAAAGTAATAATGAAAGAAATAAAAAACAAAAGCAATTAAGAACATCAAGAAGCTAGACGTGTTTTTGTGTTTCTCCTCCACCTGAAGTACCAATTCAACAAGACGACTTCACTGAGGACCGACTGCCGAAACCACCCCAGGAATACCTCAACAACCTTCTTCTAAGTTTTATACCCTTCAATATACGTAATGTCTTCTATATGCGCAATGCCTTCTATGTACGCAACTTAAAATAAAACCCAAGCACAACGCGCCCGCCACAACACGTTTGTCTTCCAACGAACTCTGCGCTCACCGTCAGCAGCACAGCCTCTCTGTATGACTGCCCATGTACCTCTCCATACGCTCACTACTGCTTCGACTCGTTGACCCTTCATGACACGTTGACCTTCCATGATCCTCGAATCATGCTGCCAACTAACCCTCTTCAAAGGGGTTTCCACCTATCACAACACCCTCACAATCCTACACTTCCAAACCTAATAAAAATCTATGATGAATTTTCTGCAGAGGACATTATTTTAGAATTTTTCGACTGAAGCGCCATTTGGAAGCCGCCAGCACTTCTTTTCTAGAAACGGTCCAGTGGATCTCCTTGAAGCTTCTGATATTGATAGTAGAATGGTCTGTTCCGAATCTAGCATAAGTTTTTTTTTTGTAACTATCTGTGTGTCGATGTCTTTTTGTGAAAGAACCTTTCCAAAATCACAATTGATCAAATCTTGCTTAAGATCCACAATGAGCCAAGTGCCACTTATCAAGCTTTTCATATTGTCCATTGAAAGAACAGGAAAGTTAATTTCGACAATGTCATTGAAATTTTTAGCAAAATAAAATCACGTAAGCACATTTAGTAATTGATTTGTGTTGTATTTTTTTATTTTTTCTTTCATCATTGGTCGGCCCAGGAAACTTAACGGAACCTTATTTTTTGCTCATCAACATGGGGACGATATTGAACAGTTGACCAATCAGGACGTGTGGAAATGTGCGCAGTGCAGTGATATCGATCAATATAAATAAAGAAAAATACAAAAGATAAAAAAATAAAAAGTAATCCAAAAATTTGAATAGAACACAAGGTGTAAAACATACATAATAAAATTAATGAAAATAAAGAAAAATAATACATACAACAATAATTTTGTTTTTGGAGTCGTATTTCGACAAACTAAGCAGCTAACCGTTTGTAAATAATCGAGAAGTGGAAGCAACAACAAAGAACAGCAACAGGAAAATTCGAAAAAAACATAATACACCAGCTAGCTGTTCCCGAGTTTTGGACTTTGGACCCTAGGAGTTTGAAAGCTGTGATTTTCATCACTTGGTTGTAAATTAGAGATAAGCCCAAAAGTATACCCTAAACTACTTAGACATACATATATAATTTTACGCGTAAAAGTACTCCTTAAATAGAAACAATTTTTAGCGAGAAAGAAGCAGTAGCCGTTTACAATGCAACGTACTGCTAATAAACAAAACCAAGATGTTGGCATACCGTCAGGAAAGAGGTCCCGAGGAGCGCTTTCGCCAGAAGTGAGCCTGCATGATGTCTTAAATGCGATCAAATCGGTAGAAACTAAGTTAGAAGCGGAAATTGAGGATAACGGTGAGGGCTAACAACTTAAAAATCGGGAATATCCTGAATTTTTCCAATATTTGCGGCAAAATGATGTATTCGCATTAATTGAAACACACATCACTGATGGTTGAGTGGTACAGGCAACTAAATATTTTAATGGATTTGATACATATTAGAAAGCAACAACAAGAAATAGCGAATACGGAAGAGTTAGCGGTGGAATGGTTATTGGAATTAAAAAGGATTTAAGCAAAAGGGGAATAAGGCATGTGTACCGTACTATATATGGAATTGGATATATTAGATTATACGCTCACGATAAAGAAATAACTTTGATTCCAGTGTACATAAGAGGATCTACTTGGCAAGGCGAGTTCTCATTGCTCAAAGATTTCTTCAAAGAAACAACAGAAAGAAATTTAATAATTATGGGCGATTTTAATGTACAAATTGGACAAACACTACAACAAATAGATCTAAATAGACTATGTTTTAATGAAGTTTACGAAAACAAGAACTCAAAAGACTTGATAACAAATTCAAATGGAAAGGTACTCACTGAGTTCTGTACAGACTATTGATTATTGATACTGAATGGTAATCAAAGTGGTAATTTTCCTTTGTAAATGCGATCGGAAGATCTGTAAATGACCCAGGCGCAATATCAGTAGAGTGCCATCATTTGGTCAAAAATTTCGAAGTCGGTCAAATATGGTCAGACCACATTCCAATCAAGTTTACTATAAAGTTTAAAATTTTAAGAGCCAAATAAAACCACAGAATTTAATACCAAAACAACGCTGGATAGAGGTCGAAGAGTAGCACATACCAACAAAAATTATAAAAAATAAATGACAACGAAGAAATAATGCGCTATCAAATTGGCAGGTACATCAGCTCCAATGAAGCTGCCTGGCGTAACTTTGATTTCTCAATTCATGAACGGGACCCAGCAGTTATACATTTACCCGTTCATCTTGAAAACGGTCAGCGCGTATTTTTCACCAACGAGACAGCATTTGAGCGAGCCATGAATCCACCAAAAACTACACTCATAGAATTTTTCGAAGTGTGTAATCGTGCGGATTATTTAACTCAAAATAACCCAGACGCAGTGTGCAACATAAAAAAAAAGAATCGTCCATGGCCTCAGTCCTGAAACAGTGCAACATTATCATCTGGGATGAATGCACTATGGCCCACAAACATTATCTTGAGGCGTTGAACAGAACACTCAAAGATATAAAAAACAACGACAAACTATTCGGCGGCACTCTGTTACTCCTTTCAGGTCATTTCAGACACATACACTTCCCGTCATTCCAGGCTCAACGTACGCTGTTGAGATCAACGCTTGCTTGAAATCATCGTCACTGTGGCGTTATGTTGAAAAAGTCCAGCTAACAAGAAACATGCGCATACAAATGCTACAAGATCTATTCTCGAAATAATTGTTACGTAAAAGTTGCTGTCCATGAAAATACTGGCTGCATAAAATTGCCCACCGATTTCTGAACAATCGTTGATTCGCAAAATGCTCCAATTACCGCATATTCCCCGATGTACGCATACAACACATAAATCATGCGTGGCTGTGAAAAGAGCCATTTTGGCACCCAAAAATGTGCACGTAGACGATTTAAACTTTAAGATACAACAGTTGCTGCCAGGCAACTTGGTATCATACAAATCGATCGATACCGTTTGCGATGCCAACGAAGCTGTAAATTATCCAACAGAGTTTTTGAACTCACTGGATTTGCCAGGCATGCTACCACACATTCTACAACTGAAAGTTGGATCTCCGGTTATTTTACTTCGGAATTTAAACCCACCCCGGCTGTGCAATGGCACGCGATTGATCATTAAAAAACTAATGTAGAACATTATCGAAACCAGTATTTTGAATGGCAAATTCGGATGCGAAAACGTTTTGCTGCCACGCATTCCAATAATCCCAAAAGACGTCCCAATTGAATTCAGACGCGTTCAATATCCCATTGGATTGGCATTCGCAATGACAATCAATAAGTTGCAACATCAAACTATGTCCGTTTGCGGCTTAGATTTGGGCTCACCATGTTTTTCTCATGGACAATTATACGTGGCATGTTCTCGCGTGGGCAAACCTTCGAACTTATTTATATTGGCTGAAGACGGACTTACAAAAAATATTGTTCATTTAATTGCACTACGAAATTAATACTGATTTTCATTGTTTCATTTTACTATATTACTATATTTCACGATTAAAAATGTTTTACCTTTTTCACGCTACTCATTATTTCGCGATACAGGACATATCCGTTTGATCTTCATCAAAGAAAAATATTTTGGCATACGGATACCCGATTTTTGAGCTAGGGTGTAGCAACGCGAGCCAGGAAATCTAGTGTATTAATAACAATTATTTAAATTGGTTGATAATAGTTTGCATACATATCTTAGAGACATATTTTAAAATCAATCAAGTCACCTTTGTCAAATACGTATATCAAGTGGTAATTATGTCAATATTAATAATTGATTTGTCTCATTTTTCAAAAGTATTTCAATTAATGCGCAATGTACTACAATTAAAAAAAAACAGCATAACGCACTAACATCACACCGGGTATGCTAGTTACAATATAATACTAACAACGCTCAAATTTTCCTAATAGCCTGTTTATTTCTTTGTTTACATTCAAAACACATCTGATTCAAATTATTTTATGATTGATTTTTAGTCAGCACAATCATTACAGTGTGAAGGAGTTTGTGAATTTGACAGTCGCCATGAACACCAAGTAATTGAAAAAAGTCAGCGATCGATCATGCTGAACGCGCCCATTCACAATGGGTATGCGAGCTTTATAAAAAGAAGACCACAATCTTTTTCAGCGATTTGTAATTTTGTTGTTACATATCCCGAGATTACACACAATCTGTTGCTGGCAAAATTTAGAATAAGAAGAAAAATTCCTATATAAACAGCCATTTGTCCAATCTATATATTTTAATAGTCTTTGGTTTCGTTCATCGTGTTTACTTTAAGAGAGACACACGTTCCCTTTCTTTCGCTCTGCTTCCTTCTCGACTTGCTTAGAGCGGTATCCCAATCAATTCTGGTCCCTGCACTTTGCTAATTCTACCCCCTACCCTTTTTAACACTCGCCCTACAAATTTTCTTAACAATAGCCTTTTTATTTCTTTGTGAATTTTGTGAATCCGACGATGTCATCAGTGAGGAGAAGCAAACAGTTAAATATGGTCCAGGACGTTAACATTTAATGCGAACAGGAAATCCAGGTCGTCCCAGAAAAATTAAAATGTGTTGAATGCTATGCACCATGCAACTAATGTCAAAATTCCTGAGACTTTGACAAAGGCTTTAAACGGCGCGCAGACCAATGAGTGGTCAGCAGCGGTAGGCGTAGAGTATGATGCGCTTACAAAGAACAAAGCTTGAACGATGATGGACCTGCCAAAAGGTCATTCTGCTATCGGCTGCAAGTGGGTCTTCGCAGTCAAACGTGATGAACATGGAAGAATCGAGCGTTACAAGTGCAGACTGGTTGCAAAAGGCTGCAGCCAGAACAGAAACATTCTCACCGGTTGTAAGCTATCCCCATCTTTACTTGGAAACATAAATTTTAATGTTCCTTCTGGGTTATAAGGAATTTTCCCTCTATATTTATTGGGACCTGTAAGACCACTTATTTACAGCACGACCCATTTCGTGTTTTATGTCAATCATACAACCTATTCTTTGACCTAGTACATATCTAACTCTATTTCTTCCGATCAGCTAAAATTTAATCTTTTAACTAATCTTAACACTAAGCTTTAACTTAATCTCATTTGTTCTCATTTTTGGTAATTTTAATGTACTCGTATGTTACTAGTAAAAAGTAGAAGCTAAAGTATCTTTATTTTACAACCATGTTTTAAGTCCTAAATTTATCTTTATAGTGCATGTTTTTATATATGGCTAATGACGTTAGGTCTGTAGCCGTAAAGTAGTTTACTAAGTTTGTGTTGCATGTCTACTAAACCCAGTAGTTCAGTACCGAAGTGGCTTTTATGGTTCATACCCTGTCGTGTTCGGTTTTCAATGGACCCCAGCTCACGCGGGCTCTGGGGGGAAAGTGGCGTAAGATAGTTTAGTTTAGTAGAAGGAAAACGTAAAAAGAAAAAACTAAAATAAAAAGGTGAACAAAGTAAAGAAGCGAAGTGAAAAAAAGAAAATACAATACAAATCATTTGATTCATCACATGATTGAGCCTCGGATTCTGCATCCTCAAACATGTCATTGTTATTATCATCATCGTTTTCAAGCACATTAACTTCTTCTGTATTTTCGATGTTAGGCTCCCAAAGCATTAGTTCGTTCAGCACAACATCATACTTTTCTTCGTTGACTCTCTCCGCAAACAAAACATCACGTGCTTCAATCACACATCTCTTCACAGGATCGTATAGTCGATAAGCTTTAGATGTGATTGAATAACAAATCATTTTATATTCTTTACCCTTGGGTTTCAATTTGTTATGTTGTGTTTAGTCTAAACATACTGCCGTGGATCCAAACATTCTCAGATGTCGAACGGATGGCTTTCGTCCAGTGAACGATTCAAATGGTGTCATCCCATCAAGCGCTTTTGATGGTGATCTATTTGTCAAGTAAATTGTATTGTCTGCTTATTTATAAAAACAAGTTCAACACAGCTGTATTTAAAACCCGAACAGAAATAAAATAAAAAATATAAAATATTGGAGGTAATGTTTTATGAAGTACTTTCTTTAATGGACAAAAATCGCAAATAAGTTTCAGAAGAGCTCATCTCATCTTTAGCAGAACCTAGATCAATTTATTTGGGACATACAAAGCCAAGTCGTGGTGCTACTTTATTAAAGGGTCAAATTTGGAATTTAGGTGATGTGATTTGCGTTGGATGTAACGGAACTACTAAAATCGTTTGGAAGGATAGTGTGATTCAATATTTAGGGGAGTATTTGGAGAGACCATTACAATGGTGTGTTTGTATGCTTCATGCCAATTCGTCATTTATTATTGATATTAGATGGTTGCACTTCAAGTCCTAGATAATTAGTGATGCCATTTTAACCTTTTTCCGGAAAAATCTGTCCTTGTTTTAACTGACATATCCGAAAAAAAATGTCAAATATCCCCTATCCGGAAATCTATCCTTTTTTAGTTTTAATGTATAATTTAATTTTGTTGTTTTAATTCTGTGAATATGCAAAAATTACAGCATTACGACATCGTTTTTAGCACCACTAATATTGTACTCAATCGTAGTCGCAAATAACCGGAAAAATAATAAGCTCGACGATAATACAGAATGTGTCATTCATCTGAATTGCACAGAATTTGTTGTAAAAAACATAACATCATTATTTAAAGTTAATAGCAACGAAATAGCCCAGTCAAAAAAGGATATTTCTGCGGAATGAAACCAAATAAGCTGAAAATTGGTACACATGTTTGTTTTGGCATTCTATACATGACCTCAAAAGTCTAGGTTTGTGTGGTGTGCGCCAGTCAAGATATTCAAGGTCAAAGGTCACCAAAATCAGTTTTTTGCAAATATCTTGTTTCCTATGCTTTTAACGACAATTATTATCAAAACAAAAGTTGTAGAGCATAAAATTCTCTCTAAATTTGGGTCTTGCCATTTTATTATACAGTTAACCGTTATGGAGATCACATATTTTTAATGCCCAGACTGTTATGAGGTTCATTTCTTCAATTTATTATTTTAGTCTGACGTTCTTAGATTAATAACAGATACTTATATGTGTAATTATATCAATATTTTTTTTTTAAAAATTCATAAAAATAAAAAATAAGTACGATTTTTGATTGAAAAGTACCATTTTTTCGCTCTCTTTATTGATTTAATTTATCATAACTTTTGAATGGCACGTGTTAGACGAAAACCGTTAACTGTTTCGTGTTCAGCATGCCCAAATTAACAAAGAATGCTATATTTTTTTTGTCGCACAGTCTTCACTAGTAATCACAAATATTGAATCTATCATAATTTTTCATAATTCTTTGCCCCGTTTGCCTCCTACATACCAACATTTCTAAAAGTAACGACTATGTACTCATTTCGCTTCCCACTGTTCGCCCTGTCTCTCAATAACGGTTAACTGTATAATAAAATGGCAAAGCCCAAATTTAGTGAGAATTTTATGCTCTACAACTTTTGTTTTAACATTAATTGTCGTTAAAAGCATAGGAAACAAGATATTTGCAAAAAACTGATTTTGGTGACCTTTGACCTTGAATATCTTGATTGGCAAACACCATACAGACCTAGACTTTTGAGGTCATGTATAGAATGCCAAAACAAACATATGTACCATTTTTCAGCTTATTTGGATTCATTCTGCGGAGTACCCTTTTTTTCGCCTTATTTGCCTGGGCTATTAAGTCATTTGAAATTATCTTATGTTAGGTTAAGCGTTGGATGAAATGTATCGAATAATCAAATCGCTTCAACTGAATGTTAATACCGCTGTCAATACATAAAAACATTGTACTAAAGTTTGTTATTCTTTTTATTATTAATATTTTCATTAAAAAAACGGTGCAAACGTATCTTCCATTAAAGATGAATTAAGAAGTCAAATTATTACGATTTTATTTTCGAAATTTTAAAAGAAAAACTTTCAAATTTTCTTTCCGCCAAATGTAACAATTTGCACGACAACTCTACTGTGCATTTATTCTATGGATTTCTGTGACTTCCACTTATCAGCGGTTTTTTTCGCATTACAAATTTTTGCACTAAAAGAGATTACTAAAAAAAACCTATTAAATATAAATGCCTGTGGCTCGCTTAATGGCCATTGATTTCTTACGGAGAAATGAATTGAGAGAAGAAAAAATACAACGGAAACTTCTTTTGTTTATTTCGCTTCTTCTTCTTCTTTTCCAACTATTCGATCACATTTCACTTTTGCTGTTGGCAACATGCCAACTTGAAACAAATTTTTAATTGATAATAATTTATTAATGAACATTTTAATCATAAAAACGTTGTTATAAGTTTTATTACTCTAATATACAACATAATTAATTGATCTAATCGATAAAACTGAAATTCCGAAAAATACAACTTTACATTTAAAACGAGTTTGTATCCCTTTGCTCGATTGGTTTTGCCGAAGGAGTTTTACAAGATTTTTCATAAACTGGTGAATTAATAGTTTAAGCAAATGGAATGTTTTTAAAAAAATATGCAGATTACTTTAAAAAAGTATAATATATCCATTCTTAACAATGGTTTTATTTATAAAAATGTTCTTGTGGGTGAAAATAACCAATTATCTAAACCAAATACAGGAGAATTCAAAAACTCCCGAAAGGGTTTTCTGTGGAACCAAAAATCGGAAATCTGTTGGAATTGAGGAGGAAGATTTTTCTGTAGCACCACTGATTAATATTGGGAAACATCGCCTTTGTCTTTTAGAACACATTTACAACGTTTTATTTATTTATTTATTTAATGAGAAAAAACTGTCAACTTAAAAATAAATTTAAATTTTGGCATTATTGTCTTGAAATCGAGTTCCAATCTTTTGCAACTTTATTTTTAAATCTGGAAGGGTTCTTTGAGGCTCATTTCTTAGATTTCTTTTCATCGTTCCCCATAATTTTCGATTAGGCTGAGGTCTTGACTATTTGGCCGATTTAGGACCTCATTTCCCAATACTGCAGTCAATTTTTCATTCGTTTGGCAATGTGAGATGCTGCTCCATCCTGCTAAAATGTGTACACGCCACAGTCTGGCAGTTTTAGTATTGATGGGAGCAAACTTTCTTCTAGTATGTTAATGTATTTGTCAGCGTTAACAGTCCCGTCAATAAAATGTAGTTGTCCTACTCCATCCCCACACCATAGTGCTTGCTGGAAACTTTACTGTCCTTTTAAGGAAGTCTTTAAGGTACGTTCCTGCTTTGTTACGGATGACTCTTCTCCGCGAATCACCGACACTCATATAAAATTTAGCTTTATCGCTAAATATGATGGTGTTCCATCGCCTTTGAGTCCAAGACATCCTTTCCCGTAACTGCTGTAAACGTTTCTTCTTTTGAGGAAGTGTAAGCAATGGTTTAAGTTTAGCTATTACTTATGAAAATATTATGTATTATACTTTATAGAACCGAAGTCCAATTTGTCTCAACTGCTGGCGCTTCCATACACTCTTAACACATTCTCCAATTTCCTTGGAGCACACAGATGCTACTTCGCTTAAATTTTGATGGTGATCAGTCTTCACAATTATGAACAGGGCTCTTTTATCACGAATTGTCATTGGCGATGTTCGGCCTCTATTGGCGATTTTTTTTTCAATGTTATAATTTTTCTCAAAATTTTTTACAATTCCTTGTACTGATGACTTAGCCAGATTTAATTGCTTCAGTATTTCACCAAATGTCTTCCCAGATTCCCTTCCCAATAATCTATAACCAAACTTTTTATTTCTTTGCAAATAGGCTTACCACGTGCCATCATTGCTAACTTGGAATAATTGTAAGCAATTAATTTTTTTTTGCCTTCTGCATTGTATTATTCTTTCCAAACTATTACAAGATAGTGATTAATAGTCGATTTACACTGAACGAAAAAACAGTTTATTTAATAAATAGGTAGAAAAACTGATTATTTTTACAACAACCGCAGAGAAAAGTGACGCCAATGAGGGTTTTTGCTATGGAAACCACAGATTGTTTTTAAACAGTTAAATAAAAAGAACAGGTTTATAAACATCTGTCACCTTAGCAGTGTTGGGAAATTTCTGCCTTTTTTGAACTCATTTAGGCTCTTTTTCTCCTTTTTCTTTCCTCTCCAATCATAAAACAGCTGATGATGGCAAATAACATTTTTAAATTAAATTTAAATTGTTAATTTTTTTAAAAGAATTATCAGGAATGAAAAAGGAAGCTGCAAAATGTATTTTTCACAAATTTTTAGTTTTAATTTAGCCAACGTGCTTGCAAAGTTCCACGTGTATATATAACCAAAATAAAAAACAGCTGTTCCGAAGACAATTGTATAAAATTTGAAAAAAACTACAACAAAAAACAAGGAAAAAAACAGTGTAAGCACCTGTTTAAAAATCATGCAATTTTAAACAGTGTAAATCGACTATAAGTTACATTGTTTGCTTTTGTTTTGATATTCTATTATTCAATTCAACTCTAAATTTCTTTCGTAAGGACAATAAAATAGTATTTCAGAAACATTATTAATTATTAAAAAAATCGTATGTTAAACATTGCACACGCGTATAAACACATAAATTAATAGTGGTCGGAGCTCGTAAAAGTTTGTGATCCATTTTCATCACCCATGCAAATTTCATGATCCTAGGGTTAACAGGAGGCGTACCTCTCATACAAACCCCCATTCAAATTAATGTTCTTATTAGAAATTTTTTTTGGTTTTTTGATTTATCTAACTGAAATTTGGACACTATAAGTTTCTGATCCATATTCATCAGCCATGTATATTTCAAGATACTAGGGGTACCTCTCGTACAAACCCATATTTAAATTAATGTTCTTATTAAAAATAATTTTTTGTTAATTGACTTATTGACCTGAAATTGGGACACAATATATGTTTCTGATCTATATTCATCAACCATGTAAATTTCATGATCTTATGGTTACCAAGTGGTGTACCTCCCATACAAACCCCTAATTCAAATTAATGTTCTTATTATAAAAATTTTTTGGTTTTTGATTTATCGAACTGAAATTTGGACACTATAAGTTTCTGCTCCATATTTATCAGCCATGTATATTTCAAGATACTAGGGGTACCTCCCGTACACACCCAAATTAAATGACAAACTTATAAAGATTAAAAGCAGGGATTGTAACGGTTATAAGTTATAATTAAAAAATTGATTCTTAAGAATTATTTCTTGAATTTTATTTTGTGACTGTTTATCAATACTTTGAGCGATGCGACGTGTCTACCACTGCTCCTACTTCAGATAACTAATATTGCGTCAAGAAACAAAAATTCCTTCATTCCCTTAACTAAAGTGCTATGATGAGCTTTGCTCGTCAACAAAGCAAAAAGCCACCAACAATGACAACGAGAAAAGCTTATTTCTCGTTTGTTTCAGTCGAACAAAAAACAAATATAAAGCTTCCTTATCTATCACAAATTCGCCTGAGCATAGAGCAAGATCTTGCTCTCCTGTTTTGTGCTCTAATAAAGTAATCACTAAACAATCTCTGTCATGGAGGGCCCAGTGCCCTTCCCCCCAAACTCCTGTTTGCTCTGCCATAGTAGAAACTGTTTCAACAACTACAACAAACACAACACAAAACATATCTTATACTACCACAGCTAATACAGCATCAACAACAACAGTAAACTCAGTTACTCATCGATCGCGTCATCGTATGCAGTTAGTGAAACAATAACAAACACCCAAAGATATAATCGCAACAACAACTCAATGCTAGAATAAGCGAGCAGTGCAATAATTGCATCAGCAGCAAATAGCGAAAAAATTGTGTTCTCAAAAACGGTAACGGAATCAACCAATAAATAATAATCTGCTATGCCAGCTAAAGCAAACAAACAGACAACTGCAACACCAGTTGCTAGTCGAAAAAAGTACACCCAAAACGGTACCCCGAAAATTAAAGCAGCAGTGCCGACAGGCATTGACCGCTACATACAAATCCAAAAAAAGAGCAAAGTAAGTCCTCTAAATAACAATGCTGCAAATAAAACGCTCTTGGATAGTAATTGAAATCAACTACTTGCAGAAAAGGATGAACCCATTACACATCCTGATGAAAACGATTTTTTTTTTTTTTTACTTTTTCTTTATTTATTGGATCTTCTCTTTCTTTAGAGACTAACAATAAGTAATAGAATCTTAACCTAATTTAAAGTTTAATACTTTTACTTCACCTCCAGTTGGAGGGAATGTATGTACTAAGTGCCTTTATAATTAAAGTTGGGTTGGTAGGTCATTTCTCCTAAGTCGTGTTTGTGACCTTAATCGAGTGAGTGCTTTTGCTAATGGATTCCGGTGCGTGTTTAGTTTCTCAGCATAAGTAAGTTTCATATTGGCTATTTCATCTTTTACTATTGGTATATTAATATCTATATAGAATCGCTCGTTTTTAAAACACCAGGGGACTCCAGTTATGGTTTGGCAAACAAACTGTTGCTGACATAACTCTCAAGCTGAGTGTTTTTTGGAAGGAATATTTTTATTTTATATATATCAAATGCCTGGGCAACATCGAGAACAATAGCAGAGCAGTATTCGCGGTGTGCAAATGCTGTACGAATCTCAGAAGTTATGTGGTTCACTTGCTCGATGGTGCTGTGCCCTTTGCGAAATCCAAATTGATGAGAGGGTATAATTGTCTAGCACGTGTCTATTGAGTTTTTCAAACAGTGTTTTTTCGAAGAGTTTAGATAGACACGGCAGCAAGCTTATTGGTCTGTAACATGATGCTTGCGACTTGTCTTTCCCTGGTTTGGGGATCATTATTATGATCGATTTCTTCCATTGTGTTGGAAAGTACCCACACTGCAAAATCGCATTAAAGATTCTAGTGATATATTTTATTGCATGGCCCCGTAGTTCCATTAGCATTTTGGGCGTGATTTGGTCGTGCCCTGGTTCCCTTTTTTTGGGTTTAAATGCTCTGTAATGACTTTTTTATGTCTAATGGATGAATTCTGATGAGAGAGGTTTCAAGGTTCAACTGATCGGAAGGTAGCATGAAACTATTAGTTGGTGGGTTTGGTTGGAAGACATCTGAAAGGTGCAGTGCAAAAGTTTTTGCTTTCTCTTCGTCACTCCTTGCCAATTTACCATTTTTATCCCTTATCGGCGTGTCAACATTAACTGGCGGTTTTATGCGTTTTTAGGCCCTCCACAAAGGGAATTTTGAGCTTGTAGGTGATAAGTTGGCTATATATTGGCGCTGAGCGAGCTGTTCCGCAGAGTAAGGCTTTGCTAAGTTCACGAGTTGCAACTCTTTAGCGATGTTTCGCGTCAGGAGACCTTAGGTTTTGCCATTCTTTTCGTAAGACTATCTATGTGCCTATTGGTTATGTTGTGATTATAGCATATCAGCGCTGGTGGTACATGAGGAGTTGCATGATGGGCTGCCTTAGTAAGAAGTGAACTTAAGTTATCGACAGATTTTTCAATAGCATACTCGTTGCTTATCATTGGGCTCAGCTCGATATGAGTACTAATGTATTTCCTGTATTTAAGCCAGTTGGTCTTATTTGAAGTTAGTTGCAAGGGGTATTATTTGATTTGAGGGTACTCTAGTAAGCTGAAGAGGATTGGAGAGTGGTTCGACGACAAATCTGCAAGAGCTTCTGCTGTTACTAAGCTGCTAGGAATCCTTCTGGTAATGGCGATGTCTATCAAATCCGGTATTTTTTTTTTACGATCTGCTGGCCACTATGTAGGCTTCCCCGGGGAGACATAGTTTAGTTTGTTATGTGTACAAATAAGCGTGTTGTACAATTTCTTTCCCTTGGGGTTTGCCAGTCGGGAACCCCAATGTGGGTGTTTTACATTATAGTCACCAGCGGCTAGGAAGCGATCTCCTAGGGAGTTGAATAGCTGCATGAATTGCGCCTCTGTTATAGCAAAACGTGGAGGACAATAAACTGCCGAAAGTGCAATATCTCCTCGTTTTGATTGCAGACGTATTGATGTAGCTTGCATATGTTTTTCCGCAATTCGTACCAACGGGTAGTGCTTAATAAGGTTTTTGATCAGAACACCAGTTTCACCGTGCGCTTTTCCATCCGGGTGATTCGTGTTATAGGAGACATACCCTGGTACTTGAAAATTATTTTTGTGTGTAATATGGGTTTCAGCAAGGAGCATAACATCAATATTCCTGTCCTTTAGAAATTTATGTGGAGAGATTCCATTTAAATTCCAGCATTTAAAAGTGATACGGTCGAGGCGCTATTTTGAGAATCTATCACCTACAAACATCTGATTATCACTCTGGAAAGCCCAAAATTCACTAAAAACTTCTGTGGAACTGGATTCACCTATTAGAGACCGAATAGGTAGTTGGGCACGTTCAGATGAAGAGAAGGATAATGTATTTTCCAACCATTTCCACCCACAAACAATTTTGTGCTTCCTAACCAGACAATCTGAACTTATGCAAATATGTCTCCATTAAAAACTAGCTCAAGGGAAATCGAATTAATTATTAAGACTCAACTGAATCCTATGAAATCTACAAGTTATGATTGTATTGTTCCAAAAATGATAACTCAACTTTCAAACGCAGCAATAGCTGGATACTTTCCAATGCAACGGAAGAAGTCGGTTATCATAAATCTTTCTTAACTATTTGAGAAGATTCTTATGGTCAAACTCAACCATTATTTACAAACAAGTAGTACAATTCCGGATCATCAATTTGGATTCAGAGCAAAACATGGAACGATTGAGCAAGTCAATAGTGTTACTTCGGAAATAAGAACTGCCTTTGAAAAGCGAGATATTGCTCAGCAGTATTTCTTGATGTAGCACAAGCGTTTGTTCGAGTATGGCATTAAGGTTTCATTCACAAAATTAAATGTTTTCTATCCAAATCTACATAAAATCCTGCAATCATTCATAAAAATCGAGTGTTTGTAGTAAGACAGAAAAACTTCGTAACAAATGAAATTATGATAGAAGCAGGCGTTCCCCAAAGCAGTGTCTTAGGACCAACATTATATGTTTTATGCACTGCTGACATTCCAACAAATACTCAAAATTCTCACATCGACTTTTGCCGATAACATTGTCATAATCAGCCGCTCCCGTTGCCCAGTTAAAGCTT
Organism: Amiota communis; assembly: GCA_037043315.1. NCBI lineage: Eukaryota > Metazoa > Arthropoda > Insecta > Diptera > Drosophilidae > Amiota > Amiota communis. Next base: position 282,087 of record JBAMAV010001564.1, on the reverse strand, counting down.
CTACAGTCCTGGATAATCATCACAAAATCATCCAGGAGTGGTTCTCTAAGTAGAGAATTACAGTCAATGTGGGGAAATGTAAGCACATTACATATACTTTAAATCATCGGACATGCTCTCCAGTAACGCCAAATGGTGCTATAATTCCTCAAACTCAAGAGGTAAGTTATATTGGCATTCATCTAGACAGACGTCTCTCTTGGAGGAAACATATAGAATCTAACGTTTGTGAAACTAAGGGTATAAAGTCTCCACTAGCTAATTAACTCTAGATCTGGTCTAAAACTTGAATACAAGGTGTTACTGTATAAGTCTGTTATAAAACCAATTTAGATTTATGATTCTGAATTGTGGGGTACCGCAAGCGCGAGTAACGCGGTGATGACGGCAATTCCACGGTAACTGACAGCGAGGTTGAGCAGTCTGCATCGTTAAAGGAAGTACTTCCACCACCTATTACGGTTTTGAAGAAGCCAGCAAAAGCAGTTCATGATATGGTTAGAGCCGTTAACTATGTATACACAAAATAATAATTTAAATAATTGTTTTAACATCATTGCATGGAGTGCGCGTGCCGTAAAAAGTATAAGAAACGAACTACCTTGTCTATAGGAACGACCGTCGTGGTTATAAGGGGGGTGGAGTAGCATTAATCATAAAAAGTGACATTAACATTATTAGAAAATGTTTTTTGTTTTTTGACTTATTGAATTGAAATTTGGACACTGTAAGTTTCTGTTCCATATCCATCAGCCATGTAAATTTCATGATCCTAGAGCTACCAGGAGAGGTACCTCCTATACAAACCTTCTTTTTAATTAATGTTCTTATTAGAAAACGTTTTTTGTTTTTTGACTTATTGAATTGAAATTTGGACACTATAAGTTTCTGTCCCGTATCCATCAGCAATGTAAATTTTATGATCCTAGGGTTACCAGCAAGGGTATCTCCCATACAAACTCACATTAAATGACAAACTTATAAAGAGTATAAGTACAATAAAAATACAATGCAACTCAAACTGTTTTTTTTTTATTGATACTCAAAATAAGTCCTTTTTTGATACTCAAACTGTAACAGAGAGAATATGGTGATGCTAAGAAAGGAAGGTTGGATGCAGCCCGGAGGAGCATGAAGAATATTACATCTTTGGCACAGCCAATGATAGCCTTCTTTCTACTTGATATTCCTTTCTACTACTCCACTGCTCTTCTTCATGAAAGGGCAGATTTTGGCATGATAGATAAAAAAATCTGTCAGGCTAATACAAATTTTAGCATAGTTCGCAAATAATTGTCAACCTTTTTTTTGAAAGTGGATCTCTCCGACCGGTACACTTAGTTTTAAATTTTTTCGGGATCTCTCCGACCATTCCACTTCTTTCTCAATTTTTTCGGTTTCTCTCCGACCGTTATAGTTATTTATCATTTTTTTCGGTTTCTCTCCGACCATTTCCATTGTGATAAAAAAGTAAAGGTCCAAAATAACAGGAATAACAGGTATTTTGGGACCTTTTGCTCAATCTCACTCAAAATAATTGTCAATGTTGTCCCCAAAAAGAAAAGGTCCGGGTATGGAGAACAAAGCAGATATAACCCAGCAAACATTTTGTGTAACTTATAATAATAATATGTTTCTTATTAATATGTATTATAATATTAATATTTGTTGATATGTGTTTTATAAATATAAATATTTATTGGCTGACTATTTCAAAACTCAATTTGTAATCACAAAAAGGAGTTAAACACTACTTAGTAACACGATTATTGAAAATGCAATCAACAATGTTTGTTAGTCGAATGCAACGCATAAGTGTGCACAAATTAATACAGAACACGAAAGACCTTTTCACGACTGAAACGCACAAGCAGACATACATATGTAAAAAATGCATAAATACACACGAAAAACCATTCGACTAACGCAACGCATAATAGTCGAGTGCAACGCACAAGCGACAAACATACATATTTAAAAAAAATCAAACATACACACGAAAGACCTTTTGAGTAACATCGCTCAATAAGTCTTATAGTGGTTGGCCCTGCCGTGAACAAACGAAAATAATTAATTTCGCTTGCACACAAATACTTAAAAGCGAAAAATGAATCACTATGTTTTTTGTCCCTTTAACATTTGGTTTCTTCACAATTGGTTGCGTGCGGACATAAAAGGTTGTGATTTATTTGCGAACTATGAATTTTAGTGTTGATTAATACTTAACAGGCTAATTCACTAATTAGCAATACAAATAATATGGGTCCAATAAAATAAATAATAAAAAAAGTATAAAAAAGTCTGTCAATATTAATTACCAATTGGTACAAATTAGAGGGCTGCATCAACACACTCGAACTAACTGACTCACTGAGTAACACTGAGTAAGGTACACACATAGTGCACGTAGAAGCTGAAACCGAAGCTGAAGACGAAAAAGCGTGGATAAGGAAACATATGAAAACGCTTTGCCTGCATTGTGCACACTTTCGAACGTTTTCATATGTTTCCTTATCCACGCTTTTTCGTCTTCAGCTTCACCGTACACTATGTTTGTACCCTGACACTCAAAAACTCGTGTGATAGTCGATTTACACTGTTTAAAATTGCATGATTTTTAAACCCTTTTTCTTCTTGTTTTTCGTTGTAGTTTTTTTCAAATTTTTAAACGTGGAACTTTGCGAGCACGTTGGTTAAAATTAAACTAAAAATTTGTGAAAAATACATGATTTAGAACATTTTACAATGTATGCAACTAGTTCTTGTAGCTTCCTTTTCCATTCCTGATACTTATTTTATTAAAATATTTTAAAAGAAGTAACAATTTATGGTTTACTTAAAAATGTTATGTGCCATCATCAGCTGTTTTATGTTTGGATGGGAGAGAAAAATTAAAATAAGAGCCAAAATGAGCTAAAAAAAAGCCAGAAATTTCCCAACACTGCTAAGGTGACTAGTCGACAGTTGTTTCTAAATTGCATGAATTTTAAACAGGTGATTACACTGTTTTTATCCTTGTTTTTTGTTGTAGATTTTTTCAAATTTTATACAATTGTCTTCGGAATAGATGTTTTTTATTTTGGTTATACGTACACATGGAACTTTGCAAGCACGTTAGCTAAATTTAAACTACAAATTTGTGAAAAATACATGATTTAGAACATTTTGCAATGCATACGAATAGTTCTTGCAGTTCCGTTTTTCATTCCTGATACATATTTTATTAAAATCTTTTAATAAAAATGAACAATTTATATTTTACTTAAAAATGTCATCAGTTGTTTTATGTTTGGAGGGGAATGAAAAAGGAGAAAAAGAGGCAAAATCAGCTAAAAACAAATGCCGAAATATTTCAACACTACTAAGGTGACCAGTCGACAGTTGAATATAAGCCAGGTTTTTTTTTCAATCTGATTATAATCAACCTTGATTACCATAGCAACAACCATCAGTGACGTCACTTTTCCCTGTGGTTGTTGTAAAAATAATCAGATTTTTTCCATGATTATGGAAAAATCTGATTTTTCCTTCAGTCTAAACCGACTATAAAACTCAACAATAACTTTTATTTTCTGAGTCAAAAAAAAAAAAAAGTAAATTAAAAGTAAGTACCGATTATTTCCTGAGTTAAAAATAAAACACACAAATAAGTTTTATTTTCTGAGTTAAAAAATAAAACTTCCGCATAACGATTATTTTTTGAGTAAAAAAACCAGAAAGAAGGATAGGTTTGGCTATGCCAAACATGTAATACTCTTCACGCTCCTCCGGGTTGCATCCAACGTTCCTTTCTGTACACTATATTCTCTTTGAGTCTCACATTTTTTAATTCGATTTATTAACTTTAATTTTATTAAACTTTAATAATTTTATAGTAGCCCACAATTAGTTTTCTTGTATTGCCAATTATTTGTTGTAGTTACAAAATGTTTATAAAAATTTAAAAACTAAAAAAAAAAAAAATAAATTTATAAATGACGTTGTCGCCAACTGTTTGTGATCGGACACTCATCTAAATACTACCCAAGCCACGCGTTGTTTAATTTCTGATCGACAAGAAAAGCGTTAAGCAAAATTGCATATGACGATGACGCAAATGTCAAATTTTACCCTACCGAAACCAAAGATGTTTCACATCAAAAAACAGACAATTATTATGAAATGCCGCCATATCATTCGCAAACATTCTGCTCAAGCAACATACGTAACATATACATACATACCAGAGAACTGCATTGGGTATGATTATCCGGATCGAGCATTTTCGCTAAAAATTGCATCCAACCAACTCAGCGGTTGGCCGCAACATGATCGCTCAAGTTACCTACACGAAACGAAAATTTCGGTTTTAAACACTTTATAACTGTCCTTTACTTTGCTTCTTGCTGAATTTTTTTTTTCCATACTCTTCACGGGAGTGAATAGTATCATAAGTTTGTCATGAAGTTTGTAACACACAGAAGGAGACATCGCAGACCACATAAAGTATTTATATATGTGATCAACTCGATGAGACGGGTTGATATAGCCATGCCCGTCTGTCCGTCTGTATGTATGCAAACTAGTCCCTCAGTTTTTGAGCTAGAGAGCTTTGCACAAAGGTTTATTTTTACCATACGCTGTACATTTACGGAATCAGCCGATCGAACCACTAGGGGGGTATCTCCCATATAAACCCACATTTAAATGAATGTTCTTATTAAAAAAGTTTTGTGTATTTTAACATATCGAACTGAAATTGGGACACTATAGGTTTCAGATATATCCATTAACCGTGTAAATTTCATTATCCTAGGATTGCCAGGTGGGGTACCTCCTATACAACCCCCTTTAAATTAATGTTCTTATTAGAAAAAGTCTTTTTTTTAATGTATCGAACTGAAATTTGGACAATATAAATTTCTGATCCATATTCATTAACCATGTAAAATTCATCATCCTAGGGTTACCAGGTGGGTTACCTCCCATACAAGCCCAAATTGAATGAGAAACTTATAAAGAATAAAAGTACAATAAAATTGCCACTCAAACTGATGTGATGCTAAGAAAGGAAGGTTGGATGTAACTCGAGGAGCGTGAAGAGTATTACATCTTTGGCATAGCCAATGGTAGCCTTCTTTCTGGTTTTCGTTTTGTTTCATGTATTCTTGTTGTTGTACAACACACAAGCTGTTTTTATACTCTTCATGGGAGTGAATAAGTAAGTTTGTCTTGAAGTTTGTAACACACGGAACGGGACATCGCAGACCACATAAAGTATATATATTTTTGATAAGCTCGATGAGACGAGTGCCCCAATTTAAATTAATGTTCTTATTAGAAATTTTTTTTGTTAGTTTTTTACTTATCTAACTGAAATTTGGACACTGAGTTTCTAATCCATATTCATCAACCATGTAAATTTCATGATTATGGGTATCTCCCATATAAACCCAAATTTAAAAAAAAAAAAATACATGCAATACTGTATTGTGCCCCTTAAAATGTGCTCACATTTCATACGCAAACTGTGTTCTTTGTTGATACTCAAACAGTGAAAATAGAATATAGTGATGCTTAGAAAGGAAGCATATCCGATATCTGGAATTTGTCGCCGTTCGTTTGGATGCAACCCGGTGGAGCGAAAAGAGTATTATGTCTTTGGCATAGCCAATGATAACCTTCTTTCTGGTTTTCGCATGTTTTTGTGGTAGGCTTGTTGTTGTACAACACAGTAGCAGTTTTTTTTGCATGTTGTTGATGTAGCGCAGGCATGCCGCACTTTTGAAACCAATCACATTTCGAGCCGATTCATCATTCACAGAAATTTCTTACCAGAAACGGTAATATACGTTCAAACGATTGAAATTCACCCAAACAAGTTGCTAACGATCATTCATTCTTGTTGCAAGAAATAATTGCGTCAGACGAAATCAGAGTCAATGATTGGGTATACACAAAAAAATGTACGAGTTGCAGCTCTCTGATACATACAAATATATGAATACATATGTAAATATTTTATGTTTGAGCCGAAGTCCATAGCAGTTTTGTAAATTTAGTTAACTATAATAATACATAAATAAAAATATTTTATGTTTGTAAAATTAAAAGAAGGTAATTTTTAAATGCTTTAACTTAAAAAGAAATGAATATTTATTCTCCCTTTATACAATACTTCATGGTTATACACTGTTATCAAACATTTTTTTAAAAGTATCTAAGAAATTTTCTATTCACATCAATCAATCATAATCCATACCCAACGCGTAACTGGATTTATTAGAAGTTTTTAAAAAATATATTCCATGTGCATCATGAGGTACTTGGTCGCCCATAAGAATTTTAGGACCAGTGCATTTTTTTTCTTTTAGCGCATTTAAGTTTTTGCAAGGTACTGCAAAGAACCCACGATCGCTATTAATGGATTCAGCATAGTATTCATATGAGCGTCCGTGACTACAACCGGCTGAAAAAATAAACATTAAAGATAATAGAAAAATCAAACTTAATGAATACTCACTAAATATTTGGTCAATTTCGCCGCAACCAGGTTGAGGGGGGCCACCGCCATTGGGATAGAAATCCACAGCTCCAATTGGATTTTTAAAGCCCAAGTAGCCTGCACAGCTATGTATGATGTCAACAAAATCAGCATCAGTTTTGTCTAAGTGATTTTCTGGTCCAATGCAATCCTCAAAAGCAGGCTTGGCTGGATCTAAACCTGTTACACGACTCACCCGGTACTTAGTAAAGGAACCAGCATAACCCATTATATGTGCACCAAGACTATGTCCAATCAAATGAATTAATTTTGGATCAGCGGATTTCTCTTCAACTAATAAGTCAATCAATTTGGCTACAGCGCGACCAACCTGCACAGTATAGCGAGCTGGTGTAAGATAGTATATGTTATCTGCTTGATCCTTCCAATTTATGCCAAACACATTAATATGTCCACGTTTTAAATAAGCGTTGCGCAGCGATTGAATGGAATGGCTCATTGTGCTTGACTTCCATCCATGTACCAAAATTTTTGTGTCATAATTTGGATTAAACTTCTCTACCATTTCTGCCCAGGTATCTCGTTTCCGGCGGATTTGATTTTGGAATTCATCGTCATCTAATAAAAGATTTGCCCTGCTTAGATTTTTCGGTAAATCTTTATGGTAGAAATCGATTTGTATAAACTGCGGTGAACTGATCCGTCCTTCTGGTGGTGGTTCCACCAAATAGGCCACTTGGGGGTTTCCATCACCATCAGGCATATATATCCATGTCTTGTTAAAATTTTCATCTAATAGTAGTACTTCAGAACGTATCCCAACTGGAAAAATTACATAATTTATAAAGATAAATCAAATAATAAGACCTCGAAATTACAAATCAACAGCAGAGGCCTTAAAACTTGTGCTATGGCAGCAAAACTCGTAAAAAACCATTGAATAGCAACAAATGTTATGGAGACCTCGTTACGGCAAGGATTAATTATATTACAAATGCACGACAAGGAACTTCTCATATTGAGGTGGTAGATGCGACTTACACTTATAAGCGAATACAAGTGAATAAAGTAATAATGGTTAAAGACTATGCTTTGAACCTATCACACAAAGGGTTACTGTCGCTTTGTCGTGATATTAGAGCATTGCACGAGTCAACAATAAACAAAAAATTATCCTCTCTCTCTCTCTAACGAAACCTGTGCTTCACGCACACTAACAAAAGTCGGACTGCCTCTCACTATGAAATAAACTCGTACGAGTTATGTATAGTTAGGAATAAAGGATAGGTACTTTTCCACATAATAATTTAAATGTCTTTTTAATTGCTTTTCCCTTCTTGTTTCGTTAAAAGCTTTAGAATTAAGTTGTACTTTTGTTAGATGTAAGCTTTATTATTTAAGATTCACTTTGATGTTTGATGAGTTTAGTTTTAAATACACATTTGATAAAAACAGATACATAGTATCATTTATCTTGGTTTTGTTTCTCTCTTAAGAGTGGAATTAGAAACCATAATTGGCGCAGTCTACGGCGAACTAAGAACTAAAGAACTTTAACATGGTTGTCTAAGGAGATCTTAAGATCCTCCGAACAAAAACAAAGAAACTAAAAAACAAACAGTAAAGTGATAAAAAAAAAATATAATAAACTAAGACACATACATTACTTAAAGTGAAAAATTTTAAAAAAATTAGTGCAATGCACAGTGCTTACAGATAAAAGAAAAAAACAAAGAAACTAAGAAACAAACAGTAAAGTGAATAAAAAAAGAAAAAAAAATTAAAAACTGTAATGCAGTGCAGTGGGACAGAGAAGGGACAAACAAAAAAACTAAGAAACTGACAGAACAGAAAAAAAACAATAAAAAAACATATATTATTAAAACTGGAGTGCAGTGCAGTAAAAATAAAAAAACGGTAATACTATATAATAACCGAATAAAAAAATAACTGAATAAAAGTATAACTGAATATAACTGAATAAAAGTATAACTGAATATAACTGAATAAAAGTATAACTGAATATAACTGAATAAAAGAAACTGTATCCAAACAGTGAATATAAAAGTAAAACAAAAAAAAAAAAAAAAAAAGAAACTTACATTCCCTGATAGTGACAGATTATACATTATTAAAACACAACTGTGCAAATGAAAGAACAAATCACAAGTTAAATACGTTGAAAAACTGAGTTACTTGTATCGTAAACAAAATAATAAAAATAAAATAAAAAAAAAAAATTAATAAAAAGTATACATTAAGAATCAATAGTTTGAATTACCAACCATAACAACAATCATGGAAGATATTTTCGAAAAGATTCAATGCTTGGAATTGGCTCTTCAAGAACAAAACAGTCAACTTGCTGAACAAACTAGAGAGAATGCGCAGCTTCAAAAACAAGTGAATGATCAACAACAATTAATTAACGAGCAACAACGGCCAATTTATGAACAACTACAACTAACTAATGAACAACAACAGCCAACTAATGAACAACAATTTGATTTCCTAAATCCAAAAGACATTTTGGAGCAAATCCGTCGATTAAAGCCACTCGACAAAAATCATTATCCATTGGCTTTTATAAAGTCGGTGGACGCTATCATCGCCCTATATGGACAGAATAATGGGCTTTTACAATTCGGTCTCCAGATAGTAATAAACGAGAAAATCCAAGGTGATGCTGGATCAGAGAGCTTGGTGACGATGCGACGTGGGATCAGATTAGAGATAAGTTATTAAAATATTTGCAACCTCGGAAAACTTATGCAGAAATCTATAATTTTTGTAGAAATTGTAAAATTAATAATTTAGCCGAATTGTTTAACGTTTTCGAGAAAGATAGGTTTGATATAAATGAGTTGTATGAATTTGACGTTAAAAGACCAAATATATATAAGCCAGAATGTGTGGACCATGACCTGGATATTCTTATTGAAAAAAATAGATGGGCAAGTTAGGGCTCACATCGCAGACAATGAATCACTAAACAACATTGTTAAAAAATACACTAGGCTTAAACTTTTAAACGATCCGAGATGCATAGACTATAGATATAGGAAAACTGTTATAAGTCATAAGAATTTATTAAATAAAAATACCGAATTTTTTCAATCAGAAAACAGTTCTGAATAGCAATTACAATTCAAACAACAAACAATCATATTTTGCAGTTGGAAATAATCTGTTGCTGAGCGAAACACTTTCACACAAAATCTTAGAAGCGGAAGAACTAAAATGTCACACCAAACTAGTTCTATGAACAATATGCCACAAAAAAATCAATTTTATACAAGACTTGACATCAGAACCTATGGAGATAGAAAATATCCAGCAGAGTGACGAAAATTTTTACAACGATCCTCACAAAGAACAGGACAACCAATAATAAATAATGTTCAATTAACGTGTCTCATAGACACAGGATCAACAACCAATGTAATAGGCTCAGATATATTCCCAGTTGGATAGTACAAAACCCTTAAAGATCCAAAATATTACAAAACCATTAACGGTGTGAATAAAATAACAAATAGTTTATATACAGATATCCCTAGAGAATTCAACACCGAGGGTAGGATGACTTGGATGGCTGTTAAGCTTGAAAACAAAAATTATGATGTAATTATAGGTCATAATACACTAATTGCTTTAAAAGCAAACATTAATATTAGGGATGGATATTTGGAAGTGAATGATACTAAAGTATTTTTTCACCACTACCCCTTTGATATTCATAACATTTATGCCATAGAACCCATCAACTCTCCTATTATCAATAACTTGAACATAGATCATATGAACACTGAAGAAAGAAAAAGCATACTTACCCTCTTACACCGTTACGAGGACCTTTTTTACAAAGATGGCGATAGGCTTATTTTTACTCATAATATTCAACACGAAACCATTACAACAACAAATAACCCCATATATAGTAAAATTTACCGATACCCGAAGATACATGAAGAGGAAATCGAATCTTAAATTAATGATATGCTCTCTCAGGGCATTATTGTCGAAAGTTATTCTCCTTACAAAAGTCCTCTTTGGGTTGTTCCCAAAAAGTTGGACAATTCTGGTCGGCAAAAATGGAGAATAGTCATCGATTACAGAAGATTAAACGAGAATGCAATTAGTGATCAATTTCCCATCCCTAACATTGATACCATACTTGATAAACTGGGAAGAGCTCAAGAATCCATAGACTTAGCAAAGGGTTTCCACCAAATTCTTATGAACCCAATGGATTGAAAGAAAACTGCGTTTTCAACTCCATACGGTCATTATGAGTTTGTCAGGATGCCTTTTGGCCTTAAAAACGCACCATCAACATTTCAACGGTTGATGAATGCAGTTCTAAGAAAATATATCAACAAAATTTGTGTAGTTTACCTTGATGATATACTAAGAACATATGGACAGTCTAAAGTTGATATTTTCTGCTTTACGAAGTGCCGGTCTAAAAATTCAAATAGATAAATGTAAATTCCTTGTAAAAGATACAAATTACCTCGGACATGTTTTAACGCCTCAAGGTGTGAAGCCTAATAGAGAAAAAAATTCAGTTATTCGAAACCTTAAACTTCCGGAAACACAGAAACAAATCAGATCTTTTCTCGGAGCAACAGGGTATTACCGTAAATTTATAAAAGACTACTCTAAAATTGCATTTCCGATGATCCGATATTTAAAAAAGTACAGCAAAGTAAATATCAATGACCCAAACTACATTTCAGCTTTTGAAAAACTCAAAATTATCATCACAGACTATCCTATTTTAAGGTACCCCAATTTTGCTAAGCTATTTAAACTTACGACAGACGGTAGCAAATTTGCACTTGGGGCTGTTCTTTCCCAGGAGGGTCATCCTATATGTTTTGCATCTCGTACTCTCAACGATCTCGAAAAAAACTATTCAACGGTAAAAAAGGAACTGCTTGCAATAGTGTGGAGTTGTCAATACTTCCAACCATGTCTTTTTGGTAGAGAGTTCCATCTGAGTACCAGCCTCTAAAATGGTTACAAGTAAAAAATAATGGAAAGAACATAAACTCTCGGCTCCAAAGATGACTTCTTCAACTTGGAGAATATGATGCCAAAATGACTACATTGTAGGTAAAGAAAACAAAATAGCAGATTTTCTAATTAGAATTGATTGTGATATGAATGAAGTTCATGCGGGTAATGAAGAACATAATGACAATGGTGCGGCATTAGCTACAATAGACTCTCAACAAGAAAAAATGTCTGACCATATTCCTATTCTTGACACTGTAGTGAACAGATTTAAAAGTCAATTAATTCTCGTTCGAAATAAAGAAACGGAATCAAAAATGGTTAACGGCAACAAAAGGGTGTATATTGACGAAAATGATTTAACAAATAATATCGGGGATATTTTGAGAAGACATATCCAAAACGAAATAGTGGCTATCTTTTCGGAACTGGATATATATAAAGTTCTTCAACAAAAAATCGTTGAAATTGTAGCTCATATTCCTGAGATAAAGTTTGTAAAATGCAGGTATTTTGCCCAAGATATTGAAAACGATACTGAAGCGTTTAAATTAATTTCTTTATTCCACGTCAGAGAATCAGGGCATGCTGGCATTGTGTCCAATTATGAAAGTTTAAAACGCAAAATTTACTACCCCAACCTCAAGATTTTAGTAAACAAAGTAATTAATAATTGTTAAAAATATGTTCTGCAGCTAAATATGATCGTAACCCGATTAGAAAGTGTTTTTCTCTCACAGAAACGCCATCTGATATTAATGAAATAATACATATAGACACCTATGTCAACTGTAAACATGCTTTTGTGATTTTTTTTAACAAGTTTTCCAAACATGCCGTGTGTTTTTATCTTGAAGATAGAACATCTCATACATTAATTGAAAAAATTAAGCTTTACACATCTATTGTTGGTAAAATTAAAAGAATAGTTTGTGATAATGAATTCAATACTAAAAATATCAAAGAATTTTGTAAAAGCGAAAATATTGATATTTAATTTTGTAAACCGAACAACCACACTGGCAATTCAGATATTGAAAGACTCAACAAAACATTAACAGAAAAAGTGAGAACATTAAATTTGATAGACAAATTACTTATAAAGGAGCAATTGATTAAAGCTGTTGACTATTATAATATACATTTCATTCTACAATTAAAGAAACACCCATAAATGTACACAACAACAAAGTTGATAAATTATTAATAAAAAAATGAAACTTGAAATTACTCAAAAAAGAAATGAAAAACGGGAGAATTATGAAGAAGACAGAATTGAGGGATATATTAAAAATTATAAAAGTTTGAGACATAAAAGCACCTAAGTTTAGAAAACAGAATTTAACGAATATTCACGAAAATAATATTAAGAGACCTTTTAAATATTCAAACTGCACAAATCTTTCAAATTTAAATAATAATTGATTTCAATAAATAAATAAATATAATGTATATAACATTATGATGACAGTTCATGTTGTATTTTGAAATTATACTGTCGTTATAACATGGCTGCCAACTGCGAAAATGACATGCAGCGATCAACACTTCTTTTTGTCGACGAAAATAAACATGCATTGATCAACACTTTTTTTCTTCAGTCGGCGAAAAATAAGAGAAGCAAAAACACGAAATATCTTTAAGCACGCGCAAAATAAATCCAAAAAATTGTTATATTATATAAGTATTAAAAGTTAAATAAATACCAAGTATTAATAAGTAAACAAATAAATTATTTTTGAGTGCTGTAAAAATTCGTCAATCTCCGTCAGCAACATTCTTAAAAATATTTCATCAAATTCTTGTATTCACCGCCACTTCGTCGCCAGTAAACATACATACGTGCATTCTTGACGCATGGACGGACAGCGCAAAAGAAAAAAAGGATTCAGCAGCGTAATAAGTTTCGGGAGTGGAAAGATAAAACATACGGAAAAATTTGGAGAAAAACATCTGTTTTGCAACTTGGAGCAGTGATCACTTCGTTGCCGGTACGTAAAATTGTGCATTGCCTATTTACATATATATGTATACTAGCGTAGCCCGGCGCGCTTTGCTGCGGCCCCGTCGTGATAATTAATAGCCTCAAACATGAAACACAAACACAGCAAAGCACAAACAACGAAACACACTGTCTCCTTCTTGTCCCACTCTCAATGAACATCAAATACAGAAATAGAGCGAAAAAGTGCGTACTTAGACAGAAAAAATAGAAATATAAGAACAGCCAAAGCATTAAAAACGAAAAAACGTACAAAACTTTTTGTTTCGTCTTGCAGTGGTTTTCAAAAAACTTAATACGTAAAAATAGTATATTAAAAATTAAAAACTGAAAAAAATAAGTATGCAACACTTTTCATAAGGATTCATTCGTCATTTAAAAAAAAAAATATTTAAATCGGCTTAGTATAGTGTGCGCTATATAAAACAATGTTAAAAATTTGGTAAAAAGTGCCTTTATCTCGACAACAGCGGCACCTACCGGGTCCAACTGATGCATAAACCATCTTGGTGACTCCATAAGAAAACAAAAAAAAGTTTATCGAAATTGGTCTAGCCGTTTAGAAGCAAAACAGTCACAACATTTTGTACACTCGATTTATATATATAAGATGTACGTATATACACGCAAAACTAACTGCGTAATAAGTGCGACAGTGTTGAAATAGTTCGCAAGAGCAAAACAGACAAGGTAAATAAACATTTTATAGTAAATACTTGAATTATGGCAAATTGCAAGATATGCAACACGGAACAAAATCCACACGGTACGAATGATAAATGGGTACAGTGCGATAAATGCAATCAATGGTTTCATTTCACCTGCCCTAGAGTGGATGACAGTATAAAAGATCAGAATTGGAGCTGCGTTCGCTGTGAAAGTGATGTTGCGAGCACAATGCGCACTCCATTAGGCCCAATAATACATTCACCAGTACGACAAGGACCTTATCCACTTAAAAGCTTTAAATCAAAATGTCGACGAGCAGGCCACTCCACTGATAGCTTTAAATCAAGGTGTCGACGAGCAGGCCACTCGAGGAATAGCTTCGAATCAAAGGCAGACCAATCATAACGCAACGCTGAAGTTATGGGAGGCAAGTCTACAACAGGCAATCTCCAACACGTCCGCAGATACAACGCATTATTTATTTTATTATACCAAAGGACCTACCACCATTCAGCGGCGATCCGGAAGAATGGCCATTGTTTATCAGCACATTTGACCATAGCACTTCAGTGGCCGGCTTCTCGCACACTGAAAATATGTTGCGCTGACAGAAGTGTTTAAAAGGCAAAGCGCGTGAACTCGTCAAAGACAAAATGCTTTTGCCCACCATCGTTCCAGAGGTTATCAACATACTAAAGAAGTTCTTCGGCAGGCCAGAGCATATATAAGAAAAAATGATTGACAAGGTGAGAAAGCTGCAGCCACCAAAAGACAAGCTAGAAACCCTGATCGAGTTTGCATTGGCGGTACGAAATATATGCGCGACAATGGAGACTTGCAAAATGGATGCCCACCTCAACAGCCCGATGCTGGCAAAGGAATTAATCGTCATCACAAGCTGAGTTGGACTATGCACGCTCGGGACAGTTCAGTGCCAATAATAAAAGAGTTCAGCGATTGGATTTATCATATGGCAGAAGCGGCGTCTACCGTAGTATCACCTTCAATGTACAAAGTAAGTACAGTCAACGCACACGTTGAAAGCGCATCGTCAAGTGATGATCCACCAAATGACAAAGGCCAAGCGGCTCAGAACATAATGAAATGCATTAAATGTGAATCAATCACTCATTTCGTTGCTAAGTGCGAAGAATTTCAACGCTCATCAGTAAAGATGGGAAACTATAAAGAGTAAAAGAGCTTGCTTCCAAGAATGCCTCGGATAATCTTGCCGTCTTCCTAGGCGAGGAGGACGTTGACATATAAATCGTGCAAGAGCCTTGGGTTAGAGGCACTGGCATTCTGGGGCTCAGAATCAAAAACTACAAGATTCTATACGCTAAGGTATGTGACAAGCCAAGAACATGTATTTTAGTCAAAAACAATGTAAATTCTTTCCTTTGTCCTCAATTCTGCACAGGTGATTTGACAACCGTTAAAATCGAAGTGCTGGAGGAGAAATTCATGTTTATAGCATCGGTGTACATGGCGCACAACAAAGAGGCGCCTCCGGATGAGGTTGCGCAGTTGACCGCCAGTGCGAAAGCCAGCAACACTCCCCTACTTCTAGGATGCGACGCCAATGCACGCCATACGCTATGGGGAAGCACCGAGGATAACGAAAGGGGTGAGTCGCTTTTTAATTTTATTAGTAGTTCCAGTCTGCTAGTTTGCAATAGAGGAAATACTCCAACCTTCACATTCCCTAGTACAGAAGGCTTCCCGGGGTGGGAAGAGGTACTAGATATAACTCTTCTGTCCGAAAATTCAGAGGTTCAGGTTGAAAACTGGAGAGTTTCCAACAAAAGATCTTTCTCGGATCACAGTTGGATACTCTACAATCTGAATTTGAAGACAACGGATTCTGTTCCATTTAGAAACCCACGCAATATAAAATGGGATGTTTTTACAAGGGTAGCTAAATCGAAAATGAATACCTTTACATGCTCAAACATTGACTCCAAGGACGAAATTGAAAGGAGGGTTAAATATCTTGAGGAAGCTTTCAGCAAAGCGTATAAGATATCCTGTCCAATTAGAAGGAGCCATAAAAGTTTCCCACAGTGGTGGAACGCAGAGCTCTCGAAACTCAGAGAGAAAACGAGAAAGCTCTTCAATCAGTGTTACATGGATAACAACTGGCAAGTCTACAAAGACTGTCTCAAGACTTACAAAAAAGCCATCAGGAACGCCAAAAATAATGGTTGGAAGGAATTTTGTGAGTCGATCGTGTCTACTTCTGTCTCAGCAAGATTAGGAAAAGTTCTGGCCAAGGAACGGGTAAATCCCTCTTTCTTGAAAAAGGAAGACGGAACATGGACGGAATCATCTGCTGAGACACTTGATCTCCTACTAAAAACACATTTCCCCGACTGTAAAGATACGACAACTGATTCGGAAGTACCCGTACGGTTACGGCAAACTTCACGAGACGTTGACTCGATCTTCACAGAGGACAAGATCACACACTCAATCAATACATTTTCGCCCTATAAATCGCCTGGCATGGACGGAATTCTTCCGATAATGCTACAGAAGCTACGGGACAGGGTAGTTCCGTGGCTAAGGTTGATTTTTAGGGCATGTATTGGTCTAAACCACATACCAATGAGTTGGAGAAGATCAAGGTAGTCTTCATACCAAAGGCTGGGAAAATTGGTCATGAGTCCGCAAAAGATTTCAGGCCAATCAGCCTAACATCGTTCCTCTTGAAGACGATGGAAAGGGTATTGGAGCTCCATCTTCGGTCCATTATTGATAAATTTCCCATCTCGACTTGCCAGCACGCATACCTCAAGGGTAGATCCACGGAAACGGCTCTACATGAGGTTGTCCGCACGGCAGAGAGGGCGATTTACTATAAACAATATTCTCTCGCAGCTTTCTTAGATATAGAGGGTGCATTCAATAATGTTAGTACACGTGCTATCCAGGATTCTCTAGCTAGGATTGGCGTAGAGGAAGACATTGGGGAATGGATAGTTAACATGCTTAAAACCAGAACAGTGCAGTCAGAGTTAGGAAACTCGACTCTAACCAGATATGTCAGTAGAGGGACACCACAGGGCGGGGTAATCTCTCCACTGCTGTGGCTGTTAGTCATAGATAACATTCTCAAGGTTTTAGAGGAGACAGGGGCAAGGGTAGTCGCCTATGCGGACGACGTTGTGATCATGGTATCAGGGATGTTTCCTAGTGTGATAAGCAACATCATGCAGGGAGCTCTGGGGAGACTGTTAAAATGGGCCACAGGATGTGGTCTAAACGTTAACCCAAGCTAGACAGAACTGATGCTTTTCACAATGAAAACCAAAATACCGACTTTCCCCCTTCCTCTTCTGAATGGACAACAGCTTCATCTTTCCAACAAGGCCAAGTACCTGGGAGTTATGCTGGATGCAAAACTCAATTGGAAATCCAATATAGAGCTACGGGCTAGGAAAGCCTCTGTGGCCTATTACTCTTGCAGAAGATTGCTTGGTAAGAGATGGGGCCTACGCCCTAAAATAACAGCATGGATGTACACAGCGATAGTGCGTCCGATTCTTACTTATGGGGCAATTGTTTGGTGGCCAGCTCTAGGAAAGAGCTACATAGTGCACAAACTTAGCGGGGTGCAGAGGTCGGCATGTGTAGGAATCACAGGAGCCATGCGCACGTGCCCTACGGCAGCACTGAATGTACTGCTATATCTTCTCCCAATTGACCTCCATATCAAAAACATGGTCTGCAACAGTGCGGTAAGGTTAAAAGAAACTGGCTGCTGGGCAGAACGACCATATGGACATAGCAATATACTAGGAGTGGTTAACAATCCTATGTTCAAGAAAACAACAGACTATACAGTGGCGCACAATAGCTTTGAGAGCGACTTCAAGGTAAAATTTCCTACCAGGATGGAATGGAAAGAGAACAACTTTCAGAGTGATTTTGACATTTCAATCTTCACGGATGGGTCGAAGATGGAATGCGATGTAGGAGCAGGGGTGCACTCACCACAAATAAGCTTGGACCACTCTTTCCGGCTACCCGACGAGGCCACAGTCTTTCAGGTGGAGGTCGTTGCCATTAGGGAAGCATGTCGGCTGGCCAAAAATAACGCACCGAAAGGTCGTAAGATAGCTATCTTCGTTGACAGCCAGGCGGCACTCAAAGCACTGCAATCCACCACTGTGAAGTCAAAGCTCGTTAAGGAATGCAGGTCGACGATGAGCGAGCTAAGTCGTCAAGCTGATATCACTCTCATATGGGTTCCCGGCCATAGGAACATAGAGGGGAATGAGAAGGCTGACGAATTGGCTCGTTCTGGTGCTTCTCTTGATGTATCGTTGGCGGAACAGGTCTCGATTCCCCTGGCGGTCGTCAAGAGAAGCCACTTCCTGTTTTTCCGCCAGCTGGCTAACAGACGGTGGAAAGATCTTGAATCTTGCAGAGCGGCACGTGCTACCTGGCCCTGTTACAATGAAAATAGGTCTTTTAGACTCATTAACAGAAGACGCTCGGATACCGCAAGGCTCACAGCGGTTTTTACCGGTCACTGGTGTGTAGGTATGCACGCGGAGAGACTGGGTATTCCGTTTAGAAGCCATTGTAGGAGCTGCGGAAACGAAGAGGAAGAGGAGTCACTCACCCACTTTCTATGTCAATGCCCAGCCTTGGCAAAGACTAGAAATAAGTTTCTGGGCAAATATTTCATAGACAATCTCTCGGACTGTTCAGCCACATGTCCGGGTGATTTACTCAAATACCTAAATTCGCCAGGTTGGATTTAGTAATACTGATTGCGTTCGGCGAGGAAGTGGTATCAAAACGGCACTCTAGTGCTAATTGTGGCTTGTAGTGGTTTATGCGAGCCAGCCACGGAAACCAACCAACCAAAAGAGCTTGCTTTAGATGTTTGAAAAATCACCGTAAAGGTTGGTTCTTAAAGAAACCTTGTGGCGTGGACGGTTGCCAACAAATACATAACCCACTGCTCCACGAAAGGGATGCGGAAAGCTCCAACACTACCAAAGCAATCGTAAATACTCATCAAGACGAAAAGTTAACTAATCAGTTTTTCCGCATATTACCAGTGAAATTGCACGCATCCAACAAAACGATCGAGACGTATGCATTTCTAGATGAAGGATCGTCAGTGACCAGCGAAACCACTCGCAATAAGGACGGATCTGTACAAGCGTCGATGCAGATATCAGCACTGAATGGTAATAATCGATTCTGGCTCAACAATATACACACCGTTCGAAACATCGCATTACCCCAGCAATCATTCCACGCAAAAGAATTGAGCGCAAGGTACTCGTATTTAAGACATATACCGTATCCTTCATATAACAACGCCGTCCCAACGTTGCTGATCGGCATAGATAATTGGTATATCGCGGTTTCACGCAAGATTCGTGATGGCAATCACAACGACCCAATCGCTTCTAAATGTTTACTAGGATGGAGTGTTCAAGGCACTGGAACTCGAACAAATGGTGTCACATTGTGTCACTGTGACTGTAAGTGGCAAGAGCTCCACGACGCTGTAAAAGACAGCTTTGGCCTCGAATCAGTTAAGCCAAAAGATCTGCAGTCTGATGACGACAAGAGAGCAATCGAAATTCTGGACAAAACTTGTGTCAAAGTGAATGGGCAATTTAAAGTCTGTTTCCTGTGGCGCAATGAAAAAACCGAACTTCCTGAGACCTATATTAATGCTGTCAACCGTTTTAGCTGCTTGAAAAGAAAAATTATGAAGGAGCCCGAATTGTACGACAAGATCGAATCACAGGTCCAAAACTTTCTTCAGAAAGGGTATGCAGTCAAGCTAGTCAAGTCGGAAGTAAATGCCAAAAATGAGCGAGCATGGTATTTACCCATATTTATCGCGTTGAATCCTAATAAGCCCAATAAAGTAAGACAAGTCTGGGATGCAGCTTCAAAGTCTCGTGGAGCATCGCTGAATGATTTCCTACTGACCTGGCCAGATCTCTTAAACCCACTTGAGGACATTCTACTCGCGTTTAGAGTAGGCCAAGTAGCCGTCTGCGGAGATATTGCGGAAATGTTCCACAGGATTAATATACGAAAGGAGGATATACATGCTCAACGATTCCTATGGTTTGACAAGCACAGTAACCAATTGCTCACTTATGTGATGCGAGCTATGGCATTTGGTATAAGCTGCGCGCCATGTATAGCGCACTATGTTCGCAATAAAAATGCCGAGTCATATCGTCATCAGTATCCTCGAGCGTATAAGGCTATCAAAGAAGCTCACTACGTCGACGACTATATATACAGCAAAAACAGCGAACAGGATACCGTTCAGGACGGATATATATTTGGAGAGTCGACCAATTAGGACGTGAGGAAATGTACTCTGCAATGCAGTGATAATAATCAATATAAATAAAGGAAAATACAAAAGACAAAAAGTGAACCAAAAATTTGAATAGAACAAACGGTTTAAGCATAGATAATAACATTAATTAAAATATAAAAGAAAAATAATACATACAACAATAATTTTGTTTTTTGGAAGCGCAATACATAAAGATATCCTCAGTAAAAGTAAAAGCAGAGAAAGCACAGTAAAAACAACAACAAAAACACACAAGCAAAGATATTCGGTATTTCGGCAAAGTAAGCAGCTAACCGTTTCAATATAATCGAGAAGTGGAAGCAACAACAAATAACAGCAGCAGCAAAAATTCGAAATACATAATACACTAGCTAGTTGTTTCCGAGCTTTGGACTTTGGACCCCAGGACTTTGAATGCTGTGATTTGCATCACTTAGTTGTAAATTAGAAATAGGCCCAAAAGTATACACAAAACTAGTACATACATATTTAATTTTAAGCGCAAAAGTACTCCTTAAGTAGCAACATTTTTGAACGAGAAAGTAGAGTAGCCGTTTACAATGCAATGTACGCCAAATAAACAAAACCAAGATGTGGGCACACCGTCAGGAAAGAGGTCTCGAGGAGCGCTTTCGCAAGAAGTGAGCCTGCAGGATGTCTTAAATGCGATCAAATTGGTAGAAATTAAATTAGAAGCAAAAATTGATGCAGTAGAAACAAAAAATCCAAGCGTCGAAGATATAAAGGCCATTGTAAGAGCAACAAATAAGGAGACGAATAAAGTGGTTCTTGATAAAATATCGAGTACGGCAGAAGATGTAGCTGAACTAAAAAAACAAAATAATGAAATGAAAGTCGAGTTAGAGCAACTAAAAGTGGAAAAGGAAGCTGACCGAAAATGGATAGCGCAGGAGGAACAACATATCAAAGGCAGGAACTTGATATTCAATGGGCTGCCAGCAACCAAGGCGGTTTATGACGAAAAGAAGAGGGTATTTAAAGAATGCTTACAGTTACCATCGGCCTCAATGGTGGAAGCAACACAGAGGATTGCAGAGCGAGCTGGTAAAGTGACTGCGTTGGTTGAATTTGACTCGGAAGAGGGGTTGCTCTCGGTTTTGAAACGAACAAACAAGCTGGCAGGTTCATCTATCTACATAGAGCGTGACCTCAATGCTGACCGCTAACTAAACAAAAGGGTGATGCTGCAGCTGAAATCGCCGATATTGGCCACAAACAAAAAACCTCCGATTATGGTGAGGGATGACAACTTAAAAATCGGGAATAAATGGTTTAGGTGGAACCCCGAAAAAAAAGGTTGATGCAACACCAGCAGGAAGGTGGAATTGCTCTCAGGGAGCTGTATGGAAACGACGCTAAATTAATTTCCATAGATTTTAAGTACTGGTTCGACAAGCTACAAAAAAACTAATAAAAACGCCTTGCCAAAATGTAAAAATTAGTATTATCTCCCATAATGGTCATGGCCTATAAAGTAAATTTTTATATCCTGACTTTTTCCAATATTTGCAACAAAATGATGTATTCGCATCACTGATGATAAAGTAGTACAGGCAACTAAATATTTTAATGGATTTGATACATATTGGAAACCAGCAACAAGAAATAGCCATTACGGAATAGCGGTGGAATGGTCATTGGAATTAAAAAGGGGAATAATATAAATGGAATTGGTTATATTAGATTATACGCTAACGATAAAGAAATAACTTTGATTTCAGTATACATAAGAGGATCTAACTGGCAAGGCGAGTTCTGATTGCTCAAAGATTTCTTTAAAGAAACAACAGAAAGAAATTTAATATTATGGGCGATTTTAATGTACGAATTGGACAACTACAACAACAAATACATCTTAATAGACTAAGTTTTAATGCAGTTTACGAAAACAGGAATTTAAAAGACATGGTAACAAATTTAAATGGAAAGGTACTCACTTAGTTCTGTACAGATTATTGATACTGAATGGAAGGATGCAAGGTGATCACAGTGGTGATTTTACTTTTGTAAATGCGATCGGAAGCTCTGTAGATGACCTATGTGCAATATCAGTGGAGTGCATTCATTTGGTCACAAATTTTGAAGTTGGTCATCAAATCAAGATTACTATGGAGTTTGGAAATATTAACACCCAAACACAAATTTTTTATCGAAACTGCTCTGGATAAAGGCGAAGCGTAGCACATACCAACTAAAGAAGAAGATAACACACCGACCTTACCCCATCTGGTTGAAGGTATCAAGAACTCAGTGAAGATACAGAGTGGCACAAAAGTAATTTTTAAACAGAAGTGGAATAATTTTAAATGTCATAAGCGCGTATAAAATCATTTGAAGCTCTAAATAAATTTAAAAGAACAAATAATGAAAGTGACAAATCTTACTATTTAAGAGCCATTCAAGTCTATAGAAATGAGTGTGGGCAGGCCAAACTTGAATATCTTAAAAAGATGGAACAGAAGATGAACCATATAAAAGACTTTACAGATTGGTGGAGAGCTGCAAACGAAATAAGAGGGCAAACTTTTAAAACTGGAACAAATTTATCGGCGGAACGGTTTAAACATTACTTAGCAACCCTCTTAAATCCTACCGAGGAATTCTGTGAAATCCATTATTGCCAACGGTATCAATCTCATGACATCCTAGATAGTGCTATACAAATATCCGATATTCATAAGATTTTAAAAAGTCAAAAAATAACAAGGCCCCTGGAATGGATAAGATACCTTATGAATTTGTCAAAAATGCAACCAGTGAGTTCTTAGAGGAGTTAACCAGAGCTTACAACGTTATACTCGAAACAGGAAAAGTGGACAATACATTTTTAAATATAATTCTGTTCCCAATATTAAAAAATGGAGAATCATAATATGGTAAATAACTATAGAGGAATAGCTTTTATAAATACCATCGGAAAAGTGTTCATGGGTGTACTAAATGTGCGAATCTACAAATGGGCAGAGCAGTATAACATCATAAACGAATTCCAAGCAGGCATTAGAAGGGGATACTCAACGGTGGATAACATATAAAACCTGTCAAGTATTGTGCACATAAAATTAGCGGAAAACAAAAAAGTTTACGCCTTCTTTGTGGACTTCAAGGCTGCTTTTGATAAGGTGCCCAGAAACCCTCTAATATACAAGCTGCATGAGATTGGCCTTTCAACAAAAATGTTAAGATTAATAGAAGATATCTACAAAGACACCAAGTACGCGGTATGGACTGGTGATGAAATGTCAAATGTATTTGATACTTATTCTGGGGTAAAACAAGGTTGTCAACTGTCACCGTTGCTGTTTATTTTATATCTAAATGATATCCACAACAGTTTGGAAGGTGGTCTAAATATTGATGGGACAAACATAAGAGTGTCAATGTACGCGGTTGATATAGTACTACTAGCTGATGATGTGAATGTACTCCCATCAATGATATATAAGGTTTACTTTCATACTCCATTTTAAACATTAATCCTCTAACTTATATATCATTGATAGAGGATTGAGTATGAAAGTAAACCTAATGAAGTCAGAAATAATGGTGTTCAGAAAGGGAGGTCAACTTTCGGCCCAAGAAATGTAGACTTACAAGCAAGAACCAGTGAAGATAACGTCAGAGTACTGTTACCTTGGTGTAATTCTCACACCAAAGATGTCTTTCACCGAACACATCAACAACCGAATTGAGCAAGCAAAAAACTGCATTAACTCGACATGGCGTAATTTCCTAGGCAAAAGCGAAATCTCATTGGCATCAAAATGGAAGCTATTTTTGGCAGTTTGCAGGTCAATCCAAGCGTATGCAGCACAGGTTTGGGGTTAAACAAGTTCCAGCGGTATTTCCTGAAAAGAGTCCTGAGGCTACCGAACACAATCCCAAACTATGCATTGTCATTGGAAACTGGTACTGAAGACAGTCACTTCTATACATTAGGTCTGCATATGCAATACATCACAAAGACTTTACTGTCATATAGCGCAGATAGATTGCCTCATAAGTTGTCCAAAGCTAATCTAAGAAGAAACGTTGTGTGGGCAAATAAATTTAATCAGCTGGGAGCAGAACACAATATAAGTTTTCAATGGAATTCTGGGATAGACGAAGACTGGTATAATCGTTGCAATGAGCTCATTGAGGCATTAAAAGCGGCTTCGTGGAGTACAATGCTGGAAAAAGTATCAGGTAGCACAAACCGCTTTTATAAATACCTGCAACCAGCAGCTGGAGAAAAATATTTTAAAGCCAACCTAACACAACGTGAAGTAACGATGATAATAAAAGTACGCTGCGACATATTACCACTAAATGCAAATCGTTTCGAGCCAGATATGTCAACCATTTGTACGCTATGCAACAGGAATGAGCAGGAAACACTGACGCACTTCATATCAAGATGCCCTGTGTTAAATGAATTTAGGGTGCCACATTTTAAGAAAAATTCAATTGAGCAAAATGAGCTGGTAAAAATATTAAACGGTGACCATGAAATCAGTTGGAAGACTCTAGCAATATTAAATTATAGAAACTTTTTAATATCAGAATTCAGCTAACGGCTAACAGCCATGCTGAAAAATCACCCCTCGTTCTTTTTTTCTATTCTTCAAAAATGTATAAATTAAGTTAATTTTAATCTGTACCTATGTATGTATATATTAAGAAAAAATGAATAAAAAGAATAACTACTACTACTACTATATCAGAACTCAGCAATCCGTTGAGGTGGCAAACCAGGTTCGAATGGTCCATCAAGCAGGCCGATTTGAGATACGCAACTGGGCGTCAAATTCGATTAACGTACTCAAGCAGCTAGCCCATGCTAACTCAACTATGCAAAATCCAGTCCAGTTTGGAGACACAGAGAAGGTTTTGGGTATGTACCATTACAGTACCATTAAGATCGAAAATTGGCTGAAAGGACCGGACTTCCTCCATATGCCTGATACTCAGTGGGAGAACTTCAAGTCTCTCTCCGAAAGAGTAGACGTATCTGAGCTACGAAAGATGACTACAGTTCTCAACGTGAAGTATTTCTCCAAATGGCGCCGGCTCTATAGAGCCATTGCAACATTGCGTATAAGGAAGAGCAAATTTTATAAATTGCAATGATGATGCTATCGTCTTACCAAGGGAGAACCATATTACCTTTCTGATAGTAAAATTGCATCATGAGAAGCATGTAGCTTGTAAGTCATGAAACGACAATCAATAATATAAAGGGAGCTTATCAAATTCCTCGTTTGCGAGTACTATACAGAACAGTACGCCTATGCATGTGCAAGGTCAACAATGCCATACCCGATCCACCGCAAATGGCCACTATACCGTCGGCAAGATTGGCCAGCTATTCCAAGCCATTTGCATATACGGGTCTGGACTACTTTGGACCAATATTAGTAAACGTCGCCAGACATAAAGAGAAGAGATGGGTAGTACTATTCACCTGCCTGACGCTCAGAGCAGTGCACTTCGATATCGCATATAGCTTGGATACCAGTTCCTGCATCATGTGCAAACGCAACTTTATGGCTCGGCGAGGCACGCCAGTAGAATTTTGCTCCGACAACGGTACTTATTTCCGGGCATCGGAAAAGGCCGTACGGGAGCAGCTTGTCAATGTGGACTACGGCAAGATTACCGTCAAGTAGGATCAAATAAAATGGCGCTTTAACCCACCTGGCGCCCAGCATATGGGAGGCGCATGGGAACGTCTTGCACACAGTACAAAAACCGTTTTAAGAGCTGTATGCCCATCATATTCTTTCTTCTTTCTTCTGCTGACGGCTATAAGCCCATTTGCAATGACTGGTTGGACATAAGACAGCGCTGGAATCAACCCGATTTTGGCAGCGGTGGGTGAAAGAATACACACCAATGCTCACCAGACGTCGTTTTTGTCGGCGAAAATAAACCGCCGGCAACATATAATATATGTAATAATTATTGTAACTTCAAAACAGATAAAAACAAACATATGTGTATGTATATTGTAATCGTGATTCAGGAGTATCACGAAACAAAGGATGGAGGAGTTATGTATAGTTAAGAATAAAAGATAGGTAATATACTTTTCGACTTAATAATTTAAATGTCTTTCCATCCCTGTTTTATCTTAATCATCTAAATTGCTTTTCCCTCCTTTTTTCGTTAAAAGCTGCAGAATAAAGTTGAACTTTTGTTAGATGTAAGCTTTATTATTTAAGAGTCACTTTGATGTTTGATGAGTTTAGTTTTAAATAAACATTTGATAAAAACAGATACATTGTAGCATTTATCTTGGTTTTGTTTCTCTCTTAAGAGTGGAATTAGAAACCATAATTTGCGCTGTTGTGTATCCATGAATTAGCCAACAGTATACTTTCATAACAGTCTCATACCGACTTATAGCCGAAGACACACGACAGTGCCTTTTCATGCTAGTGTTGTACAAGGTCATACGACAACGCACGACTCGATCGAGACCATCCATTTGAGTCAAAGGGAAAACCCAAGAGTGCACAGTGGTCGGACTTGTATGGAGAGAGCGGCCAAAAATAGTTCCAGTGGAGATATCAACCTGAAACGTTGGTTACGTCTTTGTATGAAGGAGAGAACTATTCCACGAAATAATGGTAGGGGTGCGACCCCCACCACCCACTTTCAATAAGAAAAATAATATAAACAAATATAAATTGCAATTTGTTGTTAAAATTTATGGGAGGAATTCCAACCTGTTTATAACCACCCCACACTACCCACTTTCAATACGATTAAAAAAAAAATTTAAACGCAATTTTTATAAAATTCACGTAAATTTCTTTATTTAGTTATATTAAATGTATAAAAAAATTGTTAAAAAAGTTATCTCATTCAATCCAGCAAATTAAGAATTTTAAATAAGAGCGACTTTTCTTTACAAGATAATTTTCGCTGTTCTGATATGAAAGAGTCAGAACTTAAAAGCAACCGAATAAATAAATCCGTGTTTGTTGCAATGCCAGAATTGTCGAAAATTTTTTATGTATTTGTTCCTGGACTCAGCAACTTCCTCAGAGAGCTCTCCAATTGACACCAGTGCATGTTCAATAACGTATGAAGCGTGAATTAATATTTTGTGAACTGAGGGTGCAGATAGTACCATGGATATTTCATTGTCAGCTCCTTACCATTATCTAGAGCATATTTCCTAAATAATGCCACATTAATTATTAAGCGTTATTCAAAAATTCTCGTGCCATGTTTCCAACATTAGAAGATCCACACACTCCAGTTTTTGGTTTAACGACTATCAACCCCATTTTGACTCGAAATTCAGATTAAATATTTCTTTTTCTAGTCAGAACTTGATCGCTTTCTACAAACCTTACTTGCCACACTTTTAGCTCAAGCCTATACGATACATGCAAAAAGGAGGTCACAATCCAAATTGCAAGCAGTCTTTTTGAACTTCTAGATCCTACTTCTAAAACATAACAGCAACACAAAACAAAATAAACAAATGAACAACACCGCATAGAAATTCACAGCTGCACAGCAGAAAACCGTACGAAAACCAACGAGACCGCTTTAGCCTGTGGGTGATAAAACAACGTCTGGCAGTTTCTGGCAGCTGAAATTAACAGTTTAGAAACTTAAAACATTGATTAATATAATAAAAAAATTTTATTAATGCGACTAGGAGGGAACATAGTTGAAACCTTAGCTGTAATTGAATTATATGGGCTAATGAATACTGACAAAGGTACTGGTAAATCATTGGGCGCGTTCAGCAGAACCAATCACCGACTTTTTCCAATTACACTTTGACTGTCAAATTTACAAAACTATTCACAATGTAGTGATTGCGCTGACTAAAAATCCATCATAAAAATACTTTGATTAGGGGAGGGGGCCCAGTTGTGACGCGGGTTTAAAAAAAAATTAAAATTTTTTCCTCAGTTCCGGAAAATGAATAATTAAGAAGTTTAACATTTAAATATTAACCAAACGCAACTTTTTTCCAAAGAAAGTATGTTTATTTGAGTTACTCAAAATATTTTGGAACAAATTTATTCAGGATAACTTTTTTAGGCCCAGCTGTGACGCAGGCCCAGTTGTGACGCACCTCAAGAAATTCACTGAAAATGAGAAAATATGAAAGGAATGTCACACCAATTGTTGTGATTTAATGGTGTTGGCTTCTGCGGTGTTGGCTTCTTCGCCCCTTTGGCTGCTTTTGCTGCTGCCTTTTCCTTCAAAACAGCACGATTTTCAGGAGAGGTCAGTTCAGCACTTTCAAAATAACTTTTTCGCACGATTTTCAACACGATGTTTGGTGCGCGTATACACAATGCGACTATTAACGTTGGTGTCTGTCCAAAAACTGCAGAACGTCAAACGAACATGATTGGCAGTGCTCAAACTGTCATTCTCATACCGCATGTCAAAAATATTTAGCTGCGTCACAACTGGGCCTGCGTCACAGCTGGGCCCCCTCCCCTACTTGAAGTCAGCGGACTTCAATTAGCTGTGTTTTGTTTGTGAACAAAGAAATAAAAAGTCTATTGTTAAGAAAATTTGTAGGGTGAGTGTTAAGAAGGATAGGGGGAAGAATTATCAAAGTGCACGAACCAGACTTGATTGGGATTTTTTATTTGTGTTGTTCATATGTGTTTCAAAGATGAGTGGAATGGAGAATATCTTCATTGTAGCCAGGATTGTCTTTCTAAGTTGTTTCTGTTCAAAAGGTTCAATTATATTTAAATATTTATCCGGAACGTCATAGGTGTTGTAGCATGCGCTGTGCCGTCGCAATCCAAATCTAATCAATAGTGAATTGTTATAAATTTATATTATAATTTCGTATGTAAAAATAGTACATACAACTTAACCTAATAGATAAAACTGCGTTTAACGTTTGCGTTTGAATGCGGTTTCGCAATCTAGTTTTCACCAAAGTTACTTGGCTGAAAACGCGTTCATTTTTCACGGCAACGATAACAAATTCAGGACAAATGTTGAGTCCTCGTAATTAATAGCCTCGGCTCAAAATTAGCAGTATCTGCAATATATTGCCACTTTATCAAGTCAATATTTTTGTATTATATTGTAATAATATTTTACCGATTTCATTGCTATTAACTTTCAATAGCTCCAAAAATTTTAAGTATTGCATTTTTGTGCGTCCGTAAAATGTTTTCTACTGGAAACGAATTTATATTCTTTAAAATTCGGCAACGTAATATAACTAGGGACCGAAAATAATAGTTATGGGGTCGATTTTTAACTAAAAAAATCATTATGTTGGAATTATTCCAAATGATTTTTAAATTTGAATGAAAAATATAAAAATTATTTGTAATTTTTAAATTTGAGTAAAAAAAAATAAAAATCAAAAATAATTTTTCAAAATAAGTAATAAAAATAAAAATCAAAAAAAAAAAAAAATAAAATTATAAATCAAAAATTAATAATTAAAAATTTTTTCAAATAAAACTTATAACAGTTACGGTCCCTGAATATAACATCATGAAATTATGTCGGTATATTTAAAATTGAAATTTCAACAAGAAAATCTATGCAATTCAGAAGAAGGACACATTCTGTGTTATCGTCGAGCTTATTATTATTCCGATTATTTGCGACTACGATTGAGTACATTATTAGTGGTTGTAATAGCGATGTCGTAATGTTGTAACTAAAATAAATAATACATTATTTTTTTTTAAGTGAAACTTCTTTAGCGGCGTTGGGCAAAAATTTAATACAAATTTTGAGTGAAAAAATACAGATTGAACCGTTTTTTGGATTCTGTATCTCATGAACCGCACTTGGTAGACACTTCAAATTTTCACAAAATGTATATTTCTATTGCCATATCCCCAACAAATAATAAAATTATTAGAAAATCCACCGGAAAAGTCTCGAAAAAGAGATTACATTTCCAAAACAACAACATGCAGTTTGTGTGTATAAAAATTTTTATAACAACAACATGCATGCAAACAGCTTGTGTGTTGTACAAAAACGAGCGAATGTACGAAGAAAAGAGAACGAGAAAGACAGACCTAGCTAAATTAACTGGACCGAATATTTTGTACGCAAACGTTGTATTGTTGTGTTTGTTTTTAGGTTATCTCTCTCTATTTCTGCCTTTTTTTGAAGAAATTTCACTTCTATCACGTATATGATGGCACCGGTAAATTTTTTTTTTTATAGTTATTTACCTAATAATTCATAGTTATACAATTTTCATAATTTGATTGGTAAAGAGTTTAGTTATATCCTTGAGACTTCACTACTAAAAATTTTTTTTTTTTTTTAACTTAATTAAATCAAGTAAATCAATTAAAGTATGTAAATATAACATAAGTTAAAAAAAAAAAAACAAAAGAAATTTTCAGTAGTGAAGAGAAAAAAAACCTTAAAACTAGTTAGTTATACTAAAACTTAACACTAACTTAACTTAACAACTAAGGTTTTGGTACTTAAATAATCTAATTACATCACTTAGAGAACTGAGTACCAATTTACAAGCAATCTTATACAATACATTTTATTACATAAGTAATTTGCGATCATTAAAATTTAAGTTGTATTGAACTATTTCTTCTTGAACTGTTTTTACATTGGCTTTTTCATGTAATCGGGTAGTGGAAAAATAGAATGGTAAATTGAGTAACATTTTAAGCAATTTATTCTGTACTATTTGAAGCCTATTTACGTACGTGGAAGCTCAATCACCCCACCTGAGACCTATATAGTAAAATTGGGCTGCATATCGATTTGAATATTATAAGTTTGTTGTCCGGTGAAAGTTGTGATTTCCTGTTTATGAGCGGATAAAGTACACAAATAGCTTTGTTTATTTTATCCAGCGTTTTACCAATGTGTACATTAAATGTAAGTTTTTTGTCTAATATGCAATTTACACCAAAGTACATCACGTTGATAGGGTTTTTCGTTCACACCGGATATTTTGCATCACGAACAGCTGTTTTTTGTTTTGGTTATACACACACGTGAAACTTGCGATCACGTTGGTTAAGTAAAAACTAAAAATTTGTGGAAAATACATGGCTTATAACATTTTGCAACATATGCAAATAGTTCTTCCAATTCCCTTTTTCATTCCTGATACTTATTTTATTAAATTCTTTTAAAAAAATTGACAATTCATTGATTACTTAACAATGTTTTGAGCCATCAGCTGCTGTTTAGTGATGCGACAGGTGGAAAAACACAAAAAAACTTGGAAGCACTATGAAAAACTTGGCAGCATCGGCAGAAAATGTCTAGAGAGTATTCATTTTCATATCAAGACACATCAGTTCTTGATGCGACTATTGATCTCATCACATTCTACAACAACAACCCCTGAATGACGTCATTCTCCTTGTGGTTGTTGTCGAATCTGATACGTATCAGTTGGCACATCAATGTTTATGTTGATATGCTTTGGTGTAAATTGCATATAAGTGTGAGCCTAGATATCGTACGCTATTAGTCCAATTAATGTCAGTATTATTAATATTTAGATTAGCATTGGGTAAGTGTATACTTTTCCTCCTTCTTGTGAAGTAGATCGCGCTGGTCTTTCTAATATTTAACAAAATTTTCCATTTTTTGTAATAAGTATCCAGGACAGTTAAAGAATTTTGAAGGGTATTGTGTATATCTGCATACATGTTACTCGTACAGTAGATCGCAGTGTCGTCTGCAAAAGTGGAAACAGTGTAGTTTTCAAGAATAGGTACATCATAGGTGTATACATCATACAAAACTGGACCCAAGACTGATCCCTGGGGTACCCCAGCAGTATTATTCTTAGTGTCCGATTGAATTCCACTTAACTCGACGAAAAACTGTCGATGGGTAGAAAACTTTGCACAATTTTTGTAAGATAAACAGACGTGTTTGTAATCATCAATTTGTGTATTGGACCGTCATGCCATACAGTATCAAAAGATGCTTGTATATCTTAAGCTTAAGAAGAGGATTAATGTAACACATATGGGACCCGAAACCAAATTAAGTTGTTGGAATAAAAGAATGTGCTTCTAGATGCAAGTTAAGCTTCTGCCGTATGATTTTTTCTAATATTTCGAGAAGCAGCATAATAAACTGATAGGACGGTAGTTTTCAAGCGACTCAGATGGTTTCCCTGGTTTTAGAATGGCTATGATTTTAGCAG
The DNA here is from genome assembly GCA_037043315.1 of Amiota communis. NCBI lineage: Eukaryota > Metazoa > Arthropoda > Insecta > Diptera > Drosophilidae > Amiota > Amiota communis. The sequence continues at coordinate 249,383 of JBAMAV010001564.1, read as the reverse complement.
TTTTCCATGATTTTAGGAAGTAACCAATCTGAAGACAATATTTAAAGATGGAAAATATTATTAATATTAAGAATATTGTCCAAACCTGGAGATTTCTTCGTCTTCAGTGAGTGAATTATATTCTCAACATTATCAGATGATACAGATGGTGCATAAAACAAGTGATGATTGTTGAGTTCACGCACAAAAGCCCTAATAGTGCGCATTGTTACGCTGTCTGAAAGTGACTCAGTTAATTTGTGTTTTTCTTGCAATATATCTCCAAGATTATTGGCTTTTTCTTGCTTAGTAGAGAACAATTTATCATTGTATACGAAACTTGGTAGAAATTGGTTATTGTTTTTGGTAAGTTTTGTTATTTTCAAAAAACTTTTGAGTTGTCTACCTAGATTCATAATCTTATTGTTCCAAGTGATGTTATGATATTTGTTGTTTAATTTGATAATTCAGATAATTTAGTTGGGCTTTACAGATAGGTTGTCTTGTTCTAAATCAGTGCTTCTCACTACGTTTCTCTTTTTAATAAGTTCAGTGATAAATTTATTTTATTTTATTGAACCCATATTATTTATATTTCAGCTTATTTTACATTTCTATAGTTTAGTTACATTAAATTAACTTAACAACTAAGAAGATTAATTTGGTAGAATAAATACATTTGTTTTTAAAAATTTAATATTTTAATAATTGTAAGGAAAATAGGGGATGCAAAAATCTTACATTTATAGTATAGTAATTTAAAACTAAGGATCAGTACTTAATAAAGCTAATTGGTGAATTAGCCTGTTAAGTATTAATCAATACTAGAAGAGTGTAATAATTCGTTTTTTAAATTTAAAATTTGTATTTGCTATACAGATTTTTTCATCTATCATGTCGATATTTGCCTTTTCATGAAGCAGAGAAGTGGAGTAGTAGAAAGGAAGATCAAAAATCATTTTTTAAAGTTTATTTTGAGATGCTTGCAGTTTTTTACGATGACAGGTAGCACAATCGCCCCAAACTTCGGACAAATATAGATTTTATAATTATTGATTTATTTTGTATTGAAAGTTTTGATTTTCTATTAATAAAGGGGTACAAAATTCTTATAGTTTTATTAAGTTTATCAATAGTTTTGCTTATTTGACAACGGAACGTTAGTTTGTTGTTTATATGTAAACCGAGATATTTTATGCAGTTCTCCCATTTTATTGATTTGGAGCTAAGTAGTAGGTTAGTTTGGTAAGTGACAAGGCATACGCTTCCGGGTGAAATATATAACATTTGTTTTATTAGAATTTAGCTTAATTTTCCACTTATAAAAGTATCGATCAAAGTTGTTAAAAGCCTCTGTAAAGAAATGTTGAATCTCACTATAGCTATTGCCAGAGCAGTAGAGAGCAGTATCATCAGCAAAAATTAAAGCTTGACAATGATGTAGCGTTGGTATATCGTAGGTGTACAAATTATAGAGCGTGGGACCTAGCACTGAACCCTGAGGAATGCTTGCAGTAATAAGTTTTTTAACAGACTTGACACCATCCATAGTAAACCAAAAATGTCTGTCGGATAGGAAACTATTTATCATTTTAACTAGATACAAGGGCACACCAGTGAGTAAAAGCTTATGGATGAGGCCCTTGTGCCATACAGTGTCAAAAGCTGCCTGAATGTCCAATGTGACCATGTCCACAGATTTCTTGGAATTTAATTTGGTTCTGACGAATTTTTTAAGATTCATCAGCGGATGAATGCAGCTTAAAGTAGGCTTGAACCCGTACTGTGAAGTCGGAAGAATATTGTTTTCTTCAATGAAAGTATTCAACCTAAATTTGAGTAATCGCTCAGATATTTTGGAGAAACCGCTCAAAAGACTGATAGGGCGGTAACTTTCTGGAGAGTCAGCAGGTTTACCTGGCTTTGCAATTGCAACGATATTAGCTAACTTCCAGCAGCGAGGAAAGTAGCCGATGCTCATGCATATATTAAACACTATAGCAATAACGTTAGGGCTCGTTTGGGGAGATGTTTCAGGCAGATATTCGGTATGTTATCAGGGCCTGGGGACTTCTTCGTTTTTAGAACACGAACAACTTTATAAACATCCACAAAAGTGATAGTTTCGTCGATTGGTAATACTTATATCATTATTCAATGAGCTAAATGAGCTGTTAACAAGTGCCACAGTGGTTGGATCAGAAAGCGAATCAGTGAGGTGATGCTTTTGCTCAAATATTTCACACATGATATTAGCTTTCTCTACTCTAGTACTGTAAACCTTATTATTGTTACAAAAGCTAGGAACGAATTGTTTTTTATTTTTAATTATTTTGGTAATATTAAAAAATGGATTAGAGTTTGTGTCTAAACAGGATAGTTTATTATTCCAGGTAGAATTATGAAATTCAAACATTAGCATTTTAATTTGACGGTTGAGAAAATTTAATCTGGCTTTGACGATTGGTTGCCTAGATCTTATCCAATGTCTTCGTGTAATGTTTCTTATTTTGATAAGCTCAGTAATAGCACGAATTTTGGAGTTAAATGGTCGAATGACATATGATTTAGGTACTGCTTGGTCAATTGCTCCAGACACGCTAGTTGTTAAGAAGTCAATCAAGGAGTCAATTTCATTACAGGTAGATAGTGTATTATTATTTAAAGATGATGTCCAACCGAAGCTTTGGTTGAGGATACGCCTGAACAACTTCCAATTTGCTTTTGAGTAGAATAAAGTTTGTTTATTGAAAGTAGTTATGGTAGACGTAATTTTACATACAATGCGTAAATGGTCGGGTGAAAGGTCGTTCAGAACTAGTGGTTCAGTGAGAAAATGAGGGGAATTTGCTAAGAAAAGGTCTAGTGTAGAAGGTTTAGACTTGTAATTGGGCGGGGCATATGTGGGATCTCTGGAGTGAATAACACTGAATTTACCGTGCACTGACAGTAGTTTGCTTTAATGCAGTTCCAATGGCGATTTCTACAAGGATGTAGCTACCATCAATACGACTCATCCTAAGTAAGTCTGCCTTAAACATGTCTTTTTTGTGCTTAGCATCTTTTGAGAAGCAGCCTGAGCTCAATAAACATTTCGCAGGAGAGCCTGGAAAATATAGAGCGAAAATTTGTAAGGTGTGCCCTCCATTTAATTCCAGCTGTATGCCAACGTTTTCTATAAGATGGGTGGTTATTTCAGCTATCTGCTTATGTTTAATGTTACTTTTAATGATTATTGCTACTCCACGCCCCCCTATAACGACGACGATCGTTCCTATAGACAAGGTAGCCTGGGAGGAGGAATCTATCTTTATTGGTTAACCACGTTCGCTTAATAGACAGATATGGACATGATTTATATTAAGAAAATGTAAAAGTTCATTTCTCTTACATTTTACGGAACGCGCATTCCATGCCATGATCTTATAACCATTATTTAAATTATTATTTTGTGTATACATACTTAACGGCTAACTGTGTTATTACTTGAAACTGAGCTTTTTTGTTTGTGCAGCCGCATAGTTTGTCCAAAAGTTCATTCAAAAGCGATATTATTTCATCGAACGTAAACAGATCATGTGAACTTTGATTTGATGCATTGCGGTTGTTGTTGTTGTTGTTTATATTATTGTGATTTACGTTGCTATTGTTACTTACGAGTGCTTCTCTGTAACTAATAAAGTTGTTGTTGTTAGCATTGGAATCAGCCGCTGCGTTTGCCGTTGCGTTTGCCATGTCGTTTGCCGTTGTGTTTGACGTTGAAACTCTATTTAGCGCATTGTTGGTAGTTAATAGCTTATGCTGCTGATAGTTGGCGTTTTTGATGTTATGGTTGTTGTTAAAGTTTTTTCTTCCGGTGCGTTGACCTTTTTGATTCCTTGCTTCAGTTGTAAATGAATCAACCATTTTATTAATCAACTCAATGGTGGGAAGCGCTTAAAAAGTTTCCAAATAGCTTAATAATTGGCTTAAAAGCTACCTTAGCAATTCCAGAAGATGATCTGATGCAAGGTCATTACAGGATATCGGTTCAGTTATTAAGTTAGGAGAGTTTGTAATGAAAAGGTCTAGTGTTGAGGATTTTGCTTTGTAGCTTGCTGGAATATGCGTTGGATCTTTTGGGTACACAATTGAAAATTTGTTAATGTAGGACAATTCATAAAGGATATTCCTCCAACAGTTAGTCTTACCGCAATTCCACAATCTATTTCTGCAGTTCAAGTCTCCACCCAATATATAGTGACCACTTATGCATGAAAATGGTATAGGCAGGTATTGATGGGAAAAGTGCCCCCAAAGATTTTTCCATTTTGAGTTTGAGGATCATTTCTGTATCTAATAAAAATAATTTACAACAAATTTCAGCTCTCAATCTCAATTGATTTTGGAGATATTTGAAAAAAAAAATTTTTCGTTTTTATTTTTTTTAAATTTTAAAATTTCAAATTTGTTGAAATTACATGTTCACCCTATACAACATATATCCTCTATTGTTATCTCACTCTTCGAGTGACCTAAGCTTAGCAACACTTATGTTTTTCTGTTCTTTATCTTCTTCTTAATCGTAGCTTCATATCGACTGCACGTGTGTACATAACTTAGGTTATCATCATTTCATTTTTCTTTTTACAATAAATATACTTTAATCAGGTTATGGGCCCAGTTACCCAACAGTGAAAATATTGTAAAAAGCGTCAATATAACCATGTCGTCACTATATTCTATTGACAAACTTATTGATACCAATCATGAATATAGGTCTGTGCAGATGCGTAGTGTGCTCTTACACGGCGGATTGTGGAAAGTGGTTCAAGGCGGAACCAAGCCAGACAATCCAGAAGAACTCTCGCAATGGAACACTAATGACGAAAAGGCGTTAGCAAGAGCAATGCTGAGTATAATATGCTAAACATCGCTGTTGATAAAAAGATTCCAGTTAACGTAATAGAAGCATTTTCAAGCGAAGATCGTGATCTGTGGCAAAAAGCAATGCAAGCTGAAATATCTTCAATCGAGAAAAACAAAACATGGTCGTTGGTCAAGCTACCAATAGGTGAAAAAACGATAAAATATAAATGGGTATTTACCCTGAAGCGCGACGAAAAAGGTAATATCGAACGATACAAAGCACGACTTGTAGCAAAAGGGTGTGAACAGCGGTTTGGAATCGACTTTAATGAAACATGTTCACCAGTGGTTCGATATGCAACAATAAGGATGCTCATGGCTTTAGCAGTTGAACAGAAGATGCATCTACATCAGATGGATATGAGCTCAGCATATCTACACAGCAAACTAGATAAAGACATATACATGCAGCAACCAGAAAACTTTGTGAACGTTGATAACACAAGAATGGTCCTGAGGCTACAAAAGGCAATACACGGCCTTAAGCAGTCGGATTATCGGCATGCAAAAAGGAACCGTGCTTATACAAAATGAACGATAATAACAGATTAGTTTTGATTGCAGTTTACGTCGACGAATCACCAAAAGTGCCTTATATACTCTATACTCATGATTTTTTTAAATTTTTCCGATGTGGTGCAACAATGTGAAAAAAATTAAAAACTATTGTTTTTTTTAACTTTGCGTTCAAACAAACTTTTACTTGTTTGCTAGTATAGAAATGTATAAAAAATAATTTTTTCCCTACTACAAAAATACCTTTTTATGTAATAAAAATTAAAATTCCGATTTTAAAAGTTAGATTATATTATATTGTTTACATTAAATGTAATAATTTTACACAGAATATATATAAAAATGACTTTAGTCTTCATCACTGTCGTCATTCACTACAGCATATACACAATGGCAGGGAATTACTCATTTAATAGAAAAATTCCTCAGTCAGAAACACTGTTTAGAGGACTGGACTGGACTGTACCAAATGTCCCAAGCTGTATCATATTTAGCTGAAATGATGAATGAAGACAGAACAATCAAACTTCAGTATGTGGAAATTACACCTAACATTATAAAACTGAATCTAAGATCTCGGCATATTAACTCAAAAACATACCGTTGTTTTGTTGATTATCAGCCGGAGAAGAACGAGATCTCTGGAATTAGTCGATATTTTTGTGACTGTGCCAATGGTAAGCACTATTGGGTGCTGCTCACATATCGCAGCTATCATTCTATCTAGCTATCTTTCTCATGCTCGATTATTGGTAGTAAAACCTGCCGAAATACTAAGTCGTCTGTTTATAGATGGGAAAGTTCATGCTGTAGTGAATGACGAAAGTGATGAAGACTAAAGTCATTTTTTTACCTAATTTCCTGCCTTTAATATATCACCATAACATATCAAAATGTTAGAGGTTTAATGTCCAAGCTTAATAATTTGTATAGGGACAGTTTTTCTTTTGTTGCTGATATCATTGTTTTTTCTGAGTCATGGCTTACATCTAATGTACTTAATAATGAAGTCCTTGGTAATCATTTTGTAATTTATAGACAGTGTCGCCAGCTTCGTCGTGGCGATGGTGTTCTTGTTGCAGTTAAGTCAAGTATTCGTTCTGAAGTTATTCAAGTTGTTCTGTCTGCTGATATCGAATTTATTGGCGCCAAAAAGGTCCTTCCCCACGTTGCGATTTTTGTTACGTACTCTTATATTCCTCCAGGTTCGAGTTTAGAAACTTATACGCATCACTATGAAGCTATTATGTCCGTTTCCAAACTTACTTACTTACTTACGTGATCGTGATATCCTGGTCGTGCTGGGTGATTTTAATTTACCTACCATTTCTTGGTCCTTTTTCGGACATTCAAGTTACCTTGTTCCCTCTGGAAACCATGTTTCCATTGATAGTTTGATCGAACTTTCTCTGTTCCAAATGAATTTTGTTGTAAATCATCTTCATAGGTCATTAGATTTAGTATGGTGTAATGATAGTACTGTCACCGTTGTGTCTAAAACCCCTCCCTTGTTTCTTCCTGAAGACCATTATCACCCATCCTTAGAAATTTCACTCTGTCTCACATACCATCGTACTGTACAGACTACACCTCTTACTCACCACCAAAAGTATCATACAAACCACCTTGGTTTACGTCGTGAGCTCTCCACTTTAAAAAACTTAAAGTCTAGACTCTATAAAAAATTTAAAATCTCTGGGTCTTCCTGTGATTTTGATAGATTTTGTGTGGCACGTTATAAGTTTCTCTCCCTTAATTCCCGTTGCTACAATACTTATCTTACCCGTTGTAGGTTGCAATTTTCAAGTAATCCCAAACAGTTTTATAATTTTGTTAATGCTAAGCGCAAATCGGCAATATTTCCTTCTTCTTTTTTCTTAGATAATTTGCATGCATCAAATGATCCTGAGATATCTGACTTATTCGGAAAGTTTTTCCAGACGACCTTTTCTTCAGCAACATTTTCTGGTACTTCCTACCCTTATCATGTTAACACAATTAACAATTTCAGAACCCCTGAACTTGATGAGGTGAATATTCTTCATAATCTAACATCCCTGAAATTTTCTTATTCTCCTGGTCCAGATAATGTCCCTAGTTGTGTCCTTATACGGTGTGCAAACTCCCTGTATAGGCCGTCATTTAAGCTTTTTAGCTTATCACTACAGGTATCTTCATTTCCGCCTATTTGGAAGGAATCGTTCATTATTCCCCTCCATAAAATAGGAAATAAATCTGATATCTCAAATTATAGGGGCATATCTAAACTGTCCGCTTTCCAAAATTGTTTGAAAAAGTCCTCATAATGAATTTGCAATATTTCTGTAAAGCAGTTATTTCTCCATCACAGCATGGATTTGTAAAATGCAGGTCACAACCACTAACCTCCTTCAGTTTACTTCATTTGTTATTCAAGGTTTCGTCAATAGGTTACAAACTGATGTTATTTACACAGACTGTACTAAAGCCTTTGACTCAGTTAATCATGACCTTCTTTTGTATAAGCTAAATATTATGGGCTTTCCGAATAATCATCTAAGTTGGATTACATCCTACTTAAAAAATGGTTCTCAAAGAGTGTTGTTTAGGTTTTCTCTTTCAGATATTGTCCACGTAACTTCTGGGGTTCCTCAAGGTAGTCATCTAGGACCTCTTCTTTTCAATTTATTTATAAATGATCTGCCTCTCTCCATCTCACACTCTCGTATGTTCATGTACGCTAATGATGTAAAATTGTGCCTTTCAGTTAATGATGGCGCCTCTCATCTGAAACTTCAAGAGGATATTGACTCCTTACGTACTTGGTGCTTGACAAATTATTTAGATCTAAATATTTCTAAATGTAAGCTCATGACATATCATCGGTATAAGCCTCATTTGTTTACTTACAAGATTGACAATGTCCTACTTGAGCCGTTCTCTACGTTTAATGACCTCGGTGTCCTGTTTGATCCTAAGCTGTGTTTTAACCAGCACATCTCTACTGTTGTAAACAAAACGAAGGGTGTTTTTGGTTTCATCATACGCTGGTTTATTGAATTTAATGACCCTTATACCACTAAGATTCTTTTTGTGTCTCTTGTGCGTCCAATTCTCGAGTATTGCTCTTGCATTTTGTCACCGCAATATTTAAAGTATCAAGATCGAATCGAGTTCGTTCAGAAACAATTCCTTCTGTTTGCTCTTCATGGCCTCAACTGGAATCCTAATTCCCGGTTGCCATTTCACCCTGAGAGACTCCTACTTATCAGTCTTCCGTCTTTGGCGCATCGTAGAATTGCTCTAGGTATTTCTTTTTTTCATAAGCTGTTAATCGAAAACATTGACTCTCCAGAGCTTTTAAATCTTTTGAACTTTTCTATCCCTAGTCGTCCTACGAGAAATTTTGTCCATTTAGTGTTAAATAGATGCACTGCTAACTTTGCACTTCATGATCCTTTCAGAGTTTTATGCTCATATTATAATAAGTTCTATCATGTGCTCTTTGCTGAATTATCTCCGGAATCAATTAATTCAATCATTCTTCGTTGCCTACGGGATTCATGACCTCACTGGCTGGATGCACTGGATTTTGCTGATCAGCTGTACCGTCTGTGTAGCTTATGTGCCTCTGATCACACAAGGCTGTGAGTAGGGGCATAGCTTGCTAGTTTTGCAAATAAACTTCCCCCATCGGGTCAGAGGGCTGCTGTTGTATGTTATTTATTATTTTAATTTTAATTCTGTTTTGTTTCTCTGTCTTTTAATTAATTTATTTATATTGTTATTTACATTTCAATTTTTATATTTTTTATTTCTTTTTTATGTGTAATTGTTCTGATTTTAAATCTATTGTTTTTTTAGTTTTAAGCTTGACAGTTTTTGTCATTAATTAAATAAATATGTATTCTGTGTAAAATTATTACATTTAATGTAAACAATATAATATAATCTAACTTTTAAAATCGGAATTTTAATTTTTATTACATAAAAAGGTATTTTTGTAGTAGGGAGAAAATTATTTTTTATACATTTCTATACTAGCAAACAAGTAAAAGTTTGTTTGAACGCAAAGTTAAAAAAATATAGTTTTTAATTTTTTTCACATTGTTGCACCACATCGAAAGATTTAAAATAAAAAATGCGCGTGTGCCATCGTACACGTGATAGAAGTGAAACTTCTTAAAAATAGACAGAGTGATCATCTCAAAACAATTACAACCTTATATTTAATATTCTTTGTGAGTACTCAGTTAATAATAAATAAGACCAAAAATATTCCGTTTTGAATTATTTTATTCAATATTTACTGGTTCGTTAATTGGTGGTTCTATTGATATTACTGCTATAAATGATTTGTGATAGCTAAAATATGTGATATATGCCCGTGATTCGATATTTTCGATATAACGTGAAAAAATTGCATCTATTGTAAAGACCAAATTTTTCGTGAAGAAAGTTAGTTAATGGCAAAGAATCATTTGATGAAAAATTTACATTTGCTCTCTGATGGTCATATAGAAAAATTGTCAAGCTCTCGTGCTATTGCTTGAATAGCATTATAAGTTTGCCAAGAAGTTTGTTATGCCGGCCACACATTATTCGACTGATTGTACAATTCCATTTAGCTTGTGGACACTCGGAACGTGTGCGGGGATGGATCATGGCACGATTGCATGGAAAATCAAAAACTTTTGATCTTGAACGTAAAATCGATCGCATAATGTGTGGCTGACATAACACACAGAAGGAGACAAAGAGAAACCACTCGGCGTTGCTCAAGCTAGAGTGAGGGTCACAGGTGGCGGATAGTGGACGGCCTGCAGATATGTAGGTTAGCTGCGAATAATGAATAAGCAGTCCCCGACCAATGAGCGGCGAGAATGGAAGGGGTAGCTTAAATGTCTGCACACCCTTGTGAAGTTTTCCGTGACGGGGCGAGTGGAAGCCGCCCATCGAAATAAGCTTTCCCAAATCCAAGAGCGTCTGTTCCCATATTGGGCGGCTTCATGGTCTGCGTCTGAACCTGATAGGTCGGCAGTAATATAAGCCTGGCGGTAGGCCTAAAACGCGGAGATGACCGATCCTCGTCACGTCGCGCTGGGAGTCTCCGAATCGTTGTTAGTTTACCCGCTAATGATGGTGAAGGGGTGATGTGAGCCTGCGCTGCCGAGGCGGCAGGCGTGACGTGGGTCAGAAACCAGCCACTTTGGACCCTGGTCAGGGAGTGTACATTGGACGCAGTTCAGTAAGCTGCGTTGCCCCGGGCAAACTCCAGTCCGTCCGCGTATTCCGGGACTGGTAAAGCGAAGGTCAGGCCTCAGGGAACTGGGGTAGGGACTGTGTCCCAAGGGTATACCCGTTCCTGACTATTACGGCCCGCCCCCCTGCACACGATGCGCTGGCAAAACTAAAACAAGAAATGTTAAATTTTTCCGGGAAGAATACCACTACAGCAATGGCCAACTTGGTCGCTGTAGCGGACAAAGCTACAAGTTCATCTGGAGATTTGGCCTTCAGGCGGAGCAGCAAGATGTGTCGCTCGCCTCCAAGAAAGGCCGAAGATCCACAAACGATCCCGTGGGAGGTAGCTTGCGCAAATGAAGTGCCCTCTCCTTTCAAAGTAGGATCAGAAACTGTGCCAGAGGTGGTAATAACAAACGCTACATTGGAGAATACGACGTCGGCACAAACAAATGAGGATGCAGAAGTAAAGGAGAAAGAGGTGGGTGTTGCATTAGGTGAGCCTATTTCAGTTTCTGCTAGGCCGTCTAAGTCGAAATCACCTCAGCCAAGAAAGACAACAGCTGATAACAGTAGGCAAGTGGACGTAGATTGTCCGGAGGAGCCGCATATAGCAAGCGCAATGAGGGAATTGGAGCAGCTTGCCGTGATGATGGAGAAGCAGCAGCACGTTAACAACGAGATGAGAGAGCTGTTAGCTACGGCAATAAGGCTTCACAAAGACGAGGTTAACAAAAAGTTGCATCCTGTCCGGCTAGCAGTGAGCGTCGCCACGATCGGTGTACAGACCGATGGGAGAGCACAGGTGAAGCGTGCGGTTAGCGTAACTGTAACGAAGGAGGATCCACCCTCTGTAAAGATATCAGGCATAAATAATAATCCTGATAGCGGCTCGTCTACATTGAGGGCTGCAGATGAAAACCCTAAGCCAAAGGAGAATAAATGGCAAGTAGCTGAGCATCGGAAGAAGCGGAAAAAGAAGACGGAAACGCAGCGACCATCCCCTGAAAATAAGGGTGGGGCACGATCCAAGCCACCACCTAAAAAAGTTGAAAAAAGGTCTCGCCGAACACGCCCCGATGCTCTAGTCATTACTAAAGCTTCGGAGTTATCCTATGCAGACATCCTAAGGACGATAAAAGGGAAACCTGAGCTCCAGAAAGTTGGCGACAACGTTAGCAGGATACGCAGAACGGCCAAGGGAGAAATTCTTCTCCAACTTTCTAAGAAGGGTAGTGCACAGACGGAAGCCCTAAAGGATGAGATTAAGGAAGCCCTGCAGAGCTGTGCAACCTGCAGAGCTGTGAAATCTCTGTCCCAGCTAGAAGTTATAGAATGCCGTGATCTGGATGAAGTAACAGAGGCAGAAGAACTGAGAGCAGCCATTACCAGGCAATTTCCTGCAATCAAGCTCAGCAGCATTGCCATTAGAGCAATGAGATTTGCTAGAGATGGGACGAAGACAGCCAATATAACCTTACCGGTCAAGCAGGCAGAATCTCTGCTTAAGGCGGGATCGTTGAAGGTGGGTTGGGCTCGTTGCCGTCTGAGACAACATATAAGTCCCACAAGGTGCTTCAAGTGCTTGGAGTATGGCCACATTGCGAGAGGATGCAAGAATAGTGCGGACCGCTCAAAATTATGCCTGAGATGCGGAGCTGAGGGACATATCGCAAAGACATGTCAGGAAAATCCCACGTGTCTTATATGCCCGGAAGGTAAGAATGCACATGCTTCTGGGAGTTACAAGTGTGAAGCCTTTAAGAAGGCCATGCGTGATCTGAAAGCTAGGCATGATTAAGTGTCTGCAGCTTAATCTAAATAGGTGCAGTGCAGCGCAGGACTTACTCTCGCAAACAGCCATAGACAAGAATGCTGATGTACTCTACTGGTTAGTGAGTTCCATAGGCCGAAAGAAGACTTAAATGTGTGGACGCAGGACGTTAGTGGCAAAGCGGCTATTTGGCTACAAGGCAATGCTTCCTTTGAGCATAGAGAGCCCTGCTCGAATGATGGTTTCACCTTTGCCAAAATACTGGGTATCCATTTTTGCAGCTGCTACACATCGCCAAACGTCAGTCATGATTCATTTGATGACTTCCTGGATAGACTGGTTAGCGCTGCGAGGCATAGATCCCCACTCATAATCGCCGGTGACTTTAACGCATGGGCGGTAGAACGGGGTTGTACTAGCACCAATAGGCGCGGACGGGCTGTTTTGGAAGCATTTGCATCGCTGGATATGGTTCTACTTAATAGGGATAACTCAATCACGTTTGACAACGGGAGAGGCAGTTCGGCAATAGATCTCACCTTCTGTAGCACATCGATTGCCAGTGCTATAAAATGGGAGGTTGCAGATGTCTACACCCATAGTGATCACCTTGCGATACAAATTTGTATTTCCCCTCAGGCAAGGTTCACTACACCAAGATTGAGATTGAGGAAGCGGGCCCTGGGTATCGCTTGGAAAACTTGGAAGCTGGATAAGGAGTGCTCACAGGGTTGCTAACCTCAGGATTTGTAGGTCGTATCGCACAGTGGCAGACGATGCAGCGGGTGTCCTTGCAGGCAGACTGCCAATCGATCTGGAAGCCCTGGCTGCCAGGGACAAGTACATCGCACATGCATCCTCTCAGGTAGCAGACTTGGAGGAGATCAAGTCCAGATACCTGAACATCTGGCAGCACGAGTGGAGTTGGGCAGAGTCGCGGAGGATACACCAGCTTATCCCAGATATTTTGAATTGGCTTAAGCGTCGTTCTGGTGATGTCGAGTTTGAATTTACTCAACTCGCCACTGGGCATGGCTGCTTCAGGCAGTATCTCCACAGGTTTGGGCTCGCTGCGGATCCGTTCTGTAGTCTGTGCAGAGATGTCGTGGAGGATCCGGAGCATCTTCTTCATGAGTGCCCCCGTTTCGAAGCGGAGCGACGAAGAGTATATGCGCGCCTTGGATCTCATTGCAGCTCAAATGAGATTGTAAGGCGCATGGAAACATCGGTGGAAGACTGGGCATACTTCTCTTCTGAAATTGCCAACATTATGAGGGGTGCTCGAATGTACGGACGAACAGTGGCATTTAGTCGGTAGGCTAATGAATCCGACATAACTTGTGGCACGGGCTATAAGTATCTTTGGAAGATTTTTACCTCCTTGTTTCGCACAAAAAAAAAAAAAAAAAAAAACTTAGTGCGGTTCATGAGATACAGAAATCGCAAAACGTTACATTTTGTAATTTTGTCACTGAAAATTTCATACTAAATTTTTGCCGAACGCTGCTAAAGAAGTTTCACTTCAAAAATTATGAGTATAGAGAAGTATATAAGGCACTTTCTGAAAAATTTTGGTGATGGACACTTTTAAAAAAGGGAGTAAAAAAAAACTATTTTAGTTTTATTTACTGTTGAAATTATACAACGTATATGCTCTATTGTTATCTCACTCTTCGAGTGTCCTAAGCTTAGCAACACATATGTTTTTCTGTTCTTTATATTGTTCTTAATCGTAGCTTCATATTTCGACTGCACGTGTATACATAACTTATATGCAATTTACACCAAAGTACATCACGTTGATGGGGTTTTCCGTTTACACCGGATATTTTGCATCACGAACAGCTGTTTTTTGTTTTGGTTATACACACACGCGGAACGTGCGAGCACGTTGGTTAAATAAAAACTAAAAGTTTGTGAAAAATACATGATTTAGAACATTTTGCAACATATGCAAATAATTCTTGCAATTCCCTTTTTCATTCCTGATACTTATTTTATTAAATTCTTTTAAAAAAATTGACAATTTATTGTTTACTTAACAATGTTTTGAGCCATCAGCTGCTGTTTAGTGATGCGACAGATGGAAAAACACAAAAAAACTTGGCAGCACTGCAGAAATGTCTAGAGAGACCATTATTAATTTTCATATCAAGGCACATCAGTTCTTGATGTGACTATTGATCCCCATCACATTCTGCAACAACAACCCCTGAATGACGTCATTTTCCTTGTGGTTGTTGTCGAATCTGATACGTATCAGTAGGCACATCAATGTTGATGTTGATGTGCTTTGGTGTAAATTGCATATTAGGTTATTATTTTTCATCTTTTTCTTTTTAAAATAAATCTACTTTAATCATTTACTTTCTTACAAATCCAGTTTTAATCTTGGAATCATAATGAAATTTTTTTTGTATGCGTTTTATTCGCAAGTATTGGAAAAAAAATTAAACCTTTTTTAATTTCAAATTTTAAAATTTAAAAAAAATAGAAACGAAAAAATTTTTTTTTCAATTATCTTTTCCAAAATCGTTTGAGATTGAGAGCTGAAATTTGTGAAAAATTATTTTTATTAGATACAGAAATGATCCTCAAAGTCAAAATGGAAAAATCTTTGGGGGTACATTTCTCATCAATACCTGCCTATACCCTTTAACTAAATCGGTCTTGAAACAGCTTTTTTGGAGGTTTTTGTCATTCGACAGAGTGCATGTTCTATTTAACATTTTCCGATGACCCAGCAAAGTAAACGGAAAACACTTTAATTAATTTTGCAAGTCTATATAAACTTCTACTCCTATATTTTCAATTAAGTGTGTATTTACAATTGGAACTTCCCTATGATTCAATTCATTACTTATAGCTCTAGCAACGCCATCATTTCGAAAGATGGTATAATTAGTGATTATAAACCGGTACTTTTGCGTTTACCAGGTTTCGCTTAATAGACAGAAATGAATTAGGAAGTTTGCAAGTTCATTTCGTTTGCAACGGACGGCACGTGCATTCCATGCCATAATATTAAGATAATCTACAATATTTATTACTATAGACATATTTAAGTACTAATTGCGTAATTACATTAAATTACTCACTTTTATTTGAACATCTTTGGAGTTTGTCCATAAGCTCTGGCGTAATAGAGCTTATTTCTTCAAACGTAAAAAGATTAGCGTTCAATTTATCAGCTGACTCACTTGATTCGTCTTATAGGTGGGTGGTGCTCTTTCCTGAGAGCCGATGTGAGCTTTCCTGTAGCTTAGAGCAGGCAATTCTCCTTTTATTAATACTTTGGTTGCCGTTAGTTACTCGGCGTAACTTGAGTTTTTGTAGTAGTATTTAGAGCAGCGCTATTGTTAGTAATGTTGTGCTGGTAGCTATCGTTTCGTTGAGCTGGGTTGTTGTGGTTTAAGTTTAGTTTCGAGTTTGGCGACCTCTTTTGAATCAATGATATAAACGAAGCCGACGTCAAGCCGGCAAGGGCAGACCAGTAGGGGGGTGAGCACCTCTGCAGTTGGCACAACGAAGTATTGCTGTGTCTGGGCATGACGAGGTCTTATGGCGGCCGGCGCAGAATGCACACGAAGTGGCGACATTACAACTGTTTGACCCGTGTCCAAAAAGTGGACAGTTGTAACATTGTGTAAGTTTGCTAGGTGATTTTGATCGATATTCCCAACGAACTTTGGTGTGATTGCTGTACGGGTGATCTTTCCGTGGTTTTTGAAGAGTAGTTGATTTATTTGCCAAGTACTATATATATTACAGAATTTTAAGACCAGCTTTTGTTGTTTTTTCAATAGTTTTGACTTCAGTGCATTTTAAACCATGAGAATTAAGCATAGTTTTGATCTCATCATTAGGCAATTTATCTAAACCAGATAAACATTTAGTTTCTCTGTTCTCATAAGAGAAAACTCACAATTGTCACTTTTGAGTCAATCGCAAATTGTGTTATGGCAGTCAAAGTTGTTAACAAATACTTTGATACCAATTGACATTTTTTTAATGTAATATGCGTCGATTTGGATGTCTTTTAGCATTTCATGTATATATTTTGTGCTCTTCTTTAGCACACTAATAGGTAGGATTTTTGCTTTATTTATACCTGTAGGCAACGAGACGTAATCTACTTGGTCTATTATTGGATCATCTACATTGGATTCACTGTCCATGATAGTTGTGAGCGGGCGATAATAGTTATTGTAGCAACTATCAGCATTCGAAACATTTGTATGTTGCTTAAACGTACCATCTACAATACATTAAAACTAAAAAAGAATAGATTTCCGGATGGGCGATGTTTGAAATTTTTTTCCGGATAGGTCAGTTAAAAAAGGACAGATCTGTCCGGAAAAACGCTAAAATGGCAACATTGGTTTGAGTAGACTTTCGGACGATGAAAAATTGAAAAGGAATGTAAATTGCCGTCGGCAAACAAAGAAAATGTAAATGATATTAAAAATGAATATGGGGGTTAAGTAATTATTTTGTTTATTATAAAAATCAAAATTATAATAAATAAATTAAATTTTATTATTTTTATTGAAATATAATACTATTTAATAAAAATTTAATTCAAATTAAAAAGCAGAAAGAAGGCTATGCCAAAGATGTAATACTCTTCACGCTCCTCCGGGTTGCATCCAACCTTCCTTTATTAGCATCACATCAGTTTGAGTGGCAATTTTATTGTACTTTTATTCTTTATAAGTTACTCATTTACACTTGTATGGGAGGTACCCCTTCTGGTAACCCTAGGATGATGAAATTTACTTTGTTGATGAATATGGATCAGAAACTTATAGTGTCCAGTTCGATACGTTAAAAATAAACTTTTTCTAATAAGAACATTAATTTAAAGGGGGTTCGTATGGGAGGTACCCCTCCTGGCAACCCTAGGATCATGAAATTTACACGATGGATATAGATCTGAAACCTATAGTGTCCAAATTTCAGTTCGATATGTTAGAAAACACAAAACTTTTTTTAATAAGAATATTAATTTGAATATGGGCTTGTATGGGAGATACCCCCCATAGTGGGCCGAATGGCTGATTCCTTAATTGTGCAGCATATGGTAAAAAGAAACTTATGTGCAAAACATACAGATAGATAGACATAGATAGATGGCTAAATCAACTTGTCTCATAGAGCTGATCAAGAATATATATTCTTTATGTGGTCTGCGATGTCTCCTTCTGTGTGTTACAAACTTCATGACAAACTTATAATACTACCGTGAAGAGTATAATAAATATTGTGATATTTTAACGTGAATACGTTTTTACAAAGGGTATACATGTCACATTATGCCACCCTTTCAGAATATAACGATAATTGTCGCCTTTGTTTTTAATATCTCTCGTGAGTCAAAAGTCGTAGCGCCAAGTAATTTGTATATTCTGAAAATATGGTTTGTGCAGCAGTGTGTAAAAGTGCGCTTATATCAACAAAGGGGGAGGGGCGTTCAAAAAGGTGACTAAAATTGAAAATTATCTTTTCTTTATGAAGCGTATTGCTTGAGAAGGGCTTGTCCTATTTGGCTGATTTTTATTTTGTTGTGTTTGATGTAGGCCAATTAGAAGAATGTGAAAGAAAATTTGTGGAAAGTCAACCGGGAAACTGGAATATTTTGACGTTTTGTTTTATAATATGAATGAATACGAGTACAATAGCATTCCTTCTTTCTAAGCGTATTCCTTGAGAATGGAAAATCCACCGGAAAAGTGGGAAATTTGGACTTTTTATATTTAAATCTGACCGGGTCTTGTCTAGATCTAACCTACGCGCGAGTTTCCACTTCACCCTAAACACCCCACCGCTGCTCAGGCTTGCATGGTGGTTGGCATCCCGACTCCTCGTCGCCAACGAAAAAATGAAATTTTACAAAAAAAAAATAAAGGAAGTTCACTTCGTCAACTTGCATTGGAGTACAATGTAGGTATACGCTTGTATAGTTAGGTTATAAATAAAAGACAACATAACTCACCAATATGTCTTATAACAAAAATTAATTAATTTTAAGAATAATCTTCCAGCAAATCAATAACTGATTTCATTAAACATGACTTCTGTTTGCATGGTAAATTTCTTTGTCCCGTAATGAAAGGATCTGAGCTTAAAAGCTCTATTTATCAAATCAGTATTTAATGCAATGCGTGAAATTTTACGAGTGTGTTGGAGTCTAAAATTTTTAATGTCTTTATTTTTAGCTTCGGCAGCCTCTTCGGAAAGCTCTCCAATCGACACTAACGCGTGTTCTATGACGTCAGGAGCATGTATTAAAATTTTATGAACAGAAGGTGGAAGATAATACTATGGATACATCTTTATAAGTCCCTTAGCTGTATCGAGCGCATATTTCCTGAGTTTTTCAACATTTATCAACCATAGTCAGTTGCAAACTATGATCAATGTGTATTTTCCTATTAGGTGTAATGAATTCTGTGTCTAGTCAATTTTTCGTTACTGCATTTGCTAGCGTTTTTAGTACAGACGCTCACAGTCTATGGAAGATTACACGACGCTCGGCACTTTTCGGAAGCTGGAACAAACACTATTATAATCTTAAAACGTGCCTAAATATTGGAAAAAAAATCATAAGGGGATTCAGAGGGTACACAACGAAAACATTAAGTGAAATTTTAAAATATATACAAAAAACACAGAAAATGGTACTTGCGAAAAACTGGATTTATTAAATTTCACACCTCAATTAAAAAATATTCTAATACGCAAAATTAATATTAATACCTTCATGTTTAATATCCATTTTTCCAATTTAAATTTCAAGGTTCTTTCAAGAAGTTATTGATATTCAAAAATGAACAGGCTGCTCACACTTCAATAAACAGTTGAACACGTGTTCTCACTTCTGATGCTATTTTTAGAAAGTACCGTTAGAATCAAAACGAAACGAATTTACATTTGAGTAGTTTGATCATTTAAGAGACTGCGTAGTTGATGATATCTCTAAAATTTGTTATTTTGATTTTTGGTCTATGGCAGCGACCACTGTGCGGTGTTACACCGTAACTCAACAGAAATAGTTGACCTTCTTGATGAAATTTCTCCAGATATGTATAATAAAAATGAGGTTGATGAGTGGTTAAATGCTGACTTTTGAAATTACAACTGATGATAAAAATGAAGAAGACGATATCGAGAACATCATTCATGATGATAATGAAAACCAAGAACCAAGAATTCTCTATTCACAAGCTATATCTGCGTTGAATAAATGCAGAAGAACAGGATTTTTCTACAGGAGACATTTTAAAACTTATTAATTTAAGAGATGTTGCTTACAAAAAGCAAAATGAAACAAAACTTCGACAATTAAAATTTCTAATTTTTTTCAAAAGCATTAAATAATAAAAACTAACTATCATCTAGTAAACCGGAAAATTCGATAATTCGGAACATGGTTAATTTTCAACTGTCCGGATGGGCCACATAAAGCAACGAAGAGAAAATCAACAGCATAAGAAGCAAAGCAACACCAACTCTTTCAAATTCAAGAAGGACAATAGAGAAGACCAGCAGCATCATCATCATCAATAAAAACGGAAAAAAGTGCAACAATACGATACACAACTTTAAGGAAGGAAATGCAGCTCATCACCCTACTATGAACGATGAGATTAGCGTGAGTTTTAATATTATACACTTACATTTTCAAACAATGTTATATCACTGTAAGTGTTGTGACATAAAAAAAAAAAGTCTTGGTAACATAAATAAAACAACCGTTTATATCACCGGTTTAAATTGGAGCAGAGAGCACATAGGAGTTAAATTGAAATAAAAATAAGTAGAAAATTGGAAAACTTAATAAGTTTTCATGTATTTTGTTTTCCTGTCTTGCACTTTAACTGCATAGTCATTGCTAGAGATGTTAATTATTTGAAATACATATATTTAAAATGCAAATGCAAAACGCAAAATACCTATTTTTATTTTGCATTTGAAATCCTTTTTTCAAAATGTATTTCCTATTTTATTTGAAATAATTTTTTATTCGTAAAATGCAAAATGGTTTTGTAAAATTTTTTAATAAAAAAATCTATCAAAAGATTTTGCGAAAGAGCAAAACGAAATAAGTGGAAAGGAAAAGTGTCATTTCATTGTTGTTGTTTAACGTGAGTTTACAGAGTCGGAGCGAGAGAGAGGGAGAGATATGGTGCACAACCAGCGAGTCGGGTCAGATCTTATCTCATGGTACAATAAAAGAAGATAGCGACAGTAGTTTACAGTAATGTGGTTCTTAAATTTTTACGCTGCACAACACTATCAAATGTTGTCTTTATGTTTTTTCAATTTATATATTTAACTGCTTGAATTTTGGAATTTGTATGAAAAATAGAAAAGTTGCTGTTTTGTTTATTAATTTGTTGTTTTATTCATATTTTTATGAGTAATTCACGTTATGTTTAACACTAAATGCGTACTTTTTGCAACGTTTTAGCACACTGATATACTTATGAAGTCAAAATTGAGAGCGAGCAATTTTGAGAGCGTAACAAGCAAAAATGTTGCTAGCTTGTTTTATTGTATCATGATCTTATATTATCTCTCACAACAACAACATTGCGCCACACTTGGCCGAGGCGACTCTCTCGCTATCTGGCCTCGCTATTATCTAGTACGATCTATTCATCATAACTCAAAGGTTACCTCTTGTTTGCTTTACTTTATTTTTTGATTCAATACAAAAATGCTTAACTCTACTTAGTCTTTTTCAATACCCTACAATTCTCCGACATATTTATTTTTAATATTAAATACAATTATAATCTGATCTGATATTTCCTTGTAATAAAGGCGTGGTGTTGATTAGGCTTAAGCTTCCATTTTATTCTTAACATTATTATTTATTTTAAACTTTGTTTTAACCATACTTTTAATATATTTACATACCAGTGATGTGCTACTCTGAAGGGCGATGTGTTCAGTCTATACATTTTTATTGTCTTTGGTTTGAGACATGATTCAATCGATAGGTGTTAATTTCGATAAGTTGTTTGTGAATTTTTTTGTGGATACCAGGTCAACTGTATCAATTGTACAAAATGATTCCTTCAAAGCTCTTATTGAAGGAGCACAGAAAGAATTGCAGACCAATATACTGAATATGAAAAAAATACAAAAGAATCTTTGAAAAAGGTTGATTTTATATGTACCACTGCTGATATATGGTCATCATCATCTAAGAGAAACTATGTGAGTGTAACGGCTCATTGGATTGATTGTAATACATTTGATCGAAAAAGCGCAACTTTAGCTTACAGGAGGTTTAAGGGAACGCGTAGTTACGACAAAGTAGCTGAGCTGATAAAGAAATTCATTCTGTATTTGCTTTAAAGCTCGTAAAAATATTGAAGTTGTGCTTAATAATATTGACGATGATGTTGATGATGACAATGCGCTAACTCTAATACAATTTCCGGAGCCATCTAAAGAATTTGATGAGTTCTAACTGCCTAATTATGAAAGGTGTGCTACACATACATTACATATAATAGCTTCAGGAGATATGGACAAGGCTAGGTACCAAAGAAATTCATACAAAAAAACTTTATGATGCAGCCATGGCAAAATGTCAAACAGTTTCGAATCTGTGTTCAAAGTCTCCTAAAGCCTATGAAATCTATTCAATATCAACTTGAAAATCTCCTACTTCTCCATGTCCAGCACGATGGAATTCATACTATAATTCCCTTCAAGATCTACTTGCTGTGAAGAATAGCCTCATTGATATTTTAAGGAAACTTGGATTAGCATTTTTTAAAGAAATTGAAATCCAGTTCTTAATGAATATATAGGCTGTTCAAATCCTATTGCTGATGGTATCAGAAGTTAAGAAGACAAAAAAAAAACTAACTATGGATGTCTTATGCCAGAACTAATGAGAATGCAAAGAATTCTAAGAAGTTTGCAAATGGATAACCTTAAATGTTGTGGTGTATTGATAGAGGTTATTCAAGAAAGTCTTAATAGCCGTTTTGAGAGATTTTATAAATTATAGGAACCAAAAGCAAAAAATGGCATAATAGCATCCATATCTTATCCCCTTTTCAAAATGAAATGAGTGCCAAAAAAACTAACGTTAAGGAACTTTAGTTTCAGAAATGAGAAAAATAAAATAAGAGCAAGAAGATGAAAAAAGCTCCCAACAAATTAACTCTAATGAAAAAAAGGAAAACAATGAATCCTATTATATGTTTGTTGAAGAGTATGATTCTTCAGCAGACAGTGATAAGGCCAATACTACAATAGACATGAAAACACTACAATATTTAAAAGATGAAGACAATACTTTAGAATCCTTGAACAAATATCCAAGTGTAAAGCAACTCTTTCTTAAATATAATACTTGCTTAAGAAGTTCTGCTCCTGTTGAACGACTATTTTCGTTTGGTGGAACATGAAAGATGAACTCTTTGAACAAATATTAGTTTTAAAGTCTGTAAAATATAGCCAAAGGCCAAAGTAGCCGCATTTTTTTATGTATTAGTTTTTAAGATTAGACCTATTATTAACAAAAAAAAAAGAAATCTGTGAAATAAATCATTTTATTTGAAAAACCTATTTTGAAAATACCTATTTTGCATTTTGTATTTAAATACTTTTTTTGGAAACTATTTTTCATTTTTATTTGAAATGGAAAAATAGCCAAGCATTTACATTTTTCATTTAATTGCTATTGATAAACCATTTTCAACATCTCGAGTCATAGCGTTTCTACGCTGAATGCAGTAGTTGAGGTGAAATAAAGTGGAAAATAAAAATGATAAATAATTATTACAAAAAGGAGGAATATAATAAAATAAATTTTTATTTCAGCGAGGATATATACAAATGTGCAAACAAATTGCATTAACAAGCAAATATACCCTGCAGTATGAAGGGAGTGGTCCAAGACTAGTCCTGGACTAGTTCTTTATTCCAGATCTGGCGAATTTCTATCCCCTAATACATGTATTTTAGTGGTAAATTTAACAAGGCGATATTATTGGACGGAGTGCAAACAAAATAGACCCTGTAGTATGCTCGGAAGCAATTGTCCCCGTTGCACCAGTTATGCGTCATTAATTAGAGGAATTGAGAGGTAATTATTTGTTTGCTCTCTTTGAACTTGAGCGGAAATTCTGAACAAAAGAATGTGATAATGAAGCGCTATGAAATTTTACAATGTACAGTGAAGATATTTACTATTGACCATTTAAGAAGATTTGTGTCAATTTTGAGTGGTGCTTACTGTAGTGGAAACAAAGTGAAAAAGAAAATTATTTGTTGTTGGCGTCATAAAGCAAAGTAAGTAGAAGAGAAAACAAAGTGAAGTGAAGTAAGTGGTGCATTTATTTAATGTGTTTATTCTTTTTCATTTTAATTATCAATATAAGGAATTCAGTGAGAATCTAAAATCATTTCGGCAAGTACAATTCATATTGTTTTCGAGTGGCATAATTAAACATAGTAAGTAAAGAAAAAATTTCAATAAAAATTGATGTTTTAAATTTTGCAAGTCTTTAATTCTTTCCTTTCAATTTCGTGCATTTAATTTATGTATTTATTCTTTTCATTATCAAAATTAGTAATTCAGTGAACATCAGATTTTTTAGCAATAAAATTTACATGTTTTCCAAGTGGCATAATTGAACATAGTGAGTAAAGAAAAAATTTCAATAAAAATTGAAGTTTTAAATTTTGCAAGTCTTTAATTCGTTCCTTTCAATTTCGTAGAAAATCAGTACAAACAATCATCCATTGCCTGCATAAAGCAAGGTAAGTTGATAAGAAAGTTAAGTGAAGTGAGTGGTGCATTTAATTTACGTGTTTATTCTTTTCATTATCAAAATTAGTAATTCAGTGAACATCAGATTTTTTTTGGCAATAAAATTTACATGTTTTCCAAGTGACATAATTGAACAGAGTGAGTAAACAAAAAATTATAATAAAAAGTGAAGTTTTATATTTTACAATTCTTTCATTCTTTCTTCGCAATTTCGTAGAAACTCTTACAGCGTTCTTCTTGGTAAGATACATACTTCACAAACCATAATAATGCCAAACATTTTAAAAATACATATTTCCTATTTCAGACTCAATTTCATCTGATTATCTAAACGTCACTCGGGAAGAGCTGTGAATTTTGAATTAGTAATAAAAGGAAATGTGATTTGAAGAGATTCTTTTTGAAGTGAAACTTCTTTAGCGAGGTGTAAGTCCAAAAAAAGCGTTACAGTAATCAAAATTAATGTAAATGCTTGAGTAAGAGAGAGATAAAAAATGCTTTACTGATGTGTGTTTACTTTACGAAGAGCGTACGAATAAGTGACCGAATAACCGACCACCATCCGAAGATGCTTTTCCGTCTCTCTCTTCGTGTGTGCCGTAGTTGTTGTTGCGAGTGAACATACAAAAGAACTCTCTATCTCAATTTGCGTTTGTCGAGAAAGGAAGTGCTCGGGTCGTTGATGCTGTTTGGTTTTGTGTACAACTTATCAACAACAACACACCCATCAACAGTTGCTTTTTCGCTCTTCTCTTCAATCATTTGTGCTCATGGATTGAGCGAATTTCAATTATGCTTTTCATTTGTGTGTGCCCTACACTACGCCGATCTCGCATATTAATTTGTGTGCATGTCGCTGAGACTTTGTGCTGTTATATGTCATATTTGACCAAATTATTTCAATTATTAATTATAATATGCTTTCAACACTAAAATTGCTTCTTCAATAATGAAATAAATGAATAATATTATTTTGTGCAGCAGTTTCACTTCTATAGTGTGCTTATATAGGTGAGGCACATTACTTTCTTTTTTTTTTGAAAGTAGTGAACTGGTATTAGAACCTGTTAAATAGAACCGGTGCAGAGGCGGACAAATAGAATCGATGCAGAACCGGTTCACGGTAATGCAGGCGGAGACAATTGTTTCCTTCCAATGATATCCCCATGTTAAAATCCACCGGTTCTTTGCACTGCGAGAACCATATACAGAACCGGTTAGTGGTGCAAAGTGGCTAGCCCAGAACTAATTCTGAACCGCTGCAACATACTACAGGTATATATAAGAAATACATAAATGATTTAATATATAAGCCTTTAGTTTTGTGTGTGCTTTAAAAAAAAAAAGAAAAGAAACAGTACAGTGTTTTATGAATTGAGAAATAAAGAAAATATTAAATTTTTATTATTGAAACCAAAGGAAGAGTAACATAGTTTTGAAATATTAAAAAAAATGAATATAATGGGGACTCTACACCTTGCGACCGCGTCGTTTGCTGAACAACGTACAACCGTATCATAAAATATTATTTTGTGTGGTATTTTTCGGATTGAGCGTATATGTGTATTTACGCGGATAGTTTAACAATCTCAATTCAAAAATTATCGCGATGCTCTTAATTGACGAAATTTGTGAAATTGAAGAAGAAGAAGAAATGGTTACAACATTGAAGCGTAATGAGCCTACAGACTTCAAGGTACTACTAGAGAAAGTTAGAGTTCACATTGAAAAATGCGACACGATACTTAGGAAGGCTATTAGTGCGGAGAACCGGCTGGGAATTACATTGCGTTTCTTGGGAAAGCGGAACTCGTTCCAAGATTTAACCTTTTCGGCAGCAGTATCCCTACAAGCAAATAGCAAAATAGTGATTGAAACGTGCGAAGCGATATTAATAGTTTTAATCTTCCAATGTCGCAGTACTTTTCACTTTTATGTACTCCACGAGAAGTTTCTCATAACTGGTACGTCGTATCGTTTTTTTTAGTAGCACGCTAATTTTGAGTTCCACAGTGCTGGTATGCTCTTTGTTTACATCAATAAATGCACGCAATACCTTGGTGTCTTCTATTTTTTCTTCTTTTAGTTAGTGGATTTTTCCATTATATGTTTTTGTTTGAGGTTTTTCCGTTGAAAAAAAATTTAAAAAGAAAATTGTCAATACGAATCTCCGATTACTTTGCACACTTCGACGTTCAAAAGAGCATGAAATTTAGTTGCCTTCACACTATGCAACCGAAGAACCAACCGTCGAACCAGCCTCGACAAAAATAAAAATTTTTTTATCTTTCATACAACCGACTATCCCCGCACTCGCTTTGCCACCCAACAAATAGTGTTCCATTCCATTTCATACCATGACGTTGTATAACGCGGTCGCAAGGTGTGCAGAGAAAATTGAAGAAAACGTTCTCACCGCATTGAGCATATCATCTAACCTAGCTAAATGATACTCCTATCGAGACTAATCCAAATTCTGAATGCATTAAAAAGTGGTCAGTGACAGATAGAGGAAACTCCAAAAATCAAACCGGCAGTACAAATTGGGATCGATCGATATGTCCAAATAAAGCGTAAGCTTAGCCCGCAAAATGCAAAGGCTGGGAACAAAGCTAAAATAAACCGCGTCAATGAAACAAGCAAAGCAGAGAATCCACTCAGTACAAATAAGTTCCATTCGCTAAGTGGAAACTCAGATATCCCTACCATAAATTCTGAGCAAGGCACACTGAAAGTCAAAAAGTTCAAACCACCTCCAATATACATACGAGAGCAAAGCCCGAGTGCTCTCGTACGAAAGATCACTCAACTCATCGGCAATGACAGTTTTCACATAATACCTCTTAAAAAGGGAAATATAGCAGAAACTAAACTGCAGTTCTACAACGAAGAAAATTTTATGAAAATTTCTAACTATCTAATTGAGTCAAAAACAAATCATTATACTTACCAATTGAAAAGTTCGAAGGGCCTGCAAGTTGTCATCAAAGGCATCGAAGCTAATGTAGATACCAACGAAATAAAGAGTGCGCTACTAGAAAAAAAATTTAAACCAAAAGTGGTGATAAACATCATCAACAGGCAAAATGTACCGCAGCCCATGTTTAAAGTTGAACTTGAGCCAGAAAGCATACCACTGAAGAAAAATGCAGTTCATCTTACTTACAATCTACAGTACTTGTTACATCGTAGAATTACTGTGGAAGAGCCGCACAAGCGTAACATTCCTGTGCGATGTACTAACTGCCAGGAGTTTGATCAGAATTCATCCATTAGACATAAAAAAAGTCATTACAGAGCATTTAAACCCAAAAAAAGGGAACCAGGGCACGACCAAATCACGCCTAAAATGCTAATGGAACTACGGGGCCATGCAATAAAATATATCACTAGAATCTTTAATGCGATTTTGCAGTGTGGGTACTTTCCAACACAATGGAAGAAATCGATCATAATAATGATCCCCAAACCAGGGAAAGACAAGTCGCAAGCATCATGTTACAGACCAATAAGCTTGCTGCCGTGTTTATCTAAACTCTTCGAAAGAACACTGCTTGAAAAAATCAATAGACACGTGCTAGACATTATACCCTCTCATCAATTTGGATTTCGCAAAGGGCACAGCACCATCGAGCAAGTGAACCACATAACTTCTGAGATTCGTACAGCATTTGCACACCGCGATGTTGCCCAGGAATTTGAGAGTTATGTCAGCAACAGTTTGTTTGCCAAACCATAGCTGGAGTCCCCTGGTTTTTTAAAAACGAGCGATTACATATAGATCTTAATATACCAATAGTAAAAAATGAAATAGCCAAAATGAAACTTACTTATGCTGAGAAACTAAACACGCGCCGGAATTCATTAGCAAAAGCACTCACTCGACTAAGGTCACAAACACGACTTAGGAGAAATGACCTACCAACCCAACTTCAATTATAAGGGCACTTAGTACGTACATTCCCTTCAACTGGAGGTGATGTAAAACTAATAAACAAGAAATCAGGTTAAGATTCTATTACTTACTGTTAGTCTCTAAAGAAAGAGAAGACCCGAAATAAAGAAAAAGTAAAAAAAAACAGAAAGAAGGCTGTGCCAAAGATGTAATACTCTTCACGCTCCTCCGGGTTGCATCCAACCTTCCTTTCTTAGCATCACCATATTCTCTCTGTTACAGTTTGAGAATCAACAAAGAACACAGGTTGCGTTGCATTTTATTTTTATTCTACTTACACTCTCTATAAGTTTGTCATTTAATGTATGTATGGGAGGTACCCTTGCTGGTAACCCTAGGATTATGAAATTTACGTGGTTGATGGATTCAGAACAGGAACTTATAGTGTCCAAATTTTAAATCAATAAGTAAAAACACAAAAAACTTTTTCTAAGCTCGCCTTAAAAGAACCATTACACACAGCTAACTTGCTTGAAAAAGTTGACATTCTCCGTTTAGTTAAAGCTCATATACGGGAGAAAGACCGGATTTCATGGGTTAACGCAAGTCACCACTACAAGCGTTTAAACCCAAGTGCTATCACTCCAATTTATCCTGCCGAATGCCACCGTAATGCAATAAAATTATTCGTCCGCCTCCTTTTCGATCACACCTCTCTCACTCATCAACACCTATTGTGCGGCCGCAACAATGATACATGTCCTCTCTGCAATGACGTTGCAACTGTGGAACACCTGCTCTCAGAATGCAATGCAACACATCACCTTCGAGTCCAAACCAAAATTAACATGATAGAGATCCTGGGCAATCCAAATCTTAACAACATAAACTCTATCTATAATTTTTTTAATTCTACTAATTTGATAAATCTTATATAACTAATATTAATTAATCTTCAATACTTCAATTTTATTTATCTAAGAGCTGAAAGCCATGGCAGCTAGCGCTCTTAATTTTAAGTAGTATAAGAATTATTTTTTTTTATTCTACTTCTTAATAATAATAATAATAATAATAATAAAAGGGGGTTTATATGTTCAGCGTGGGACTAGTTTTGCGAACAGACGGACAGACGGACATGGCTAAATCAACTCGTCTCATATATATATCTTATGTGGTCTGTGATGTCTCCTTCTGTGTGTTACAAACTTCATGACAAACTAATAATACTATTAACTCCGGTGCAGAATACAAAAAAAACGCATCGAGCGAGGGGTGAGTATTCAAGACTTGGTTATACTGCATCTCGCAAGATAATCGCGTAGTTCTGTCACCTACTATGGAAAGGAACGAAAGTAATTAATCACCGCTTATACAACATCGCGCAAGATAAGCAAATTTTACAAGAAGAAGGAGAATTATACAAATTATTAAAGATAGCATATACACACATACATTTAAAAAGAACCACCACGAAATGAAGTAAAACTAAATCAAATAAACACAAAAACAATCGAAACACATAAATACATAAATAAATAAAAAATCTCGTGTCACACGGTTCGTGTGTAAACTCCTCCGAAACAGCTCAACATATTTTTATGAAATTTTTTTTAATATTTGGTACTTATGAGAATAGTTCATGAGGTATTTTTATCCTTCTAACCGACTAACGATTCGTTTGACACAATCAAAATAAACTGCGTGCGGAAGAATACATTGTCTTGCGAGACGCTATCAGGAACGGCGACACCGCCGATTTTAGCAACTCCATCATTCTACCATCATCGTACGTAAGCAGTCCACGTTATATGCAAGAATACACACAGGATGCTATGGCTTTCGTGCACGAGTGCGGACGACCGTGTTTATTTATAACGTTTAGATGTAATCCTAAATGGCAGGAGATTACATCTTTGTTATTGCCAGGCCAAAACGCAATACATCGTCATGATATTACAGCACGTGTGTTCATAACAAATTTACAAGTATTCGGTCCCACACGTAGCTGGATGTATTCGGTTGAATGGCAGAAGCTAGGATTACCTCATGCACACATTTCGTTTTGGTTTATCGACAAAATACGCCCTGAAGAAATCGAGAGTGTAGTTTCCGCGGAAATTCCAGATCTGTCTACTGATCAACTATTGTTCAATATTGTTACCACGAACATGATTCATGGCCCATGCAGTGATCTGAACCGTTTATCGCCTTGCTTGGCAGATGGAAAATGTACAAAACGTTTTCCTAAAGATTTCACCAACGACACGAACACAAACGTCGAAGGATATCCAATATATCGTCGAAGAAATACTTATAATGGAGGACAATCACTCACAAAGAATATCAATAACGCAGACATTGACAATCGTTGGATGGTACCATATTCGCCTCTGCTGAGCAAAATATTCAATGCTTATATTAATGTTGAGTTCTGCAGTTCGGTGAAGTCCATCAAATATATTTGCAAGAATATGAATAAAGGCAGCGATATGGATGTGTTTCAAATTCAGAATACCAATGTGAATGCTAATCGATTGAATGAGAACGGCGAAAAAATGCGCTATCAAATTGGCAGGTACATTAGCTCCAATGAAGCTGTCTGGCGTATCTTTTCCCAATTCATGAACGGGACCAAGCAATTATACATATAGCCGTTCATCTTGAAAACGGTCAGCGCGTATTTTTCACTAACGAGACAACAATTGAGCGAGCCATGAATCCACCAAAAACTACACTCACAGAATTTTTCGAATTGTGTAATTGTGCGGATAATTTTGGTGCCTTCACACGAACACTACTCTATTCAGAAGTACCACGCTACTTCACATGGAATCATACAAAAAAATGGATGCCCCACAAGCAGGTACACTAATTAGTGCGTGCCCCGGCCTATTCAAATTAAACACTTTCGGCCGAGTATATCCAGTCAATCCAAAGCAGACTGAGTGTTTCTATCTGCGACTGTTGTTGGTTAATGTCACCGGCCCATTGTCATTTCAAGATATACGCAAAGTGAATGGACAACAGTATCCAACATAGAAAGATGCATGCCTTGCACTCGGTTTGCTCGAAGACTGTACAGTAACACAAATTCGTCTACTATTCGCTATAGTGTTGACTACATGTTTCCCGAGCAGATACGTTGTGGGATAAACACAAAAATTCAATGACTGACGATATACTGCATCGAATTCGTACACGGTGTAACGATCTAACGATTACATTCAGCGACGCAACTCAGTTCACTCAGTCATTTCGGTATGCGTGAGCCAAATCGGAGTACATCCGATTATATAAACACCAAAATGAATCGTGAGCTGCAGTACAACACTGCAGAAATGGCAGCGATTGTTACTCGCAATGTCCCACTACTGACTGATGAAAAAAAAATCATTCACGACCGCATTATGCATGCAGTTTCAGCGGGACAAGGTGGATTCTTCTTTTTGGATGCACCAGGCGGAACTGGCAAAACATTTCTCATTTCGCTAAGTTCCGCCGAAATACGATCAAGTAATGGAATCGCGTTGGCCGTTGCATCATCTGGTATAGCAGCAACTTTATTGGATGGAGGGAGAACAGCTCATTCAGCATATAAATTGCCTCTGAATATTCAAAATAACCCAGACGCAGTGTGCAACATAAAAAAACAATCGTCCATGGCCACAGTCCTGAAACAGTGCAACATTATCAGCTGGGATGAATGCACTTTGGCCCACAAACATTCTCTTGAGGCGTTGAACAGAACACTCAAAGATATTAAAAACAACGACAAACTATTCGGCGGCACTCTGTTACTCCTTTCAGGTGATTTCAGACAAACACTTGCCGAATTCCATATTCAACGTACGCTGATGAGATCAACGCTTGCTTGAAATCATCGTCACTGTAGCGTTATGTTGGAAAAGTCCAGCTAATAAGAAACATGCGCGTACAAATGCTACAAGATCTATTCACTGACACATTCTCAAAACAATTGTCACGTATTGGCGATGGAAAAGTTGCTGTCCATGTAAATACTGGCTGCATAAAATTGCCCACCGATTTCTGAACAATCGTTGATTTGCAAAATGCTCTCATTGACCGCATATTCCCCGATGTACGCATACAAGACATAAATCATGCGTGGCTAGCGGAAAGAGCTATTTTGGCACCAAAAAATGTACACTTAGACGATTTAAACTTTAAGATACAACAGTTGTTGCCAGGCAACTTGGTATCATACAAATCGATCGATACCGTTTGCGATGCCAACGAAGCTGTAAATTATCCAACAGAGTTTTTGAACTCACTGGATTTGCCAGGCATGCCACCACACATTCTACGACTGAAAGTTGGATCTCCGGTTATTTTACTTCAGAATTTGAACCCACCACGGCTATGCAATGCCACGCGATTGGTCATTAAAAAATTAATGAAGAACAATATCGAAGCCAGTATTTTGAATTGCAAATTCCGGGGCGAAAACGTTTTGCTGCCACGCATTCCAATAATCTCAACAGACTTCCCAATTGAATTCAAACGCGTTCAATATCCCATTAGATTGGCATTCACGATGATAATCAATAAGTCGCAAGACCAAACTATGTCCGTTTGCGGCTTAGATTTGGGCACACCATGTTTTTCTCATGGACAATTATATGTGGCATGTTCTCGCGTGGGCAATCCTTCGAACTTATTTTTTTTGGCTGAAGACGGACTAACAAAAAATATTGTTCATTCAATTGCACTACGAAATTAATATTTATTTTCTTTGTTTCATTTTACTATTTTACTATATTTTACGATTAAAAATGTTTTACTTTTTTCAAGCTACTCATTATTTCGCGATACGGTACATATCCGTTTGATCTTCATCAAAGACAAAAATTTTGGTATACGTATACCTCATCATTTTTGACCTAGGGCGTAGCAACGCGCGCCGGTAAATCTAGTATTATATAATATATAAAACACATTTGTAAATCCCCTGCTATAAATAATATAAATATACAATATATCTACACAAATATAATACGAGTACTAAAAGATTAAATATAAGAAATATACACACAAGATTCCCCATTATTTAGAAACATAAGCATGTGCGTAGCCAGGCAAGGAAACACGAATAATATGCATCAAAAACGTTTATTAATGGAGAAAAATATTTATTTTATTACACTAATGGTAGTCTTCGAGGGTCTTCACAAAACTGTTTCAAAACTTCACGTGTAATTTTATCGGCATTATCTTGTACCATTTTTCTGTGTACACTAAGCGTACATAGACCGTTTAAACGGTTTTTTAGCATCGTTGACCTCATCCATATTTTCACACGGCGCAGTGTATGTTACTTATTGTACAATGCTGTGACAAGAAAATTAATATAGCATTTTTTGTAGCAGGAAAGAATATTTCCGACTCCTTTAACACTTCTGTTAGGTCTAATTCTTTTAGGTTTTCTCTTGTCTCGCCCTTCTCCTTCCAAAGTTTATACCATAACTCGGCTTCACTATCAAAACATTCCAAGTGGCAGTATGCGCAGATTTTTTTGTTTTCTCTTTAAAATCACTCAATGGCATTTTTAGCATTATAATTGAATGTACCGTTATCAAACCGAAAGCAGGTATATTTGCATCAGCAAAACGCTGCTCCAGTGCGGATATCAAAGAATCTAAATCACTTCCAAAAATCGCATGGAGACTCAGCAGGGTGATTTGACTGATGTTGCTGGAGAGATACAATGCGCGAGACTTGTAAATCAGTTCCAATTGCTGCTGCAGTTCTGGTAGAATTGTTGAAAATAATTTGGTTCTCCTCGTCCGCGTTGCTGCTATGATCTTTTACGAGGGATATTATGTTTTTAATATGATTCATACATGCATACATGTCGATCGGTTTTGATTGCAATGCATTGGCAACAGGTTCTAATATACTTGAGTATTTGGCTATCAATCCAACGCATATAATAAATTCTGACTTGGTTGTAGCGCAATATAGTTGGTAAGCACCCTTCCTCGCTCCCCTTCTCTTGATATATATGAGAGTTTATTGACAATTTCTTCAAAACGTTCATTAAAAATAGCAACACTTTTATATTTTTGTGACCAGAATGTTTCACATAAGGCTGGAATATTTGGAACGTACTTTCTGCGTAGAAAAGATTCTCATAAAGAACATACATTTTTTCGAGAATCCTTTCTTCGCAGAAAGTACGTGTTCTTTATGGTACTAATCGTGTTTCCTATTTCTGAAACTTTATTTAAGCCATTTCCGACCAAGTTAAGTCTGTGACAATGAAAATACAAGGCGTTTTTATATATATCCTTAAAAATTTTTTGAACACCACCAATATTTCCCGCCAATGACGAACACCCATCGTACCCTTGGCTAACACACCTGACAGGTCCAAGTCCTCGTTTTTTAAAAACCTGTCAATTTCCGATGCTATAGTTTTGGCATCCATAGCCGTCAATTCTACGATTTTCTTCTGGTAAGACTTATCATCATTACATCCACGGGTATTTTTTCCGAAAAATTCTTTGCATCGTATAACAACTATGATAACCGGCATAGGAATAATAACCAGGGACATAATAACTACCAGAGGAATTCCAATTATCAAGGGACGAATAGGAATTTCGATAACCAGTACAACCCCACAAAACATAAAGGCCTTTTAGACGGTCAGTCCATGTTATTGCTTCAGAAATCGAAATGGACTGACAAATAAGCTGGGTCATTAGTCCATTTTTCTCTCATCGCTTCGATTATCGATATAATGATGATACACAATACTCAACCAATTCTGTAAGACCTAGATTCGACAATAATGCACAGAATAATGACCAAAGAGCTATCGGGCCGGTTAAACATGAACCTGTAAGATATCGTAGTAACCAATCTACAGAACACTAGAAATAACATGAATGCTAACATGCAATTCCATAACGTAACACATGAGGGAACAACAACAAGTCAAAACCAGACGTTGGAACTCTCTAACTTTGATGATTTCGTAAACTTTCGGCCACCAGCCTCGAGAAACCAACAGGTTACATAAATACTATCAAATATGGACCAAATATACCATTTTTTTAATTGATTTACCGTTT
Source organism: Amiota communis (assembly GCA_037043315.1). Taxonomy (NCBI): domain Eukaryota; kingdom Metazoa; phylum Arthropoda; class Insecta; order Diptera; family Drosophilidae; genus Amiota; species Amiota communis. Next base: position 214,185 of record JBAMAV010001564.1, on the reverse strand, counting down.
CGTCATCCTCTCAAGTTCCTTATAGATACCGGTGCATCAAAATCATTTATTAATCCAGATTTCGTTCCAGAACACCTTCAAGAGGAACTGGGCAGACCTATCATCATGACAACTGTTTTAAATAAGCATATCTTGGAGAAAAAAATGACATATCCAGTGTTGAGTCCAAGAGCTTTTTCTTGAACTATTAAAGCGAATAGAATTTGATAAAATTCTATGCTTGCGAAAAAATGGCAATGTGAAAAAACTACATTCAACTTGATCGAGATTCGAACCTGCACTGTCCGAGTGCGAGACCGCCACTCTATCATATGCACCACCATTGAACTATGAAATGAGCTCGCTTAAACCAAACATCCAGTTTTCAAGGAATTTAATGACAAAGGAATTCTCAATTTCCTTTTTTTTAAATTTCATCCATACTTTGATGGACTATTAAGAATAGATGCTTTAAAACAACTTAAAGCAAATATTAATCTAGAATGTAACACTTTGCAAACACCAAAAGCCCAAATCAAACACCATTCTAAAAGAAATATTGACTTGACATCAACACAGAAGAAAGACGAGAATTACTTCGCTTATGTCACAGTTTTCCTGACATATTCCACAAAAAAGCCGATGTCTTGACTTTCTCTAATAACATTAAGCACAGGATAGTAACAACAAATGAGATTCCTATCTATAAAAATTCGTATAGGTATCCTTATGTACATAAGGAAGAGGTTCAAAAACAGGTGAGAGATATACTCGAACAAGGAATCATAAAACCAAGCTATTCACCATGGTTTGGATCGTTCTAAAAAAGAAAGATGCCAATGGAAAGCAGAAATGGAGACTCGTCATTGACTATAGGAAGCTCAACGAAAAGACTATCTCCGATAGGTACCCAATACCTAACATTAATAAAATCCTTGACGAATTGGATAAATGCAAGTGGATTTCATCACATTGAGATGGACTCGAATGCGTTCACTGTGGGAGGGGGTCACTTCGAATTTGCAAGGATGCCATTCGGATTGAAGAATGCTCCTTCCACCTTCCAACGTGTAATGGATAACGTCTTGAAAGAAATCAATGAAAGATATGTTTGGTATACCTGGACGACATAATTGTATTTTCAACGTCCCTCCAAGAACACATACAGCGCCTTTCTACGGTTTTTAAAACATTATGTAAGGCAAATTTGAAGATACAGATAGAAAAATCCAATTTCCTAGGAAAGGAAGTTGTGTTTACAATGTTGAAATAAATAAAGAATATATCGATACTTTTGAGGAATGCAAGAATTTACTATGCAACGACCCAATCCTTCAACACCCAGATTTGAAAAAACCTTTCATATTAACCACGGACGCTAGTAATGTTTAGGCGCATCTCAAGGTCGAACAGGTTCCGATAAGCCGATATGTTATGCAAGCCGGACGTTGAATAACACTGAAGATAATTACTCTACAATCGAAAAGGAACTGTTGGCAATAGTTTGGGGAAAAAAGTGCCATATCTGTTTGGCAATAAATTAACATGGCTGATGAATTTGAAGGAACCAAATTCCAAACTCGTAAGATGGAAATTAAAATTTTAGGAGTATAAAAAAAATGCGAAAAAAAACAAACGCGGACGCACTTAGCCGGGTATAATTTGAGGGAAATATAAATGATGTTGCGTCTGACATAGCAACATATGCCAGTACTATTCATTCAGCGGAAGAGAACGTTGATGATGGCATCGCTATTTCAAGAAAATCAATAAATGATTTCAATACTCAGCTAGTTTTAAAAACAGACTCCACGGAATCGCCTTTCAAAAACAAGGTACGGAAAATAATAGAAGATCCGGCATTTAATCACCACACATTATGAAATATATTGCAGAAATATCTGTCACCAAATAAAATAGTGGCTATTTGTGCAGACAACAAGATATTCATAGGGGTACAAAGTTAAACATGTATGTCAAAATAAAATTTCGAGAAAACATTGCACACAATTTGTTTTTGGGCTAAAAAAATAGAGAGAGAGCGCGCTGCATTTGTCCAGTCTATACTATTTTTAAAGTCATTCCTCGAGCAATTCCAAACATAGTGAATATGCATTTATTATGAAATTGACAAAAAGCATATATATATACATTTTGTGAAAATTTCAACTCTCTATCTATTACAGTTCATAAGATAGAGCGGAGTCGGACGGACGGGCAGACGGCGGAAGCTTAGTAATAGGGTCCCGTTAGCACCATTTGGGATGTGAAAGAAGTCTAAAAGTATCTCGTGCGGTGCCATCTATATAATTGAACGGCAAATATTGAAATTGTGAATAGTTTCCTGCTTAAACCACAGAACCTATTTTGACAAAAAAAAAATACCAATTGAAAGGTAATTTTCGCTGTAAATAATCAAAATTATAATTATCAAAATAGGTCCAGCGGTTCAGGCATAAAAAGGTGTTCAAAATAACTGCTTTATAACAACAAGTACAAGACACACCCGTTGATGCGTGCGTGTGTGCGCGCAGTAGATTAGAGAGGTTTGTGTGTTTGTGTGCCTCACTCATCTGCTCTATTGCCGTTGACATTGTGAATGCAGTAGAATGGGAGAAAACAGAAGTTTGCGTGCCTCTCTCTTCTGTTCTATTGCTGTACGCCCATCGGTTGTGTAAAGCCATGTGATTGTTATTGTGCAGTTCTCACAAAATCTTCGTTTTCTTTTTCGCTGTCATGGATAATGTTGTTGTTCTCATTTGTTTATTCAGTGTATGCAAAGTGATAAAAAGAAGAATTTGCATTATGTCTGCTTTGACTATTTCATTCTTGCATTCTTTTATTCTTTATGCGCAAAACATTTTGTATATATAGTACTTATATACAAATGTGTATAGTAGTTATATGTATAACAATATATATATTTTATATATATATATATACATAAATGTATATACTTATATATATAATAATGTATATTAATGATTAAAGTCAGGTTAAAGACTCCCGAAATGAAACTAATAACAATTACCACACCGCCACACTATCAGATACTGCCCCAAAGGTACTTACATTTGCAGAAACCTTAAAGGGCAATAAGACTGAAGAAGAAAGTATATTAAAACAAATTTTAGAAAAACTTTCAAAACAAGAAGATCTTAGAACCAGAAAGAAGGCCATCATTGGCTATGCCAAAGATGTAATACTCTTCACGGTCCTCCGGGTTACATCCAACCTTCCTTTCTTAGCATCGCATCAGTTTGAGTGGCAATTTTATTGCACATTTATTCTTTAATTCTTTTTTAAATTGCTGCAATTTAAAAAATATCGTTTTGGTATTGATAGCATGCAATTTTATTAATTAATTTTTTAAAAAATTTTTGTTTACAATATGTTTTTGTATACAATTCTTACAGCTTTTTTGTCATTGCACAATACAAACAGAAGTGACGCGAGAAAGAGCTACATATAACTGTCCATGGGAAAAACACTGAAACTAAAACTAGTCTAATCCCACAACGTTGAATGTTTGACCTTGTGATTTGATAATTGTCCTTGAAAATGACAATTTTATAGGAAACTGCAATTTTCTAAATTGGAAAGGTAGATCCGTAAGTATTAATGGAATCCGGGAAATTAAAACGACTTCTCCAGTTCCACATCCGGTCAGTATTGTACACTTTATTATGTAGTTTTTTTTAATGATTTTATCTGTAAACGTGTACCATTGCACAATTTTGGTGGATTAAGGTTCAGTTTTAAAAATAGGGACACCCTACTTTTAAAACTAATTTATGTGGGTGCAAACCAGAAGGCTGTAGAGAATTAAGAAATTCTGTTGGGAAATGAACAGCCTCTTCCAGATCAATAGCATTGTTCTACAGAGTAGTACGTTTGAGTCAGTCCATTGATCTTTGATAGAATTAAATCATTTACTTTACCTATTTGATCGTTGGTAGGTGACATTATTTCCTTATATTGCAAGTAAACAAATGTTTTCTTTACCTTATAGTATTGCTTAAGTGATAATAATAATTACTTTAATTTAATTCTAAAATCACATTTGAAGAAACTTTACTGTGTAAAGAATGAAAAGCTGCAATATTGTAGTAGCAGTAAATGCTTTTTCCATAAATTATAACACTATTACAACTACATTAATTTTATAAGCGAACAAAACGGTACTCGTCCGCAAAGCCAGCCTGTGTAATTATCAAAATACAGTATTGGTAAATGAGGAAAGAACTACTTTTTGAACTGTTTTGTGAACCAAAAAGAGCTGTTTGATGTTGTAGTGAATTACAAATACCTGTTTTGGTGAATGTCAAACTTAGTGTTGCTGTCTTTAGTGAATGACAAATATGGATAATTAATGATAATAATCATAATTACTTTTATTATTGAATCAATTATTTATGTACATGCAAACTTTTCTAAGGAAACATGAAAAACGTATGAAAATACGTTGCGTGGCTTAGAAGTAATCAGTATTCTAACTTCTTGAAATTTCGACTTTGCTTTATACTATGTAAAGAAGTTTGCCATTTAATTTGGGTTTGTATGGGAGGTACCCCACCTAGTAGCCCTAGGATCATGAAATTTACATGATTGATGGCCATAGATTGCAAACTTATAGTGTCCAAATTTCAGTTCCATATGTTAAAAAACAAAAAACTTTTTTTAAATAGAACATTAATTTAAAGGGGGGTTTGTATGGGAGGTACCCGCTAGTGGTCCGATTCAGCTGATTCCGACAAATGTGCTGCGTATGGTAAAAATAAACCTATGTGCAAAATTTCAGCTCTCTAGCTGAAAAACTGAGGGAGTAGTTTGCATACATACAGACAGACAGACGGACATGGCTAACTCAATTCGTCTCATCGAGCTGATCACAAATATATATACTTTATGTGGTCTGTGATGTCCCCTTCTGTGTGTTACAAACTTCATGACAAACTTATAATACTATTCACTCCCATGAGGAGTATAATAAAGACTAAAGTGTCGAAAAGTGTCTGTACAAAAAGTAAAAATGCCTATATTCTTAAAAGTAATGTTATGGAACGCAAATGGGCTCCTGAAGCACCAACATGAGCTGGAAGTGATTCTAGACTCAAAAAAAATTGATGTGTGCTTAATAGCCGAGACTCTTCTTACTAAGGAATCCTCGATTAAATTTAAAAATTATATAGCATACCATACTATCCACCCAAACAACTGCGTAAGGGGAGGTAGCGCCGTTATTATCAAAACGAGCATTAAGCATTTTGAAGAAGAAAAAATTTGCACAGACGAATTTGAAGCAACCACCGTCATAATAGATGCTGATAGTAAAATATCAATGACTGCGGTATACAGTATACTCTAAGGTGGGTGGTGACTACATCGCCAAATACGTACATTGGGGGTCAAGACTAACAACGACCAAAGGAAGGGAATTGTATGACGCACTTCGAGAGATAGGCTGTATTATTGTATCAACTAACAAGCCAACATGTTGGCAAACAGAAAACATCAGATCTAATTGATTTTTTCATTGCTAAAGAAGTTTCAAATGCTTACTTGTGCATTGAAAATGGTTTGGATATGCCATCTGATCATTATCCAATCTATTTGACCATTCATGAAAACGTAATTTTGAAAAAGCTTCCTTTTTAACTTACCAACCAGTATACAGACTGGGAATATTTTCGAAAAATTTTGGAAGATGGTATTGACGATTCGATAACTATCGACACAATAAATCAATTAGACAATGAAGTACTCAAATGAAATACAACGAGCAGCTTGGCAAAGTACTCCTGCTGCAAGGAAAACACCAAATGGACATAAATACACAAAAGAAATAAAAAAATGGTATTGGAGAAACGGAGAATGCGGTGGCATCAGACAAGTTCACCTCTTTACAAAACTCTGATAATCCATTAATGGATTAATAATTATTCAAAAAAACTTAGCATGATAATTAAAGAATACAATAATAGAATCCTAAAAAATTATTTGCAAGAACTAACAAATGAACGTAATTCAAACTACTCACTGTGGAAATGCACAAAAAAATTAAACAGCCATCATTTAAATGCGCACCAATCAAAATACCAAGTAATAAGTGGGCAAAAACTAATAGCCAAAAGGCAGATGTCATTGCAAACTATCTTGAGGATACTTTTACTTCATATGGCTCTCCAAAAGTTACTGACACGGAGTGTCATCATTATGATTCCTTACACGAGATTCCTTAGACAAACGAGGACGAAGTAATCGAGAGCTGGCAAATAGGCGGTGGAAGGATCTTGAATCTTGCAGAGTGACATTTGCTACCTGGCCTAGTAACAACGAAAATAGGTCCGCAAGGCTAACAGCGGTTTTTACTGATAACTGGTGAGTAGGGACTCAGACGGAGATCTGGGTATTCCGTTCAGAAGCCATTGTAGAAGCTGCAAAAACGAAGTGGAAGAGGACGCGCACCCACTTTCTATGTCAATGCCATCCCTGGTGATTTATTAAAATACCTAAATTCGACAGGTTGGATTTAGTCTTACTGATTGCGTTCGGCGAGGAAGTGGTTTTAAAACGGCACTCTAATGCTAATTTTGGCTCGTAGTGGATTATGCGGGTCAGCCACGGAAACTAACCAACCAACCAACCGATGAAATTGTTAAATTGGAACCATAAAAATCGCCGGGGTATGATTTAATAAGTGCTCAAATATTAAAGTATCTGCCAACAAAATAATTAAACAGTTAACATGATACATCGACGCAACATTTAAGCTAAAATATTTTCCAATTTATTGGAAAATGGCAGATGTTGTTTTGTTTAAGAAACCAGGCAAATCAGCGAACGAACTAATATCCTATCGACCGATCTCGCTTCTCCCCATGCTATCAAAATTGGCTGAAAAATTATTGATTAAAAGCATCAATATTATAATTGATAATGAAAAAATTATACCTTCTAACCAAATTGGGTTCCGTTCGAAACATTCAACAATAGACCAAGTCCATAGAATAACTCGTGTTATTGAAAATGCATTTGAGAGAAAAACACCAGTAGTGCAGTGTTCCTCGACGTTTCAAAGGCGTTCTACAAAGTGTGCCATGCCGGGTTACTGAAGAAAATCAAAGCGCTTCTACCAAACCATTACTCTTACATATTAAGTTCGTACTTATCCTACCGTTACTTTCGAATAAAACAAGAAGATGATTATTCGCAACTCAAAGAGATAAAGGTTCCTCAGGGAATGGGTTCTCTCCCATTTCTACTCTTTACGTTTGACTTGCCATGCAATCAAAACTGCGTCACAGCGGCATTTGCCAATGACACAGCTATTCTCTACCTCGAAATTACAGAACGCTCTAAACGAGTATATAACTGGACGATAAGTGGCATATTAAACGAAATGAAAAGAAGTCTATGCATAATAACGTCACGTACAATAAAGTGTGATATTATCCACTTTATATTAACGGTACATAAATTCCGTATTTGAATACTGCAAAGTATTTAGGCATTACTTTAGATGCTAAGCTCAGGTGGAGCGCACACGTTAAGAAAAAAAAGAAGAATTGGAATTAAAATAACGAAATATGTATTGGCTTATGGGTAAACAGTCATCGATAACCATTCACAATAAGATACTCCTATGTAAGTAGATTTTAAAACCTGTGTGGACTTACGATGCTCAGATATGGGGTTGTTGCAGCTTAAGCAATGCGCAGCTAATCCAAAGGTTCCAAAACAAAGTGCTGAGATGTGCTGTTAGTGCCCCTTGGTACATTCGCAGTTCTGATCTTGAAGGTGATCTCGCAATCGATTCGGTTGCGGTCGTTATTAAAAAAGCAGCTAACTCACACAAAGGAAAACTGATCAACCACATAAATGATGAAGCCTCTACCCTCACGGGCTCGATCCAATGGGTAAGAAGGCTTAAACCCAAAAAACCAGAAGATCTAATCCATTAAAAACTTAATATACAATACAATACTGAGTACAGCATTTTTTTTTTTGATAGTATTGTAACTAGTGGTAATGAAAAATGAGAAGAAAAAAAATCTTTTTAACGTTAAAAGAAAGTGATAAAAATAAGATTTTACTCTGAACAAACAAATGAGAACAACAACATTATGACAGCGATAGAGACAACAAAAACCATCGTGAGAACGGCACAACAACAATCACATGGCTTGACACAACCGATTGAAGCGGGGGTGCAACTGCAAGGTAATGTTGTTAATTGGCTTTAACCTGGCGAAGTCCAGCACTATCCTTGTGGGTACACCCCAAGTAGCTCGCAGCCTCCACGTGGCGCTTCTGGACGGTGACCAATCTGACATCCGTCAGTTGGTTAGCTGATGCGAGAAGGCGAAAAAATGCCATGTCAGGGGCGGCTGTATTAGACCTGGCTGAAGGTAAACGGCTATGGGTAGGATCCCAGACAGAAAATCAAAAATGAAAGTACCAAAAAGTGCGACTATTACGGTGCAAGGTGTCGGAATCCTAGTACCGGCGGCTTTGGTGGGTAAGAAAGCGGGCCCCCAGTCGGCGAGACCCTATGACCGCAGTGATGCAGGAGTGGCCAACTTGGCTCCTGTATCATCGCATGCTACAAGTTCAGACTTTTTAGCTGTCTCGGACCCTTTTAGGAAGAGCACGAAGACGCCGCGCTCCCCGATGGAGACAGAGCAGGCAACGGGTCGAACGGCGGTACCGCCGACAGTGGAAGAAGATAGTAGCGATGTAGACGTGCTGGAAGCAGACGGTCCTACCACTCCATTGCTACTTAGCCCCCAATTCAACAGGCGAACGTAACCGAGGGGGGAGCTGACTCCTTCAAGAAGCTCGGTGGGAAAATTGAAGAGTTGGTCGCAATGTTGGAAAATGGCAAAAGAAGATCTGTCCATCAGCCAATGAGAGATACAATCGATAGTATTAGCCGACTGTATCTCTTGGCAGTACAGGAGATAGCGGATTATGGTGAAACTGCTAAAAACAAGAGAGAGTTTTGCGCAGACAACATCCAGCTTATGCGGAGCTAGCGCTCGTACGTCGCCGCTGGCTTCGGGTGAACCACCCCAAAAGCGCCATCATGGCAAAACGGGGCTTCCACCAGGTCCACGTGTAAAGGATAAACCAACGAAGGTATTGGTGCAACCTTATCGACAAACGGGAGGAGATAGCATCGGCGTGGGGAAAAAGCAACCCACTTCAATAGGAGGGCAAAGGGCACCTAAGGCGCCGCAGCTTGGCCAATGGCAAACGGTTGGAAAACCAAAGAAGAAAAGCGTGCAGATTGCTGGGTTCAGGAAGCATATAAAACCAGATGCTTCGGTTATCCATCGACATGAGGAGGGAACTTATGCTGATATCCTGAAAAGGATGAAAGCCGACCCGAATTGTGATTGCCTTACAGAGTCGGTGCATAGGATTCGCAGAACGCAAAATGGTGACCTTCTGCTAGAGCTAAAGACGAAATGCGCGGAAACAGAAGAGCTGAGGGTTATGGTCAGTGGCACCCTAGGGCAAGGTGTGTCGGTCAGATTTTTGAGCCAAAAAACGACGATAGAGGTCAGGGACATCGACGAAGTCACCACTAAGGACGAAATACGTGATGGTATATTGGAGCGGTTTAGACAAGCTGATGTTCAGAGTTTAGACGTCACTAGTCTAAGACGGTCGTATGCTGGCACCCAAACTGCAACGATCTCTTTGCAGACAAAGGCGGCCAATATACTTCTTAAGGCTGGTAAGGTGAAGATTGGATGGGTTTCCTGCCGTATTAGATCAAACGTAGCATTGAAGAAGTGTTTCAAATGCTTAGAGTACAGACATATATCTCGGTCATGCAAGAATTAGGATAGGTCAAGGTGCTGCATAAGATTTGGCGTGGAGGGACACATAGCAAAAAATTGCAGTAGTAGCCCGAAATGCATGTTGTGTGCGAAGAAAGATCCGACGATGGCAAGTCACGTGGCGGGATGCAAAACCAGCCCGGTATTTAAAGAGGCATTGAAAACCAGGAAGGTATGAAGGTAATTCAAATCAACCTGAATCACTGTCAAGCGGCGCAGGATCTTCTGCAAAGAACCATAGTGGAAGAGAAAGCAGACGTAGTTCTGGTAAGTGAGCCTTACACGAAGCGCAATGAGTCAGTGTGGTTTGAAGATACCGAAGGTGTTGCTGCAATATGGGCGTGTGGTTCATACGCATTCGAGGATGATGGTACCCGTGCTGCTAACTTCGTTCGCATGAAAATCGGGGGCATTCACTTCTTCAGCTGTTATGCAGGCCCAAGCATAACAGCTTTAGACTTCGAACACTTTCTCCACGAACTAGTGACGGAAGCCCAAGGTAGATCTAGTAATAATCGCAGGAGACTTCAATGCCTGGGCAACGGAGTGGGGAAGCAGATCTACCAACGCAAGAGGCCAAACGCTTCTGGAAGCTGTGGCAAGCCTCGACATAGTTCTGCTCAACAAAGGTTCTACGGCCACGTTTAGGAAAGCGGGCAGAGAGTCAGTCATAGACAGTACCTTTGCAACTAGCAGCGTATAAACAAACACGAAGTGGGTGGTGAGTGAAGAATACACCAATAGCGATCATCAGGCCATTCTGATCAACATAAGGCGAGGTTCTAGAGTTGTGCAGCAACCTATAACTGGGCCTAGGTGGAAAGACTCATTGTGTGACAAGGAAATGTTCCTGGAAGTATTCCGAACACAAGAACTCGGCGTGGGCTCTTCCGACCGATCATGTCAGATCTGTCAGACATGCTGTCCATAGTCTGTGACGCCGCTATTACTAAGAGAATCCAGGTCAGACGCAGACCAGCATGCCACTGGTGGAATGGCGAACTACGATCGGCTTGTCTTCGCGCACGACGACTCATGCAGCGTTCGAGAAGCTGTGAAAATTTCCAACAGCGGCTAGATGAGTTCAGAACGGCCAGACTCGCCTTCCAAAAGGCAGTCAAGTCCAGCAAGCGGTCATGCCTTAAACAGCTTCTCGAGGAATCTGACATAAATCCTTGGGGCACGGCGTACAGGATAGTGATGTCGAGAGTGAAAGGTTGTAGAGTACCACAACCTACTTGTCCAGCAATGCTCGAGAACATTGTCAGAACACTGTTCCCGACAGCGACCTCAATACTTGATGAAAGGTCTGAGCAACGATCTCTGGATGGTATCCCCAGTGTTAGTTCCGAGGAACTGTCCCGAGCTTGCGATAAAATTAAGGATAGGAAGACTCCGGGTCCTGATGGAGTGCCGAATAAAGTCCTGAAAGCAGCTATTTCGAGTGCTCCAAGTGTATTTATGCAGGTTTTCAACCAATGCCTTCACGACGGAGTATTCCCCAGAAGATGGCGGCATCAGAAACTAGTCCTCATACCAAAGGCTGGGAAGCCACCCAACGAGGCGTCGTCGTATAGGCCGATTTGTTTGTTGGATACTGTGGGCAAAGTCTTGGAAAAGATAGTCTGCAACAGACTTGAACGAATCGTGAGCGAGAGTGGCACTCTCTCTGAAAACCAGTTTGGCTTTCGAAAGGGTCGCTCAACAGTTGACGCGATAAATAAAGTGGTTGGTATAGCAAGACAGGCAATACAGGGCGAAAGGTGGCTCTATGGTGATAAAGAGTACTGCGCAATCGTCACGCTGGACGTTAAGAAAGCTTTTAACTCTGCTAACTGGCTGCATATTAAAGGGTCCGTCCGTAGAACGGGAGCGCCAATGTACCTTCAAAACATAATCAAGTCCTACTTGTCAGAGAGGTACTTGCACTATGATAGCGAAGATGGAAATAAAACCTACAGAGTTACTGCGGGTGTTCCTCAGGGTTCGGTGCTGGGCCCGCTCTTATGGAACCTTATGTATGACCAGGTCCTACGGTTGCAGCTTCCTGAAAACTGCACTTCGGTAGGTTTTGCGGATGATCTGTGTCTGATAGTAACGGGCAAGGTGATAAGGAATATAGAGCAATCGGCAAACTCCGCTATTCTCGCGGTTACTGCATGGCTTAGGTCTACGAAACTGTCCTTATCAGAGCAGAAGACGGAGTTGGTTCTGATCACCAGTAGGAAGCGTATAGAGTTCTGCTCCGTACAAGTTGGCGATCACGATGTACGGTCCAAGAGGGCTATAAGGTACCTAGGTGTTATGCTGGATAGCAGGCTATCGTACAAAGAGCACTTGCTGTACGTGAAGCTGCGAGGGTCAAGAATGCCTTATCATGGATGCTGCCAAATATCGGTGGCCCTAAGGCGGACAAGCGCCGGATATTGTCAAGGGTGGTGACATCCGTCATGCTGTACGCTGCCCCCGTTTGGGCGGAGTCGCTGAGAGCTACTACCTACTCGAAAATCCTTTCGACTACATATAGGCTGGCAGCGCTGAGAACGGTATCGAGTTTTCGAACAATCGCAGATGATGCGGCATTGATACTAGCGGACATGATTCCCATAGACATATTGGCTGATAAAATGCGCAGACTCTATGAGACGTGTCATGGGCGTCCAGACAACGACGCTAGAAGGCGTGAGCGGCAAGCCTCAACATTGCTTTGGCAGCAGAGATGGCAGAACGCTGAGAATGGTGGATGGACTTTCAGGCTCATCCCGGACAGTGAAAAATGGCTGGGCAGGAAGAGCGGGGAAACCAACTACCATTAAACCCAGTTCTTGTCTGGACATGGTGGATACAGGTGGTACCTATACAGGTTTGGGCACGACAACACACTGTGTGACGAACCGGAGGACGCTGAGCACGTTATGCTCCAATGTGCTCGGTTTCCTGTTCCAGAAGGATATCCGCAGGAGCCAGCAAGCGCATTACAGTTCATGTTAGCAAATCCGGCCAACTGGGACCGGATCTGTGAGCGTGTGACTGCTATTCAGCTAGAGCTACGTCGTCTAGAGAGGGCTAGGCGAAATATGCAGACGTAGCAGAGAGTGCCGGACGGGGGATCGTAGAATACTGACGAGTAGCCACGACCCACGTACGACAACAACACAACACAATAGGTGACCTACTAAACTAGGACCGATTGACTTTTGAGCAGCAATGCTCCACCTTCCTCCCGACGTAATATCTAATGACAGTTCCGGGAGGACGATAGGACGGGGGGCGGGAGTATTTAGCGAGGTTAAAGTTCCGCACTCCGGTTGTAGACCGGGTAGGTTTTCGATGCTTCACTTCCGATACAAAAAAAAAAAAAAAAAAATCGATGAGTGTACAGCAATAGAACAGAAGAGAGTGACACACAAACTTCTCTCTTCTCCCACTCTACTGCGCTCACAGCATCAACGGTTGTGTCTGACTGTGTGCAAGAGATGTGCAATGGAGACATCGTTTTTTCATTCATACAATTGGGTATGCCAAAATTGGTAATAAGAAGAAGAGCTTTCTGTTTAGCTTTAACGCCCGTCAGTCAGTGATTTTATGCACCATAAATCGGCATTGTTACATTTCCCGCGTGTTTTTTTTTCGAGTTTTCCTACATTTTTGTATATTTAAATTTTGTGCACAATTTGCTTTTGCTCCTTGCGCATATTTTTAATTATTTTTATAACGAAATATTATAGATAGTGTTTTACGAGAAGTTTTGAACCATGATACTGGTATCAATGTATTTTGTTTAGTGGCTCACGCAGGTTGTGGGAAAACTTATGTCCAAACAGCAATCATTCGTAAATTAAATTCATTAAATCTTCGTTGTATACCCACAGCTTCCAGCGGTATCGCTTCTTGATCGGTGGAAGGACCTTACACAATGTGTTCAAATTACCAATTCCATTAATAGAAAATTCAGTTTCAAATATCAGTCCCAACAGTAGTCAAGGTAGATTCCTCACTCTGTGTCATTGATTATAATCGACGAAGTTTCAATGTGCCCTCTTTATGCTATGAAATTAATTGATAGATTGCTGAGAGACTTGAGTTCAGGAGCGAATAGAGACAAATTATTTGGGGGGAAAACTATTTTGTTATGCGGTATTTTTAGACAAATCCTGCCAATTGTTCCTCATGGTTCACGTGTTACTCTCATAGAAAATTGTATTACATCGTGGTCTGAATTTCGAAACTTTTATCATGTCACTTTAACTGGAAATATGAGGGCCATTCCTCATGAAATTCAATTTATTCAGTTTCTTATATCACTTGGTAACGGTAAAATGGAAGATTTTCCTCAGTTCGGTTCGGCTGTTGTTGAAATACTGAATAATTTAATTTGTGAACCTGTAAACATCATCAATGATATACTTATTTGGAAAAATTCCTGAAACTTTTTTATCTACTGACATTTTGAATTCAGTTGTTTTGCTGTTTTATATTTTGTTATTATTATTTTTATTTTTAATTCTGTTTTGTTTCTCTCTCTTATAATTAATTTATTTTTATTTTATTTACATTTCAATTTTATATTTTTTATCTCTTTATTAAGTGTAATTGTTTGATTTGAAATCTCTTGTTTTTATTTTTAAGCTGACAGTTTTTTGTCATTGAATAAATAAATAAATAATAAATTTAGAAGTCTTAAAATGAATGCCTGGAGAGGAGCAGGCTTACTAAAATTGTCAGTGATGATGCAAGGAACATAATTATTTTCCTATTGAGTTTTTGAATACTGTATCAGTTAGAGGTCTTCCTCCCCATACGGATTTTAAATACAGGAAAAGCATTAGTTAACGAAACTCACAAGTGCAAGTTATGTCAGAACCTCTACCTATACCACTGATCAATATGAAGTATATTAGTAATTGCCAAACTGCAACCTCATCAAATTGTATGACACACTTCAGAAATACAAATGTCTCATATTATTTATAATGCTTATACATTAGGTCAACAAACTGTGAACGTAGCTCGCAATTAATGAATACTAAAATTATATCTAACACCTATGTTAACAAACCAATTTCATTATCATTATTTTGTAATTGCTTCCTCTTAGGTCAGCACAAATAAGGTATAAATAATTCATTTAAATCAATTGTAGTCTTAAGCTTATACTCATCAATTAAGAACCATAAAATTATTTTTGATTTGCTTTTGATCCACGACATAATTGGCGCAGTCGAAAAGGCAATCCTTGAAATTAAAATGACGAACTTGCTCTATCTTTGACAAACTTTTAAAAGTAGCCTTCACAATTTGTGACCTCAATCGCAGGATAACATTTTTTGAGGAAAAACGCTTTGGAAACTGTGAAAAGTCGACTAAACAATTTGCGATTTCAAAACACAGTATAGAATTATTTGAAAAATTTTCTTGAGAAGTTACTTATAAAAGTCGCTTGTAAAATTTACTTATGACCACACAGAAGAACATTCTCTTAATATAAGAATTATTATTTAGAATCTAACAAAAAAAGAAAGATTGCTATTAAGCAACAAATAAAAATAACAAGAAATAAAGAATAAAAAAAATCAAACAACAAACAAACAATAAATAATTACAGCTCAAGTTAACATCAAGACAAAACAATAGCAACGATGGCACAAGAACTACCACTATTAACCTGGTCTGATCTTCTTAAAGAAGCATAAAGAATAAAGGAATACCGATTGATTTATCATCGTTCATCAGAGAGGTGGAATACATTCTTCCATTATTCAGGGACAATATTTCGATGCAGAACTTTATATTCGAGAGATACGTCAAGAACAAAATTCAGGGCTCCAGTGCTGGTCAGAACTCTGGGACCAGCAACAACTTGGCAACATATCAAAACGGAGTTCATAAAGGACTTTGACGTTCGTGAATCCTATCATAATTTATTCCATAAAGCTATGAAAGCTAAATCGAATAATGTAAACACCTAAAATCATCTTTGATAAGTTAAATACGAAATACGAACTAGATATTGACCTACCTCAGGGATTTGCATCTCAAGTAAATAAATGTTATTTTAAAAACATTCTTAAATGCAATTGATCCAAATTTATCAAGCATAATTTTAAGTAGAGAGATAGATACTCTTAGACAAGCATATGATACATTGGAGGAAACAGGAATTCTAGATAAAAAATTATAGAAAAAAAATCAATCGCATTTAAATAGACAACAACTCTTTGAAACCCAAGGTTAAATTTAACACCGACCAAATCAGTACGAACAATCAGGACATTACCATAATAATCGGAAACCTCAACATCAGACTAATCAAAGATATTAATCAGATCAATTTCATCAGAATAACCAAAAATATCAATCAGGTCAATTTCATTAGTATAATCAAACATATTAACCAAGTCGGTTCCATCAAAACTAAGGAGTTCAATCAAGACAATTTTATCAGAATAATCAGAGACTCTATATACCCAGAAACAATGAACATGCAAACACGAACTCACAACAGACTAGGCGGAGTTACCAACCAATGGAAATGCATAGATCATATACAAAACGCAGTTAATATCTCACAGTCTTCCAATAGTAGAATTAACTATAGATAACGAAAAAATCCGTTGTCTAATAGATACGGGATCAAGCATTTCGTTGCTCGATAAGAACTTACTTCCACAATACCCACGAAATAAAAGGAGGAAATTACTACTCTATTACCAATAAAATTTAATGAGCAGAAACAAATGATCTAGAAATTAGCAAACTTTAGTAACAAGAGCTGTGACGGATTAATTGGACAGAACTTATTAAAACCGCTTTCCGCTATTATAAATCTGGAAGGAGGGTAAACATAATCTTAAAATCCAAGTAGACAAATGCCATTTTTTTGATAAATTAACAGAGTATTTAGAACATATTTTAACTACTTCAGGCGTTAAACCCAACTGATACAAGATTGAGACTATTCAAAAAATACAACTTCCAGAATCTCGTAAACAGATCAAATCATTTTTGGGAATAACAGGATACGAGTACTACAGTAAAATCATAAAAGATTATGCAAAGATAGCTAATGGAATGACCCAATATTTGAAAAAAGATATCAAAATAAAAGAAGATGAACCTTTGTACACTGAAACTTTTTAAAAATTAAAAAGGCTCTTGATTGAAGCCCAAATTCTGAAATATCCATTTTTAATACAAAATTTCAATTAGCAACGGACGCTAGCGACTTTGTTATAGGAGCCATCTTGACACAAAATAACCATTCAATCTGCTATGCCAGCAGAATTTTAAATGAGCATAAGAGAAAGTACTCAGTAACGGAGAAAGAATTACTTGCAATTGTATGGTCAGTAAATTATTTTAGACCATATATGTATCTACGGACGAAACATTGACCTTTTAACAGACTATCAACCACTTGTACGACTACAGACAAAAAATAAGGGAAAAGCCATTAATCCTAGGTTACAACGTTGGTTACCCAAGTTAGGAGAATATGATCTTAACATCGGATATGTTAAAGGAATAGAAAATAAACCTGCTGACTTTCTAAGCAGAATTAACGCATACAGGATACAGGAGAAATTTTGGTATTACAGCGGAATAATGATAACATGAGCACAATGGCAACTTTTCATTCACAAGAGGAAGATCTTCATGATCACGTGAAGACCAAAGTACAAAAATTGTTTGGTTTTCACGTGCTCAAAAGTGGAAAAATTCGTTGTCTGCAAGCATTCTTATCAGCAGAAAGAGAATGCAAAAGGCAAACGACAAAATATTTGGCATGCATATAGCTGTAAATACTATCTTTACAACAACTTTTGTACTTAACTTTAATTGATATTAAGCGTTGATAAAAAAATAAAAATAAAAAGTCTCAAAAACCATGGGTACAACGGCTGAGTTGAGTTTGATTATCAGATCTTCAATGGTAGCAAAGTTTAACGCTGGAACGGCAGTAAAAGCAAATGAGTTTTATGTGTCGCATCAAACTGTGCACTATCAATTAAATAAGTTTAAAAAGAATAATGGAATAAGAAACTTAACAAGATCAGGTGCTAAGCGCAAAACAACACCCTCTGAAGACCGAGTCGTTCTACGGGAATTTAAAAAGATATTTTTCTGAACCTCCATCTGCTGCAGATCAATGGAATTTGACGGCCAAGAAACCAATCAAAGAGCGCACTGTCCAACGACGTTTAAAGGAAGAAGATTTTAAGACAATTAAAGCTAAGGACGTGCCGTACATATCAAAGGTAAACAAACTTAAAAGACTGGCCTTCACAAAGGAACATCTGCACAAGCCAAAGGAGTTCTGGAGAAGCGTTCTATGGACAGATGAAAGCTCCTTTGGGTATAACTCATAAAAAACCAAATTTTTTGTAAGATTGCCAAGGTAGAAAGGCAAAAAAGTTTGTCAAAAAGTCAGCCATAGTGGAGGCTCTGTCATATTCTGGGGATGTGTTGCGTATAATGGGCTGGGTGACTTGGTTCCTATCACCGGCTCTATGAACCAAGGTCAATATTCAAGTACCCAAAATGAAAATGCCTTTCGTTCCGGAGATAGGCTCATTGGGGAATCATTTATCCTACAACAGGATAATGCACCATGCCACAATGCCCGGATGATAACTAACTTTTTGAAGAATGTTAGTGTCACCACTTTGAACTGGCCACCTAAAAGTCCATATTTAAATATTTAAGAAAACGTCTGGTCCCTTTTGAAACGCAAAAGAACAGTTTCTCTACTTAAAACCAGAGAGGAGACAATTTCTGAGGTCACTTCCCTTTGGAAAGTGATATCTCCAGAGATTCTTCAAAATTTAGTAGATTTGTGACGCCTTCAAAAGTTATTGAAGCCAGAGGAGGTTTTACATTTAACTAAATTCTTCTTCATTTCTTACTTTTGTTAACTTTAAACTTTGTTTTCTTAGTATTACATACTTGTCAAAATACTTATGCCAACACATAAAATTACTAATTAATTTATATCTTTTTAAGTTTCTATGAAAAAATATTTGTTTGCTTATTTTTAAGTTTGTATCAGTTATATGTAAAAAGGAAAAAATAAACAAGAATTCTTTATAAAGCCACTTAAAAGATAAACTCAAAAATTCATGATTTTTATTTCGTCAAAAAACGTATGCCAACCAGTGTATTCGGTAAACTGCAACAAACAAAAACACAAGTGCTAGAAGAACACAACGAAAAAAGAGAGGACAACATTATTATAGAAGGTGATGGTTACGTTAAAAATTATAGATTCGTCAGACATACAAGAAAATAAATTTAGAAAATATTCACCTAACAAATATTAAAAGAAAAAATAAATTTACATAAAATACTGATGCTTCTGATAATACTGATGACGATGACCATAATACCAACAACAACTGAGATAATTATAAATCCAATTAGGACAGAATTATGATACGCAGAGATCATACTGGAGAATACTACAATTACAACATCTTACCATACTAGTTATTCTTCATGCGATATATCCAATGGAGATTTTACGTGTAATTAAGGATATGGAATATAATATTGGAAAATCAAATATCAGAGACTATACTAAACCAATTAAACTACAATTACAAATTATAAAAAACAAAGCACAAACTCTTATACCAAGATGAAATAAAAGAGGACTAATCAACATAGCGGGACATTTTCAGAAGTGGTTATATGGAACTATGGACAATGAGGACAGACAGGATATAGAAAACCACTTAAAAGTTACGGACAAAAACAATCATTTAGCCATAGAAAATTTAAATAAACAAATTATAATAAATGATCATTTTAACAAAACTTTTATGAAGCTAAAAGATATGATAGTTCAGGATGGAGCGTAATTTCTAGAAGAATAAATAGCTTACAAAATTATGGTAGTCATGTACTTTATAATGATATAATGTTTAAACTTAAAATATTACAATTTCTGGTACATTATTAAATATTTTTATACAATTATGTTTCTTTAGACAATTGTTCATTGGCTTTAATTGATCAATATGTTTCATTTAGATATTTAATTACATTCACATAGAATTTGGTTTTGGTATGATAAGTTATAATGGTAATATTATTGTATCTTTTGGTATTTTTATTACAAATATTACCCTTTCATTATCATATATTAGAGTTCCTTGTTTGATATCCTCTAATGTATTTCTATCAACGTTATTTTTACTAGTAACATATTATCTGATGAAGAAATTGTTAAATATAATGTTGATAGAAATACATTAGAGGGTATCAACAAGGAACTCTACCTATACCACTATTCAATATGAAGCATATTAGTAATTGACAAACTGCAACCTCATCAAATTGTATGATACAGTTAAGAAATACAGATGTCTATATTATTAATAATGCTCATACATTAAGTCAACAAACTGTAAACGTAGCTGGCAATTAATGAATACTAAAATGATATCTAACACCTATGTTAACAAACCTATTTCATTATTATTATTTTGTAATTGCTTCCTCTTAGGTAAGCACAAATAAGGTGTAAATAAGTCATTTAAATCAATTGTAAATTAGTCTTAAGCTTATACTCATCAATAAAGAATCATAAAATTATTATACTCTTCACGGGATTGAATAGTATTATAAGTTTGTTATGAAGTTTGCAACACACAGAAGGAGACATTTCAAAATTTTTGAAAAAAGTTGATCCAATGAATTCTTTACCTTCAGAATGATTTTGTATTTATTGTAATTATATTTTTTTTTTTTTTTTTGTACTCTTTTTGATTTGTATGATTGAATTTCTTTCCCTTTTGCTTTATGAATTGAATAAATAAAGTTCCATTTTATTTTTGTTATCTAAATTTCCTCTTCTTTTAATATTTAAACCTTTTGGTTGATTTGACGTTGAAAAAATTAAAGAAAAAAAAAATAAAAATAAATCTTTTAACAGTTAACAAAAAAAAAAATTTAAGCTTTACCTAGCTTGTAAGTTTGTTATTATTCTGTGTTTTTTTTATCCAACTTGTCACAACAACAATAAGCCATTAGCTGTCGCCAAGGGCGTATACAGCTGCAAATGTAGGGGGCACCAATTTTGTTGTAGATACTCTACTTATTCACATATCAATGATGTTATTAGACATCATTAGATTTAAGTTTTAGTGTAAAGTTTCAAAACCATTCTAAGGTGTGTTTTTGATACATTTTTCACCATAAAAATAGAGGTATTAAGTTAGCAACTACCATGCTTTTATATTTAATTCACCATTTATGCAATCTTCGTCCATCGTAGTAGTTACCCATTTTTTACTCTTCTTATATGCAATTTACACCAAAGTACATCACGTTGATGGGGTTTTCCGTTTACACCGGATATTTTGCATCACGAACAGCTGTTTTTTGTTTTGGTTATACACACACGTGGAACTTGCGCACGTTGGTTAAATAAAAACTAAAAGTTTGTGAAAAATACATGATTTAGAACATTTTGCAACATATGCAAATAATTCTTGCAATTCCCTTTTTATTTCCTGATATTTATTGTATTAAATTCTTTTAAAAAAATTTACAATTTATTGTTTACTTAACAATGTTTTGAGCCATCAGCTGCTGTTTAGTGATGCGACAGGTGGAAAAACACAAAAAAAACTTGGCAGCACTGCAGAATATGTCTAGAGAGACCATTATTAATTTTCATATCAAGGCACATCAGTTCTTGATGGGACTATTGATCCCCATCACATTCTACAACAACAACCCCTAATTGACGTCATTTTCCTTGTGGTTGTTGTCGAATCTGATACGTATCAGTAGGCACATCAATGTTGATGTTGATGTGCTCTGGTGTAAATTGGCTATTAGTGTACTGAATGATCTCTCTACCGATGCCGTAATACATGGTAGCGCAAGCAATATGCCAATTACTTTTTGAATTTTTGGGTAAAAATCTGCATTTTCGCAACAAGAAATTAAATATGTTGGTTCTTTGTCAATCGACTCTTTATACCAAATAACTAGATCATTTTCGATACCTCCAAGTAATAAAAAGTAATTGCATTACAAATTTGAAGTTTAAAAACTTTCAAGCCAAGGCTTTGGACATGTGCTGGATGTAAAGCAGTTAAATTAAATACTGCATTATTTTCCTGTGAAAAATCTTGTTTCAATGTAGATGACAGCGAGTCTAGATAAGGCAGAAAAATTGCTCGCCGGAAGTCTTTTCATTTTTGTTTGCCACTGTATATATAGGTATATTATTTTTATAAAGAACACTGAATATCAAAATCAAAAAAAAATTTATTTTAGCTTACCTACAAAATTTGACAGTATAAAAACCAGAAGACTTGACATATCCTTATGATTTAACTAGTAATCTTAGAGGTCTAAGATGCAGAAGAATGCCAACTAAATAATGCTTATGCTTTACTTTTCTATTTCATGTACTTTTTGTATTTATTTGTTTGATTACTTAAACAAAAAAAAATAAAAAATAAATTTAATAATCTAATTGTCAACTATTAATCAAGAATAGTCTATTTTTAGAAAACACAGAACGATACCTTTGGTCTTACCAAAGCTTTCATACGCTTCACTTAAGTAATATGTACTTATAAAAATAGTTGAAAATATGTAGCACTATAGACCAAAATGATCTAGCCAAACCTTTACCAAACGTATTTATAGTTCTTTAAGAAATATTTGTAACTGAATACATATATTGAAAAATTACAAAAAAAAAAAAATTTAACCGTACGCTCTTAAATGAAAAATTATGTTCTTGTCCAATAATTTAACATGTTTTGACCTTCGATTGATCGAATTTATGTAATAATTTAATGTTTTTAACAAAACCAATTGAAAAAAAATGTAATTGAATGATTAATCTACAATGTTTCTTGGCTATCTTTTCTATATCAGAAAATCATTTTCGAAATTTTGTCTTAAAATCTTAAAAACAGAGGGAACTGAGTTCGCATAGTCGAAAATAAACCTCTGGCTGAAGTATAAAGTTATTTCGAACTAGTCTGAAGTTTATAAAAACGCTAACTACGATTTTTTAATTCATGTAAATTGTTCTGCAAGATTAATTCAAATACCTGCTGTTTAGTGTGTTAAATAAAGGTTAATTTTATCGAGTTAGTGATATATTCGTTCGTACTTTTTTCAATATTCACATAACATATTGCTCATACAGTGGCGGCGTAGCATGAGTTGGCACCCGGGGCGGTCTTTCCAAAAAAGAAAAAAAAAATTAAATTCTCTGGGCAACCAATGTTGATGAGCCAAAAAAAAAAGGTTCCGTGAAGTTTTCTGGGCCGACCAATGATGAAAGAAAAAACAAAAAAATACAACACAAATCAATTACTAAACGTGCTTACGTGATTTTATTTTGATAAAATTTTCAATGACTTTGTCGAAATTAACTTTCCTGTCCTTTTCAATGGACAATAAGATTGGTAAGTGGCGCTTGGCTCATTGTGGATCTTAAGTAAGATTTTATCAATTTTGAAAAGCTTATTTCACTAAAATAATGTCCTCTGCAGAAAATTCATTACAGCTATTTATTAAGTTTGGAAGTATAACGCGAAGTTCTTCTTCTATTGACGTAATCAGAGTTTAAGGCTGAACAACAACGAATGCTTTAAGAATGTCATCCATTGCCCTATAGCGGTGGTCTAGTTCTCCGTAAAATCTGTCAATACATTCTAACATAGCTCTCTTCTGGCAACGTTAGCTCAGCATCTTGGGCCATAAGTTTTCGGAATCTCCTCCTTCCTCTTTTTTCAATTGAAATATCCAATTCCTCACATTTTTTAGTTATGTAGGAAATAGCTCTTCTCACTATTTGGATACTTGTACGTTGGCTTTCAAGAAAAAAAGTTAGGGCTTTGATTTTTATGACACACTTTTCCAGAGATAGCCCAGATGTTTGTATATACTCCTGTGTCTGGTTTACTTCTTGTAGAACGTACCACAAAAAAGAAAGGTAACATAAAAAAATAATCACACAAAGCTGGTATCGGCATTTTCTCCACTAGGATCACACATGTCGTCGATTGTTGTAACAAGTTTCTCAAAATCTTGTCTCTACTAGTCTTTTAACCGATACGCCTACAGTTTTCATTAGAACTGTGTGAATGACGTAAAACCGGGTACACCCTTTCTACTGTTCCAAAAAAAGTTTCACTTGAACTAACACTCCCCAAATAGTGCCCTCCACAAAGATTTGGCGAATGATTAGCACAAGGCATAAACTTTGCTTTAGGATTGTGTTCTTTGATTTAGACTTGTACACCACCATGAACTCCTGACATGTTTGCAGCGTTATCCTTGAGCATGACATAGATTTATGTCCAAGTTATCACTCACCAGCTGCGTAAGGATAATGCAGTCTTTCCATTGCAGGGATAAAACCTAGAAATGATTACTTCACTTCAACTTTGTCGCCTTCAATATGAACATATCTGATGACATAACTCACTTGATCAACATATGATATGTCTGAAGTGCTATCGAAAAGAATTCCGAAATATTTTGCTTTTTTTATGTCGTCCAAAATGTTATTTTTCATCTCTTTCCCCAAAAGGTTGATTCAATTCATTAAGTATGTCTTTGGACAAATAAGAATCCACCCGTTGCTTTTTTGTACTGGCGATAGCATGTTCCATTCTTAGCATATGTTCTTTTAGCATGGGGTCATATTTCGACAATAGATTAATTAATTCTAAAAAATTGTCTCTATTGTCTGATAAAATAGAAGATTTTAGCGTGCCAGGAAAACCCTATGTACATTTAAAACACGACTCAAAATGTCCCGCCACTTCTTTTTTTCTTGGTGTTGGACTATTTTATGACCATGGTCAATTTTTTTGCAGTCTCAATCCATTTTCTAAGATTTTCCATTTCTCAGAAATCTCGTGTTCAGACACCTTGAGATTTAGTTTCCACCATCGTTTGTAGAGAAGGAAGTGCGCGGTTCGCTCAATCACATGTGCTACTCGCTGCGCTATGGGATAAATCAAGAAAATGGACTATACAAACAATACACAGACAAACCAGATTAGTACAATTCCTATATAGACAACAGTTGATTCGTGTCAAAGTACCTTTTGCTTTCAAAGCTTAGCTTATGATCTGCTTTAGTGCTAGAATGCAGTTTTTTTTAATTATTGGTTTTTTTCCTCTCATTTATTAATATTGATCTCTTCGTTCTCTTCTTTCTGTAAGTAATGTTCACTTAGAGCGGGATAAAAGAGAGACAGTTGTGGTCTTAATGATGTTTTGCTCATGAACATTGGTTGTCCCACAGAACTGTATCAATTTTTTTTTTGTCACCCTGGGGTGTGTGACAGTTGCTCACGAAACTCTTCATGCGACCTTTTTTTTTCCTCGTCAATATCGGTTGTCTACGAAACTTCATGTGACTTTTTTTTTCTCAGAACGTTGGCATCCCTTTGGTTTCACCACGTTGTCACTTTACTCCTCCCTTACCCTTTAAGCCGTCACTGTGCTCATATACAGCTATCTGTGAAACAATACTATAATGCATATCAAACTGAATATAATATATTATTTACAATCTCATGAAGTTAATATAATAATAAATACTTAAATTTTTGATGAAATTGAATTTTTTCAAATTTTACTCTTCCTTTATTTTGTGCACTATCGACCATGTACACAATATGAAGACATGCCACCTTTCACCAATGAGATTATTGAAACTTTTTGTTAAACTAATCACATTCTACACAAATTTAAAAAATTACACATTTATTAATAACATTAATAACAGTTGTACATTATTTTATAATATCAATAAATAGAATTGAAGACAAATTCGAATCTTTAAAAAAGACAAAAATTAAATGCGAGCAGTATGGCATATCTAGTTCACAAGTTGAAAAACATGTTGGTTCTTGCTACAGCTAGTTAAAATATTGCACATGCAATCATGGGCGTAGCAAGGAGGGACCATTGGGGCAGCTGACCTAACTTTTATCACATAAATTTATAAATGTAATTTGAAATCACTTTTATTAAGTGATGCTTTACGAAAAATTTCTAAACGCTTCAAACATTGTATTCGAGATGCACATATAAACATTTCATTAACATTAGAATAAGCAAAAAATTAATCAAATTTTCAGGGTGTTCGAACATTCCATACATAGCTGTTTCTTGATTTCGAGCATTTTGCACATAACTGTTTCTTGTTATCGAACTATTTTACACAAGTCCTTATGAAGGCTATTCTACTTTATTGCAGTTAGCAATCAAACTTGTCGTGTTTGATCAATGATGTCAAACAAAAGAAAGAAGAAATCGTAAGTCGCAGTCGAAGCAGAAGCTAGTGTTGCTGTTTGTCTGTCCCCGAATATTCTTATAATTTTCAAAACAATGTTCAAAGTCTCTTTTTTTTCTTCCCTATTCATTGTCAAACTGAATGTGTTGATAGATATTTGCGGGAAACTAGATGGTCTCATAAATACAAAAGTATTGCAATATTTAAGGAGCTGTCGAGGGATTGCAAAAACTAACTGTGGAAACAATACCCAAAAAACTGCATTTCAGCTTCATTGCGCTGCATTGAAACCGGTATTTATTATTTGCGTAGTTGTCATATCGGAATATTCTGCTTTGATTGAGCCGGTTGCTGATTAGTAAAGTTTGTACTTAATCCAAAGCAAAGCACATAGGAAGCATATTGAACTTATATCCAACCATCGTGAAAATGCAGACATTTGGATGAATATAATTTTTTCTACAGCTAACAAGATTGCTGAAGATATTTGTACTGATATGGAACCACCCAGTCTAGTTTCTAAACAGGAGCATAGACAAAATCACCAGGCGACTACACAAGTGGAATATTGGAATCGGTCAATATATATTCCATATTTAGATACCCTAAACTCATCACTGAAAAAGAGATTTTCTGAAGAGAACACCCCCGCGTTCTCCATATTTTTGCTTCATCCGGCAAATATGCTTAAATAAACAAAAGCCCATTTTACGTTGCAAGCGTCACGTTTCAAAGAATTTCAACTTTAGATGGGTTTGACCAAGAAGCAGAGCTTTGGTACAACCTTTGGATGAATAAAAATAATAGCAATCGCTCAGAGTTACAACTTTGTGATGTGCCGATTTGTTTTCCCTACAATTAAAACTGCTCTGGGTATTATTTTGGCTCTACCATGTACAACTGCAACAATAGAGAGATCTTTTAGTACTTTAAAAAGAGTAAAGACTTGGCTGCGAGCAACAATGGGAGAATCTCGACTTAATGGTACGTAATTATACTCTTCACGGGAGTGAATAGAATTATAAGTTTGTCATGAAGTTTGTAACACACAGAAGGAGACAACGCAGACCACAAGTATTTATATTTGTGATCAGCTCGATAAGACGAGTTGATTTAGCCATGTCCGTCTGTCCGTCTGTCTGTCTGTATGTATGCAAACTAGTCCCTCAGTTTTTGCACATAGGTTTCTTTTTACCATACGCAACACATTTGTCGAAATCAGCCGAATCGGACCACTAGGGGGGGGTACCTCACATACAAACCACCCCCTTTAAATTAATGTCCTTATTAAAAAAAGTTTTTTGTTTTTTAACATATCGAACTGAAATTTGGACACTATAAGTTTGTAATCTATGGCCATCAATCGTGTAAATTTCATGATCATAGGGCTACTAGGTGGGGTACCTCCCATCAAACCTCCCCTTTAAATTAATGTTCTTGTTAGAAAAAGTTTATTGTTTTTTAACGTTTCGAAGTGGACCCTATAAGTTTCTGATCAATATTCATCAGTCATATAAATTTCATGAGCCTAAGGTTACCAGGAGTGGTGCCTCCCATACAAACCCAAATTAAATGGCAAACTTGGAAAGAATAAATGTACAATAAAATTGCTACTCAAACTGATGTGATGTTAAGAAAGGAAGGCTGGATGAACTCGGAGGAGCGTGAAGAGTATTACATCTTTGGCATAGCCAATGATAGCCTTTTTTCTGGTTTTAATATTGTTTTATACTTTGATGTTTAGTATACCCTTGCAAATGGCGTGCCGAGTTCTTTATTGTTAATTAATTGTTTTAATCCCTAGGCTTATGTCTCATAAGCGTTCACAAAAAAATGGAAAGGAGAATCTGGAGAAAATAAATGCCGAATTTTAAATCATTTCAAAAATAATAGGCGTATGTTATTTTGTATATGTATTGCATATATAAATTGCATTTTGTTATGTATTTTTCCATTATTTATATCAGATTTGTGAAATAGCATTAAACTACCACGCAAAATATATGCTGCCCTCAAGATGTATGCGATAGCGCTTTGGACTTCTAAAAAAATGTAATTTATGTTGTTGTAACCTAGTGAAGATATTTGTTATGGAATCTTGTGTAACTATGGCAAAACGTAAGCGTACGTTCAATTATAGCTTACAAGCAACATACCCGTTCCTTAATTAATTGTTTTTATTAAATGCTCCAGTGATTATGCGTCGAAATTAATCCAATCCTGTTTTGATCAGGAATTTAGATACTTGTGTACGAAATCAAAAGCTAGTGTAGAAAGTTTTGACGCGTACAGCGATCAAGGAATTAAAAAATGATCTTGGTAAATTCAACTTTAGTACAATTTTAACCGATGCTTGAAACCACGGTAACTCGTTGAGTTTTAGTAGCCATGACGCACTACGACGGGAACCGTCGCGCTTTTTTGTGTTCGTACGTTTTACGAGAATGGTCGTTCATACGTCTCTACAAGGCGACTGTATTGTGTATGGATTAACAACATTAATGAAGCTCCGAGCGCAAATTTAATTAAAATATGGATAAAGCGATTTGAAGAGACCGGATCCACGCTTAAACCACAAGCAAAAGGTAGGCCAAAAACGTCTAGGATCACAGACAATATTGAGAGGGTAAAGGAGTCAGTACGAAAAAATCCGCAAGTGTCTACTCGGAAGCGATCGGCGGCTTTAAACTTGTCGCGACGAAGTTTACAGCAAATTTTGAAGTTTCATCCTTATAAGCTCCAGTTAACACAGGAATTAAAAGAGTCCGACTTCGGAGCAAGGTTGTGAGGAAGATGTTTCCTGCAAGACTAATTTCCAAAAGAGGTGATATCCCTTGGCCCCCACGTAGCCCTGACTTGACGCCTCTTGACTTTTTTTTTGTGGAGATACCTCAAACATAAAGTCTACATGAACAATCCGAGGAACATCAGTCAACTAAAGGAAAATATCCATGGAGAAATAGCCAGAGTTCGCAAATAACAGTCAATAGTTTCAGGCTGTCTGCAAAAAACTGTTAAATGCGCACGCAATGCAAAACTGTTAAACAAGAGAATTTAACATTGATTTATATTTTCTGCTGTCGCTCAACCAAAGTTTCTCTTCCCTCTGGTTATTCGGGAGTAATTCACGAAAAACAAATTCAAAAAGGTCTTTGGGTACATATGCACTTGAATGAGCGGCTGCTTTTGCGCTTCTCTCTCCCTCTCCCTTTCCATCACTTTATTGTGTATACTGATATTATCGAACAACAAGGGCGTAGCCTGATACGGCAGGGGGTCTGCAGAGAGTGTATATTTTATATCTAATTACTCATTAAAATTGTCTCAAAAGTGCATAGCTGCATCTTCAATAGTTAACTATTTATAATTAGTGTAATAACATAACTATTTGTTTCCCATAAGAAATGTGATTGTAGTATGCATTTTATTCGGTCCCCTTCTCGAACAAAATTCTGGCTACGCCATTGGCTCGCCTCATGCACATGCTGATCAGTATTTTTTTGCACGCTCTCTCTCTCTCCGACTAATCAACTCATGGCACACCACACCAACAACACAAAGACATTTATGCTTTCCACTTATTTCGTTCTGTCCTCTCAGAAACCAAATTGGTCTTTTGGAATGGTTATCGTTAGACAGACATTTTTTTCCCTCAACTGTTAACTTAACAGGGAGTGCATAAGCAAAGCAACAGAAGTGTTCGGCGCAGAGAAAAACCAACAGAAAGAGAGCTCTGATGTATGTTCACTCTCAACAACAACGACGACGACACACACGAAGAGAGAGAGAGAGAGAGAGAGAGAAAATCATTTTCGGCTGGTAGTCGGTTTTTCGGTTACTTGTTCGTATGCTCTTCGTAAAAACACACACCAGTAAAGCATTTTTTATATCTCTCTTACTTATGCAAAAACATTCATTCTCTACGCTGCAGACGAACAACCCAACATGCAATGTATATCCCCCATCATCGTCTCTCCCCGCATCCGCAAATTTGATTACCATAACGTTTTTTTTGGACTTACACCTCGCTAAAGAAGTTTCACTTCAAAAAGAGTACCATAGTTACTCGCCCTATTTACAATCCTATAATCCTAACGATGAAGTGCGAAGAAC
The DNA here is from genome assembly GCA_037043315.1 of Amiota communis. NCBI lineage: Eukaryota > Metazoa > Arthropoda > Insecta > Diptera > Drosophilidae > Amiota > Amiota communis. Next base: position 183,951 of record JBAMAV010001564.1, on the reverse strand, counting down.
AATTCAAAATCAAGATCTTTATGTGTTGCCACCTGAGAGTTTTCTCAACAATGAAGGAACGATTACTTTAGCTAATAAAACCATAACTGATCAAGGTACACACAAAAATAATTTTATGTTATACCTGTTTGATGAGATTCGTTATGAAATAAATGGAGTTGAAATAGATCGAACGCCGGAAGTGGGTATTACCACATCATTAAAAAATTATGTTTCTTTAAACAATTTTGAGAGTGAAATGCTCGAAAATGCCGGATGGTTCAATGGATCAACTAAAGATGCAGGCAGCAAAGGTTTCTTTAATTTCTCTGTGCCACTCAAAAATTTACTTGGTTTTGCTGAGGACTTTAACAAGATCATTCTAAATAGTAAACATGAGTTAATACTACTTATCTCTAAAACTTTGGATAACTCATTTGTGTACACTAAAGGAGAATCAAATTTTGCGATGCAGGTCAACAATATCACATGGAAAATACGGCATATAACTCTCAATGATGAAGCAAAGTAGTATGTATAATATCGTTAAAAATGGGAACTCACAATCAATTGCATTTCCTAGTCGCGATTGCTATATGAATCCATCGGTTGTTAATGGTAACACTCATGTCTGGAGTATTAAATTGGCTGCTAATAGAGAGCGACCTCGTTTCGCAAACATAGGATTTGAACATAATGGAATATTTAGTCAAAGCAATCTATTAAACTTGAAAGTACACTTGAATTCAGATGTGTATCCCTATGATAATTTAAACTTAAAATCGGATCAAAACCGTTTTGCTAACCTATATGATATGTATACGTAATTTCAAGAAAGCTACTATTTAAAAGAAGCTCAACCACTTCTCACACCAACCCAATTTAAGGAAAATGCACCTATTGTTGTCATCGATCTTTCTTATCAAAATACTGCAGTTAAAACAGGTCCGATAGACATTCGCGCGACTATTGAATTATCAGCTGTCGCTCCAAACAACACTGAAGCTTATTGCCTGTTAATTCATGATCGATTAATTGAGTACAGTCCCTTGAACGGGTTTGTTCGTCGCATAATTTAAAAATTTTATTCACTCACACACAACAAAAAGAAGAAAAATGGAAATAGGAATTCTGAAAGGTATTGTTGCTCATATAAATAAATATATTTAACGGAACAATTTTCCCTGACGACATTGTGTTCATGGAAGAATCAAAGGAATATTTTCAATACTGTTGGAATTATCTACTTAATCGAGAAGAAGAAGAACAACAACAACAACAAGATGAAAAGTTTGACATAGAAAACTTTTTTTTTTTTTTTTTTTTTTTTTGTGCGAAACAAGGAGGTAAAAATCTTCCAAAGATACCTATGGCCCGTGCCACAAGTTATGTCGGATTCATTAGCCTACCGACTAAAAAACCCCCTATCGCCTCAAGCCCCTTTCAATCCCTACGGCACCACCAAGGCATTCCTTCGTAGGGAGGGATAGTATGCTTAAACTTGAATTCGTGTACTCGCTGTTCATTAACCACACCATTAATAACAGATACATGTGATACATGTTTTGTTTTACTATAAGACCCGAATAGAGAAGGTTCAAAAGATTATAAAACAATACTATAAGCTGAGAGATAGAATGTTGAGTAAGTTGTAATATAAAAGAGGGAGCCAGAAAACAAATGATGATTAGAGCTTCATGAGAGGTGAGTTTTGTGTATAAAAGAAGTACCAAATTCAAGCATTCCATTCAGTTTCTGACAACATAAGCAACAAGATGGAACAAGTAAGCCCATCGGCAACATTAGCAAACCTTACAGGCTTTCTTGCTAGTCAGGATATAGTTGACTGTCTGAACGATTTCACCAACAAAGAGCGAAAGCTTATCCTTAGCTCAACTGCAATGGAAAGCAAGCATCCGTATCCTATCTTCAATATTGCCAGAACTGTAACAAAATTCGGGGATACTATTGTGTTGGAGTTAGCAGAATACGTACTATACCTCCCAAAAAGGTATTTTTCGCTTAAGGACTCATCTATCGAAACAATAAAAAAAGGAGGCTTCTATCTCATTAAAAGGATTACAAAAAATTCTAATATTTATGACCTCTCAATTGAATACATTTCTACTGATATTTCGACATTAGTTTAAATATTATTTGATTATACAATATATTTATATGTATTAAGGAGAAAAACAAAAACAATGTAATATTATTATACATATTCTTACTCACTTTCTTGAAATAAAGATGTAAGAACTGAAAAAAATAAATAAAAATATAAATAAAAGAAAAAAAAAACAAAATCTTGATATATTAATATTTATTTCGGTTAGAGCTCAATAGTTGAGTATACTATCTAATAATTTAAATTTAAAAAAATATTATCATCTTCATTATTATTATAAAAACTTAATATTTTATCATCTTTCAAATTTTTGGGTGTTCCCAAGGTTGGCTCATCAGCGTCATCGAATACAATTAAATCGAACATATCATTCGACCAATCTAAGTTTATTTCTCCTTCATTATGAAGCGAAACAAAATCCGTTGGTTGATTAAAGATGTTGGTAGAAGTTTCATCTCCTACCAAGAGATATCTCCATTGTGGGAGTATCTCTCCAGTCACATCATCATACAATCCAAACTGATTCTGAGGAAAGTCATCATAATCATTATAAGAGTGACCTTCATCATTTTCCATAACGCTTGCCAAATTCAATAATGTTGCTGCTGCTGGTGCTGGTATCCTGCTCATGATGTATTTTAATTTGTTTTTTTGTTTTTAGTCACTTTGATTTGACTTTGGATCACTTGAACAATCACTCTACAATTGAAGAACAGCTTCAATTTCCACTCACAATTATATGTTCGCATATATTGCTCTGACAGTTTAGTCCACTCAAAGAATGGAATATACATTCTGATAGGATTGCTTTGAATTAGCATGCGAGATTTAAACAAACAGAGAAAGACATAAACCAAAATCATTACGCTTATGTCAACACACATTCCAATCGCGTTCGAATATGCTGCTTTTGCAGGTTAGTCCACTTGTCCATCTTGTGGTCAATGGTGGAAGTTCGAAACGCCATCTTGCGGCCTTAAGATAGGCACCAATAATCAGACAAACACTCACGATCACCACGACACCACATGGCCCGAAATAGAACATACTATGTTACCAGAAAACTGATCAAATGCTACACTCTTCTCACACACATGACCGCTTTTTAATGAAAACATCATCGCCGAAACAGAGGCGTATTTTGGAGAGTTCGACAAATCCTATTTTTTAGAGGGGTTAAAAAAGTGGTCAGAACGTTGGGAGAAGTGCATCTTTCTAAAAGGGGACTATGTTGCAAAATAAAAAACATTTTTTTGGAAAAAAAATAGTGTCTTCATTTCTAACAGGAGTACTTAATGAACCGTCCTCGTATATATACTTTATGTGGTCCGCGATGTCTCTTTTTGTGTGTTACAAACTTCATGACAAACTTATAATAAACACGAGGAAGAATTTTTTTCTTTTATTGAAGAAAAGCGTTTCAACTGCATCGCGTAAGGAAAACGTGGAGTATTTAATATCGTTAATGTTACTGTGCAGATTAGCGATAAAAAGAACTAAACTTCTGGGAAAATAAAAAATACTACATCTTGAATATCGAAAGGACGTAAGAGCAACCATGGTCGAATAAATAAACTAAAAGAGAGAAATATAATAAATAATTCACCAATACCCTTATATAATTAAATAATTAAGCAATCAAACAAAAAAAATTCCTTTACTAAATATACATATATATATATTTACATATACTTATATAAAATAAGAGCATAAACCTTCTATTTAATGTGAAATATACTTATATATTGAAAATTAGTTATAATCGTAACAAAAAGAAGGCTTCCATAAAAAAAAAAAAAATTTGAATACAGTACAAAACTATTGTAATAAGTTACACGACAAACAATTTTATAAGAGAGGTTTATATATGGTATTAGGAGAGAAAAGATATATTGCTTTCATTGATAATAAAATTCTTTTTTGATACAATTTTCCGCTATATATTGCTTTCATTGATAATAAAATTTTTGAATCCAATTTTCCGCTACATAATAAGTTTAAAGAACTAATCAAATCATAATTAATTACACTGATCAACAGCATTTTTATCACAAAGACTATTTAAGTAGATATTTACTAATTCGATATTTACTAATTTGAGGTTTCATAATCAAAATGTGTTTAATATTTATAATATTTCAGTTTAAAAACAAAAAAACACCTATTTAATGGAAGTTGATAAGAAATTAAAAATAAAATATAACGGTAATCGGGTTTGCCTTAGTTTTTTTTCTAAAAATAGCTTAATAAACGGTACTTTAAAGATCAAAAGAAAAAAAGATGATATCAGTAAAGGAAGACTTGCAATAGCAAAAACAACATGCAACTATTCGAGAACTAATATCAAATTTTTAATTTTTTTTTTTGTTTTTTTTTTTTAAATTGGTATATATAACATACATCAGAGACCTCGAATTAGTAAATATCTAATAAAATAGTTCTTCTGACAAACAAAAAGTGTTATTTTGTCAACCAGTGTTAGTAAAAGTTTAAGGAAAATCATTTCATTTCAGTGTTAGAAAGTGGTGGCCATTGTTTCCAATTTTTGTCATTGCTGCCAACTTTTTAGGTGAGAAAAATGCAGATGGTGGAAACAAATAATTGTAGTTAGTTGATATTGCAACTTTTTTGTTACGATTTCAATATAATACGTAGCAGAAATAAAAAAGGGAACTGCCAAAACTATGTGCATACACTGCATTTTGTTCTAAATCATGTAGTTTTTCATGTAGTGTACTTATATATCAAGAACTTACTATGTAACGACCCAATCCTTCATCATCTAGTTTTAGAAAAACCTTTCATATTAACTACAGATGCAAGTATTGTTGCTTTAGGCGCAGTATAATCGCAAGGACGTATTGGTTCCGATAAGCCGATATGTTATGTAACGTTAAATGATACCGAGAATAATTACTCTACAATTGAAAAGGAACTGTTGGCAACAGTATGGGCCAAAAAGTACTTCAGGCCGTACTTATTCGGCAATAAATTTACGATAATAACAGATCACAAACCCTTAACGTGGCTGATGAATTTAAAGGAACCAAATTCAAAACTAGTTAAAGTTGGAAGAGTATGATTATACCATAGTATATAAGAAAGGGGCGAAGAAAACGAAATGACGCTGCATCCGACCAAGCAACATATGCCACCACTATTCATTCAGCGGAGGAAAACATCGATGATGGCATCTCCATTTCTGTGAAACTTCTAATCGACTTCAATATCCACCTTGTTCTGAAATTTGATTCAACATACAGTATTCGAACGGAGTCCCCTTTTAAAAACAAAATCAGAAGAACAATTTAGTCATCACGTATTAATGGATATATTGCAATATATATTATACCAAATTAGATAGTGGCCATTTATACAGATGACAAGGTATTCAAAAACATCCAAAACATTTTCTCTACTTACTTTTCAGACAGAAAAGTTTATAAACTGATCAGATGCACAAAAATGGCACACGATGTTACCCAAAATGATCATCAGGATGAGATAATTAGTGAATATCATATCAATCACCGTGGCACGGATTGAGGACATATCTTCATCTGAAAAGATAATATTATTTTCCTTACATGAAGAGCAAAATAGTACAAATAATAATTGTGATACTTGTCAAACGATGAAATATGATATGCGCAGACAAAAAATTGCGTTTAAAGTTCCTGAATCTCCTTTGAAACCATTAGATATTATTCAATAAATATTTAAAATATTCATATTAACCAAATATTAACAATTATTGATACATTTTCTAAATTTGCTTCGGGACATACTTTACCTGCTAAAGATTGTCTTAAATTCATAAAGACACTCAAACAATTCATGTCTACGCATGGAACCCCTAAAAAAATAGTTTGTGATCAAGGTGCGGAATTCTCCTCAAATATTTTTAAAGATTTCTGCAAACAAAATAATATTACTCTGCACATTACGTTATTTCCACAGTTGTCGAGTAATTCGATGGTGGAAAGATTAGACTCCTCATTAACAGAATCTTATAGAATATATGGATCATAAGGAAATCAGAAAGATTACCTTGTGATCATTATGATATTATCTCAGATCCAATTTAATTCCCAACATGAATATTTAAAGAAATTACAATTAATGAATTCAAACAAAACCTTTATTAAAAAATTGAGGAAACAATGGAGAATAATACAAGAAACTGAATAGATAAGCTAAATACTAGTAGACAGGAACCGATACATCTAGTTGAGAATGAGTTAATGTACAGGAAGAAAAACAGGAGGAATAAAATTGCAGCAAGATTTACCAAACACTTTGTTAAGAATAACATGAAGAATACACTCACAACAACAAAAAATAAAAAACTCCACAAATCAAAAATAAGAAAACGGACAAAAAAAGATACTAATAATACACAATTGTTGATTGGAGGGAGCCAAGCACAAATACTCAACATTCAACAACTGGATGACAATTTACCGATGATTGAACTGCATTTGGGACCAGCTAAACTTATTACGGGTTACAGGAATGGAATTCACATAATAAAGTTACAGGAATATGAAGATGAAATTGCAAACTTCTAAGAAACAATGCAATTACTAAAAGGAATTGACGTATATTACGACTCTATTCAACTACTTCAAAGAAAATACAACAACTTCAGAATAAACTTGACTCAATACTTCCAAATACTCGAAATAAAAGAGGGTTAGTAAATGGACTTGGATCAATAATAAAAGTAATAACAGGAAATATGGACGATACAGATGGAGAGGAAATTAAAAAACTATTGAATAATCTTCACAATGACAAAACGGTTACATAATAAACTTAATAGATCAACAGGAAATAATTAATAAAGGAATGTTAGAAAGATTTCAAAATATAACTCAACATATAAATCAGGAACAGTTAATAATAAATCAATATTTTGAAATATGCTAAATCTAATTCACAAGAATGAGGATGGAAAAATTAAAACATAACAATACCATACATCAATAAAATAAATTATAACATCGATATTTTCCAAAATCACATAAATAACATAGCAGAGAGCATTATTTTAGCGAAATTATACATAATTCGCAAATTTATTTTAAATAGCGAAGAAATTAAAAGAATTTATGAAATATTAAAAGATGAAGAAATGAAAATAAGCTCTGAAGATAATATGTACTCACTTTTAAGAATGCAAGCATACCATTTTAAAAATACTATAGTCTTCAATATTTAAGTACCAATAGTAAAATCATCCACTTATACACTTTGTCATATAATACCTTTACCCATAAACGAAACTTATTTGATAGATATACTCGAGTACACTCTGCATAACGGAAATGTAACCCTGTCAACTGAAAATAAATGTCAAAAATTGGAAAAAGTTCACTATTGTGATGATGAGATAATGGAAAAATGTAATAAAATAGAATGTATACGAGGTATAATTAAGAAATAAAAACCTTTTTGCGATATTATAAAAAAAGACAAAATTGAAATTATAATACAACCCGAACCCAACTATATTTTTATTTTTCACACCAAACTATTGCTGATCACACCAGACTGTAGTATAACAGATCAGTAACAGGATCAGTAATAATTCATTACAGGAACTGTACAGTAAAAATAATGGACTGGAATATACGGACAATATAATGGTAAAGAAGAACATCCTATTCTCTTAATAAAATATAACACTATTGTTGCCGGCGGAAAATCACGAATTTGTACAGCACTTTAATTAATGGTAAATAGTTTATTTGTTTTACTTAATTCAATATTCATATAACTTTCTCATGGGCGCTTAAAAATATTTCGTGTTGTTGTTCAAGAAGAAAAATGGTGTTCATCACTGCCTGTCGTTAATCTCCGTTGGCAGCCCATGTCATAACGACAATGCAATTTCAAACTGTCATAATTTATGGCGGCAACATTCCCCCCTTCGTTAATAACCCCTGTGGTTGTTTACCATCCTTCATGGCGACATTCAATACTCCCACCTTTGTCGCCGGTCTCTCATTTACGCCTCGTTCGGTTCGTATAGTGACACGCCTGACTTGCCCGTCTTTAGCTGTAACTGCACTTAGGGTAAGTCCCTTTGGCCAGAAGTTCCTCGGGAGGTTATCATCTACCACAATGACGATGTCCCCGATTGATATTGGTTGATATTTTTTGAACCATTTCGCACGTCTGGTGAGCATTGGTGTGTATTCTTTCACCCACCGCTGCCAAAATCGGTCACCGAATTGTTGGGTTTGATGCCAACGCTGTCTTATGTCCAACCAGCCTTTGCAAATGGGCTTATAGCCGTCAGCAGAACCCATCAGTAAGTGGTTTGGCGTTAGGGCGACGTCGTCTTTGGACTCTAGACTTACGAAAGTTAATGGGCGCGAATTGATAGTAAATTCTACTTCCATTAGGGCGCAGTGGAGACTTTCGTCGTTGAAGGAGTATGATGGACATACAGTTCTGAAAACGGTTTTTGTACTGCGTACAAGATGTTCACATGCACCTCCCATATGTGGGGCGCCAGGTGGGTTAAAGTGCCATTTTATTTGATCGTGTTTAACGATGATCTCGCCGTAGTCCACGTTTACAAGCTCGTACGGCCATTTCTGATGCCCGGATTTCCGGGTACTAATTTTAGTACCGTTGTCGGAGTAAAATTATGCTGGTGTGCCTCGCCGAGCCATGAAGTTGCGTATGCACATGGTGCAGGAACTGGAATCCAAGCTATATGCGATTTCGATGTGCACTTCTCTGAGCGTCAAGCAAGTGAATAGTATTCCCCATCTCTTCTCCTTGTATGTGCTAACGTTTACTTATATATTGGTAGTAAATGGCTTGGAATAGGCCAATCTTACTGCCGATATAGTGGCCATTTGCGGTGGATCGGGTATGGCATTGATCTTGCACAGTTGGCAGGATACGTGTACTGATCTGTATAGTACTCGCAAACGAGGAATGTGATAAGCTCCTTTGATTGTCGTTTCATGACTTAAATGGTGTAGCTTCTCATGATTAGGTTTTACTATACTATTTTACTGTAATTTGGTTCTCCCTTGGTAAGACGATAGCAACGTTATTGCTTGACAACTTTGCAATTCTGATTAGTACGCTGACGCCTGTGGTTGTCGATAAAATACGTTTGCCCTGGCGACCAATTCTGGAGTTATGGTTCTCGGTTTGATTTCGCGCTTGATATTCGCTTTTAGCTGTTCTAGGTACAGAAGAAATGTTGCAGCTGCTCTATATAGCCGACGCCATTTAGAGAAATACTTCACGTCGAGAACAGTATTCAATTTTTTTCGAGTTATATAAACATGTTTTCGTAACTCAGATACGTCAAACCTTTCGGAGATTAGCTCCAAGTCCTCCCACTGAGTATCAAGCATATGGAGGAAGTCCGGTCCTTTCAACCAATTTCCGATCGCTATCCAGTACCATTGTGTTAAGTTGGAGTTTTCTAAAATTTCTACCAATCAATGCATTACAAATTGCTGAAATTTGCGAGGTGCAAAACGATTTTGAATCCGATCAGTATGCAACGTCGTCGATGTTTAGCCCACGTGCACTGCGGACCTTTTTAGCTAAACGCACGCCTACTACCGCAGCTTGGAGTTTCATTTTGACATCAGTTTTAGCGGTGCGACTTTGCGGCTGCTAGGTGAACATCGATTGCGTTGGCGTGGAATGTGCGTACACAGCATGCTGTGGCATAAACGAATTCGCTAGCATCGATAAATATTTGCATCTCGACTCGTGTCGCCTCCGCCAGATCGTTCGAGTAGCACCTTGGAATCTCGATCGCCTGCACGGATGGCAGCTCACGGTTCCAGTGTTACCAGTCTTCGTTTAGTGATTTCGGTAGCTCTTCGTCCCATCCGATACTTGCTCTCTATACGCACTGAAGTAATATTTTTAGGCTGATGACATAACACGAGAGTAGTCCGAGTGGGTCAAAGATTGACATAAGGACCTGTAGGACTTCCCTTTTTGATGGTATTCTTGTACTTGGTTCCCAAAACCTTCTCTGTGTCTCCAAACTGGACTGGACTTTTGGGTTGGCTTGGGCCAGCTGCTTGAGTACGTTATTGGAATTTGACGCCCAGTAGCTTATCTCAAATCCGCATACTTGATGAACCATTTGAACCTGGTTTGCCACCTCAACGGTATCCTATTCGCTGTTTTTGCTGTCTATGTAGTCGTCGGCGTAGTGATCTTCTTTGATAGCTTCATATGCTCTAGGATACTTATGACGATATGACTCGGCATTTTTGTTGCATACGTAGTGCGCTATACATGGCGCGCAGTTTATACCAAAGGTCATAGCTCGCATCACATATGTGAACAATTGGCTACTGTGCTTGTCAAACCGTAGGAATCGTTGAGCATGCACGTCCTCCTTTCGTATATTGATCCTGTAGAACATATCCGCAATGTCTCCGCAGATGGCTGCTTGGCCTACTTCAAGTTTTGAACCTGTGAAGCTCGGTTTTTTCGTTATGCCACAGGAGACCGACTTCAAACCGCCCATTCGCTTTGACACACGTTTTGTCCAGAAATTCGATTGCCCTCTTGTCGTCATCAGACTGCAGTTCTTTTGGCCTAACAGATTCGAGTCAAAGCTGTCCTTCACAGCGTTGTGGAGCGCTTGCCACTTACAGTCGCAGTGAGGCAATTTGACACCATTTGTCCGAGCTCCAACACCTTGAATACTCCATCCTAGTAGGCATTTAAAAGCGATTGGGTCGCTGTGATTGCCCCCACGAATCTTGCGTGGAACCGCGATATACCAATTATCTATGGCGATCAGCAAAGTTGGCACGGCGTTGGTATATGAAGGCAATGGTATCTGTTTCAAATACGAGTACCTTTGTTACCTATGTTAGGGGGCTAAGTTTGTAACACTTCTGTGATGATTGTTGATTGTCTACGGGGCAGTGCAAACAGAGGCGAAAGGCTATATTGCTGAAAGCCTAAAGACCGACCATTGTGGTACATAGCCACACCTGCACGAGGTGCCCCTGCTTTCAACTGAAAATGGCGGATCTAGAGAGGCAAACTCGATAAAACCCGTAATCCCAGGTGTTATTCGTACCGTGCCTATGGGATGAATGGCACTACGTAAGTGTGTCTCTAAACGGTGGCCTCCAGATACCGGGCACCCTCTGGTTGTAATTAAGCCTTACCGTAACACCGGGGCACTGTTGCGGTGGACTTTTATTCCCCTTTACTCGTGGGACCACATGTCTGAGAAAATAATTGAAACTTTTATACAAGAGGCAGTAGTGCCTAATACAAACCAGGTCAATACTGACCTTTCTGCGGAAATTGCGGAAGTGCTTTCGTTATCGCAAACGGATAAGGCTTTACATAGCCTACCCAAAAGCGGTGAAAGCATTGTAATGGATGTCGACAGTGTGGATATAGGTCCCGAAGACAACCTTACAAAAGAGGAAGAGGATAATCTTCTCGACTCACCCACCCCTATCCCTGAAAAGACGGTAGATGGCGTCAAAAAGGTGCGGCTATGTGGTGCTGCCCGTAGACGCCTCAAATTCCATCTAAGTCGAGGGCATAGTATTGAAGAGGCTAGAGCACTTGCTCAAAAGCCAACTGCTCTGAAGCGTCAACGCCCTAGCAGTACCTCACCTAAACAAAGCGCACCTAAAAGAGCTAGCTTAGGAACGGTGGCAGTAACAGAAAACAGGACAGCTGCGTCCACTGAAACTACAAGGCCTGGACCAACAGGGCCTATCCTTGCAGGGGAGGTGAGCACAGCACAAATGTCCTACAAAGATGTTACGTGCAGCACAAAATTGGGTATCATATCACCCAATTATCCAAACACCATATGGTCTACTGAACAACTCAAGGCCATACAGCACACTATCCTAGAAGCGATTAGGAAAAACCAATCGCGTGCGGAAAAACCAGTCTTTAATAGCTGCACTTTCCGCTCGGGATGGCTAGTTATCTCCTGTGGTAACAATGATACAGTCACTTGGTTAAAGGCAGTAGTGCCTAAACTAAAGCCGTGGAAGGATGTCGAGTTGAAGATCGTTGAAGAGGATGAAATACCACGTCCTCAGATCTACATTGGCTACTTCCCTGAACTGGACAGTACTACCACGGAAGATATACTAGGTCTTCTGAACGGGCAGAACACTGGCCTAAGGGTGAACGACTGGCGAGCACTCAATAGAGTGCGTAAAGGTACGGTCTCTGAAATTACCTTCGCCATAGACCCTAGCTCAGCCGAAGTCATAAGAAAAAATCAACTCTGGTTGAACTATGGCTTCGGTAGAGTACAAATGCGCCCCAAAAATAAAAGCGAGGCCAATGATGGGACACAAGACAAAGTGTCTGAGGCACCGGCAAGCTCCAAAAGCTCTAAGTGTCCATCCACGAGTACTGCAGATACATTACCAGAGCAACCACAGTGCTCTAATGTAGCTGCAGTAACTACCTCAGCATCTGGTCAAACAGCAAGACGTGAGCAGGTTAAGGAGGGCATAAGAATGCGACCATCGCTTCATGCTGCCACCAAAAACCCATGCCACGATCACCAGCGTGCTAAGAAGGGAGGCTATAGATCCGCAGAAGAAGCGATCTTGCTGGGTAGCAACAGAGGGAAGAAGAGGGCGGCAAATGCCCGTAAACAAGCCAATTAATGGCTCTTCCCCAATGCAAACCCGGCAGCAATACAAGGCAACTCGGATGCCTTCAGATAAACCTCCATCGTGCCAAAGCTGCCTCAGATATACTGGCAAGGAGGTTTAACGCTGAGCTCTTGGATGTAGCTTTCATTCAGGAACCATGGGCATATAACGGAGTCATCAAAGGGCTCCAAAACTCAAATGGTAGTTTGATCTATGCCACCAATAAGAATCGCCCTAGAGCGGCAATTCTGATTAGTAACCAACTAACCTTTCTTCCTTTCTCAAGGTTTATTTCTGAAGACCTAGTGGCGATTTGGGCAAAAGTGCCCACCAGCAAAGGAGAGCATGAGGTCATTCTTGCCTCTGCCTATCTACCGGGAGACGCGGCTACTGCCCCAACAGAGGAAGTTCTGGCCCTAGCGGAGTACTGTCAGCGGCGTCACATCCGATGGATTCTCTCCTGCGATGCAAACGCACACCACACAACCTGGGGAAGCAACGACATAAACACAAGGGGTGAGTACCTTCTTGAATTTATACTTAGACATAATATTACTATATTAAACCGAGGCAACGAACCGACGTTTGTGAATGCAATAAGAGGGGAAGTTCTTGATCTCACTCTTGCTAGTCACAATGTCTCTTCGGAAGTCTCAAATTGGCACGTGTCACAGGAAACATCCATGTCGGATCATATGCACATACGGTTTGATGTGGGTGCAACTGTAACACAAGCCAAAGTTTACAGAAATCCCAAGAAAACCAACTGGGATATCTTTTACCTGTATCTACAGCATGGTATTAACTGCTCAAATAAGCATATTCATTTAAAATCAGAGCTTGAATCAGAAGCTGAAGAGCTTCATTCTAACATAATCAATGCCTTTCATAAAAGTTGTCCAGAAAAAGTGCATAAACCACGAAGGGATGTTCCTTGGTGGAATAAGACGCTTACTGAACTTCGAAGCAAGGCAAGAAGATTATTCAATAGAGCTAAACGAACGGGGGACTGGGTTTCCTATAAAGAAGCTCTAACTGCCTTTAATATAGAATTGAGAAGATCTAAAAGAGCTACTTGGAGGAATCATTGTGAGAAGATCTCAAATCTTCCAGCTGCGATTCGCCTCCAAAAAGCCTTAGTTAAAGATCACTCAAACGGTATTTGTACCCTGAAAAAACCTGATGGCAGCTATACACAGAACCCGGGAGAAACCAGCAAACTGCTGCTGGACACTCACTTTCCGGGTCACTCAGCTTCTAATGAACACCCAGTACTGGTGGAATCCACGGTATCCATCAATACTGTAGATGTTAAGCTGGCTAGCAAACTGTTCCATGAAAAACGGGTGCAATGGGCTTTATCATCATTTAGCCCATACAAATCTCCAGGGCCTGATGGGATATACCCTTGTCTGCTCCAACATGGAGCCAAGTACATTGTCCCAAAACTGGCCAGTATATTCCGAGCAAGTCTCTTGCTGGGGCATATCCCTACGAAATGGGCTGAAGTCAAAGTAGTGTTTATACCAAAGGTAGGGCAAAAGCCAGAACAGCTACCTAAATCTTATAGACCTATAAGTCTCAGCTCATTTTTCCTGAAATCAATGGAAAAAATTTTGGATCATTATATAAGGAATAACAACCTTATAAATTTTCCTTTGCAAAAACTGCAATTTGCATACCAACGTGGCAAATCAACAGAAACTGCAATACATAGTTTAACAACTATCATTGAAAAGGCTCTTGATTCCAAACAAATAGCTCTATGTGCATTTATTGACATATCAGGAGCCTTTGATAATACTTCATATGAGGCAATAGAAAATGCCCTTCTACGGAAAGAAGTACCCACACCTATTATTAAATAGATAATAGCTATGCTTGAATCTCGGACTATTAATTTACAACTTGGAGGAGAATTAAAATCTATCACAGCCACAAGAGGTTGCCCACAAGGGGGTGTACTCTCTCCACTTCTGTGGACTTTAGTGATGGATGAACTCCTCTACAAGCTTAATGGTCTAGGTTTCAATACACAAGGTTATGCAGATGACCTAGTTGTATATATTGTGGGCTGGCATGAGCAGACTATCTCTGACCGCATGCAACAAGCCCTAAAAATAATAAATAAATGGTGCAGTGAGAAAGGGCTCTCCATTAACCCATCAAAAACTGTGCTGGTACCATTCACCAGGAAGAGAAACACTACTCTCAAATGTCCTGTGCTAAATGGCATCACAATCCAATTTTCCAATGAAGCGAACTATCTAGGGGTTATCCTTGATAAAAAGCTAACGTGGAACCAACATCTAAATAAAGTTACAAAAAAGGCTACAAGGGCATTCTTTGCCTGCACTAGACTTTTTGGTAAGACATGGGGTCTAAATCCCAAAATGACCTACTGGACATTCACTACGGTCATTAGACCAATGGTCACTTATGCTTCCATTGCATGGTGGCCTAAGGTCAAACAAAGGAATGCAGTAAATATACTAAGTAAACTGCATCGACTTGTTTGTGTCAGTATCACAGGGGCTATGAAAACGTGCCCCACTGATGCACTAGGGGTGCATCCCACCATTAACCTATCCTAATAGACTGGAAGGTATTGCCGACTTAAAATGGGGCAATATTAAGGGACATCTAAAAATTTTAGAAAATTTTCTAGACAGTCCCATTTTGCATAGAGATGATACTCTATTGTCTAAAAATATCTTCTGCAAACTTTTTCAAATCATTATTAATGATCGTGAAGACTGGAGAACTAATTCTATTAAATTTAAACCCGGCTCCCAGATATGGTTTACAGACGGGTCTAAACTTGAAAATGGTAGAACAGGGGCGGGAATTTATGGCCCTAAATTCAAAAAATCTATCCCAATGGGTACTTACCCAACAATATTTCAAGCGGAAATGTATGCCATTGAAATTTGTGCGAGGGAATGTCTTCGCAGGAAAATGAGAGGAGTACATATTTACATACTCTCGGATAGTCAAGCGGCCTTAAAAGCCCTACAGTCGGTCACTTTCACTTCAAAGATGGCATATGACTGCCTTAACCTGTTAAATGAACTGGGTAACTTTAATACTGTTGTATTAAGGTGGGTACCAGGACATGAAGGTCATGAAGGCAATGAAAAGGCCGACTACTTGGCTAAACAAGGGGCGATCATGCCCTTTTACGGTCCTGAGACTTTCTGTGGTCTCTCGAAAAGCCACAAAAACGAAGAAATCAGGAAACTTGAGGAAAAGAGTTTTCTAAAACACTGGGTGAACTCCACCGGACAACGCCAGGCAAAACAATTCCTCACTCTTTCAAAGAGTACCTCGAATAAGCTTCTCTCACTCAGTAGAGCAGACTTACGCATTTTGACTGGATACTTCACGGGTCATTGCAACCTAAGGTATCATCAAAATAAGTTAGGTCTTTCCGACACTGACGTATGCCGATTTTGTGAACTGGATAAAGAAAGTTCAGAGCATATACTCTGCAAGTGTCCTGCACTCGGTAGACATAGACTTCACCACCTCGGTGACACTGTTGTTAATCCACACAAATTGTGGAACAACAAACCCCAAGATATGTTAAGATTCATCAAAAGTCTAAACATATAGGGTTTCTATTAAATAGGGCTATGTACAATAGATCTTACTGGTCGCTGTGCTATCGGGCCCATTATTATTATTATTATTACCTTTGTTACCACTCAGTGCTGATATCTGCATCGACGCTTTTACAGATCCGTCCTCAGTGCGAGTGGTTTCGCTGGTCCATTGCAAACATAATGGAATAGGTACACCTTTAATACCTAGCCCTTCAAATGTCGTTTCACCAATAAGCGTCACTGACGATCCTTCATCTAGAAATGCAAACGTCTCGATAGTTTTGTTAGATGCGTGCAATTGCACCGGTACTATGCGAAAAAACTGATTAGTTATCTTTTCGGCTAAATGAGTACTTACGACTGCTGGTTTATTTTCCGTAGTGTTGGAGCTTTCCGCGTCCCTTTAATGGACCAGTGGATGATGTCTTTGTTGGCAACCGTCCACGCCACATGGTTTCTTTAAGAAACAACCTTTACGGTGATTTTTCAAGCATCTGAAGCAAGCATTTTTACTTTTCACAATTTCCCATCTTTCCTTTACTTTCCTTCGAAATTCATCGAACTTAGCAACAAAATGAGCAATTGATTCACATTTGATGCATTTCATTATTTTCTGTGGTGCTTAGCCTTTGCCATTTGGTGGATCATCACTTGACGATGCGCTTTCAACGTGCACGTTGACATTTCATCATATTCCTATATTCACCGCCACTTGTTCTGCAGTTATTGAATATAGGAATTCGTTATTGAATATTCGTGAATCCTTGCCGGCAACATTTAAAAATATTTCATCATATTCCTATATTCACCGCCACTTGTTCTGCAGTTATTGAATATAGGAATATGATGAAATATTTTTAAATGTTGCCGGCAAGGATTCACGAATTTTTAACGCACTTTAATTAATGGTAAATCGTTTATTTGTTTTACTTAATTCAAAATTTATTTAACTTTTTAACATAACATATTTGTCATGAGCGCTTAAAAATATTTCGTGTTGTTCGTTTTCTGATTTTTCGCCGACTCAAGAAGGAAAAAAGGTGTTGATCACTCCATGTTACGACCCATCATTGTGTAAACTACACGGTACTTACATGTTTATTCATATTAATTATCGCTTCCGCGATAATACTTAATAAAAGATCTAATACAATTTACCTTCCCTCAACAATATTACCGCTTCAATCCACCATCAATCTCATACCACACAAACTTCGAACTTAAACAAAGCACAATGAACTGAAGTGTCGATCAATTTCTGACAAAGCAGTTAGGATAAATTCTTAAGAAACAATGTAACCAACAATTAATGTGAAATAATAAACTGTTAATATAAGCATTTTGCAAAACTCAACCGGACTTAGTTTTAAAAATATTGTGAAAATAAAGATCAGAACATTCTCACTGTTCAACTTGACAAAACTTTTCTTCCTATACCCAAGAGTGGTAATCCGGTCTCTGGGGTGGAAAGTGGTGTGGGATAGTTCAGTAATTAGAAAACAAAACAAAAAGAAAAACCTTAGTCAAAAATTGTTAACATACAACAAAAATAAATACAAAATGAGAAATATGTAATACATAAATAGTTACTTACAAAAAATGTATTTCCAATCAATTATCTTAAGATTATTTATTTGTAAATTATATTTTAATTAACTGTCACTTTGTACCTCCTTTTTATCAATATATCCTCTCTGCACAGATTATTTTAAGGTTCATTTGGCGTTTCCTCTTCTACCTCGGCTTCCATTCCTTCGCTGTCATTATCAATCGCTATGCTACGCTTCATACAAATGTTGTGCAGTTATTGATAATATTTTTCAAAAATATTCTTCGGCATTGAAAACGGATCGCTATGATTTTGCAATGTTCTCAGCAAAATTTTCAATTTTATTTAATACAATAATTCCGCAACCAAACAACTAAACACAATCAGGGATGCTAAAGAAAACTCTTCCTCCTCAATTCCACCAGATATCCGATTTTTGGTTCCACAGAAAACTCTTTCCGTAGTTTTTGAATCCTCCTGTGTTTGGCATTTAAACTCTTAATTCACCATTTTACGAAATATCTTGCAAATCTCTTTCAGTCGGCGAAACCAATCGAGGATGCAAACTCGTTTTAAATGTAATGTTGAATTTTTCAGAGTTTCTGTTTTATCGGATAGATCAATAAATTGTGTTCTATATTAAAGTAATAAAACAAATAACAGCCAAAAACAAAAGCGAAATGTGAACGACAAGTTGGAAAAGAAGAAGAAAGGAATGAAACACAAAAGATTTCCGATGTAAATTTCTTCTCACAATTCAGTTCTCCGTAAGATAATAGGTTTTATTTAGTAATCTCTTTTGGTAAAATTTGTAATGTAAACAAAAAATAGTTGATAAGTGGTAGTCACAGAAAACAGTAGAATAAATGCACAGTAGAGTTGTCGTGCAAATTATTACATTTGGCGGAATGAAAATTTAAAAATTTTTCTTTTATAACTTTGAAAGTAGAATCGTAATAAATAAAATATATATATAAAATATAAGAATAACAAACTTTAGTATAATTTTTTTATATGCTGACAGCCTTATTAACATTTAGTCGATAAAAAACACTCCGAAACACAAAACCTCTCGGTGTTCTGTGGTACCTACAGTTTTGTCGAGAGGATTGCATAGCTCCCTACGCCAAAAGCACTAGAATATCATCCATTTTACTTAGCGTTAACAGTGTGCAAAAAAATATTTATCATTTTTTTTATTATCATTATCAACGTGTGCGTCTGATCAGAATGCAAATTAACAGAATGTGGGTTTAATGAGTTGTGAAACTGTTAAAGACTCTTAACTGCGAAAAAATTTGAGATTGTTCACACGCCCTGTCTGCAACTGCATTCTCGCAATTTTTGTACAAGAGGAACAAGAGCGAGACAGTGTAGCCGAGCTGCTTGTACCAGCAACAGCTCGCAGTTCTGCCAAGGTTTTTCTTTGTCTTCTTTAGCGTCTTTCAATGTTTGTTCATTTCGTTTGGCTTGCGTAGAGTGATGCATGCGAAATGCAGAATATAATGGTCAAAGGAAGTGGAATGATAAGCAATTTGTTTTGCGATAGAACACACACCTTTAGAAAGAAAAATGAATGAAAACGAATGTGAAAATAGTTGTGCCGAACCAAACACCCCCCCCCCCCCCCCCCTTCGTGCAAAATTTCAGCTCTATATCTCAAAACCTGAGGGACTAGTTTGCATACATACAGACGGACATGAATTATTCAATTCGTCTCGTCGAGCTGATCAAGAATATAAGTAATGAGTTTTAATAGTTGTGGTGTATTTATTGTATTTATATAATTTTTTTTTTTAATTGTGAAGGCAGCCGCTTGCTGCTTCTTGCTTCGCTGGTGTGGCTTGAGTGCTGATGAGAGACTAAAGGCCCAGCGACACAGCAAGCTTTGGACGCTCCGCTTTTGCACGTTTTTCATTGATTTTCTACGCTTTCTAGGCTTCAAACAACAGAGCACGCTTTTCATGCTTCTCAACGTAAACAAAAAACAGCTGTTGTGAAATAAAACAAAATTGTTTTGCGTTGATATTGGTAATCATTTAATAAAAGAAACAAAAATGAATACCACAATGAACATCGATTTATATTTTTTTATCTCTTCAATAAGTTTTTTCCCCATGTTAAACAGTTATTCACTCCACTTTCAAAAAAACGGTAATTAAATGAAATGACATTGCTGTTTGCCGTTCAAAAAAACAGGTATTTGTAATTCACCACAACCCCAAACAGTAATTTTTTGGTTCGATAACAGCTATTATCGGTTCACGAACCAGTCTTTCATCTATTCTCAACAGAAAATCTATGTTGTTTGCTTCATACAAATGTATGAAACATTTCAACGATTGAAGCCGAAGCGTACAAATCCTGCGAAGCCACAAAGCGTGCTGTGGCGTCGTACCTTAACTCGTTCGAAACCTTTCGTTCGATGCTTAGCTTAGCTTTTAACATGAAAGCATTGAGCTTTCGCAGCGTATTCGCAATGTATGGGGTCTACGATGCATGGTTTAAGAAATAGAGGTGGCGCCATTTTTTTATAGTTAAATGTCGTTCTCAGTTTTCCGACGTCATTAGCATATCAGTGTATAGAACGCTCAAATAATGCATTAAGTGTTGAACATATGTAATTTGAAAATGCATTGAAAATTGAAAAATTTTAAGGATATCAGTGTATAGAACGCTGAAATAATGCATTTAGTGTTGAACATAATTTCAAAATGCATTGAAAATTGAAGAATTTGAAGATGTCTCCATCTGTGTATTACAAACATCTTGACAAAGTTATAATACTTTTCACTGCGTGAAAAGTAGAACAATGCCTAAGTCGCAACTTACACACAAATATTTTTCAGCTGAATATTTTCTTCAGTTTTTTGCTTTTTGTGAAAAGATTTGTCTGTTTTACCGAGGTTAAAAATATCGCTGCTGATGTTTTTGTTCCTGTTTTGGTGTGTGTTCGCATTTTTTCATTATTATTTGGCTTGCGTAGAGTGAGGCTGCATGCGAATTGCAGAATATACTTTTTTTTTTAGACAGTAGGATAGGTGTACCAGCGCCTTACGGGACTGCCTTATGAAGCAAAGCTTCGTAAGGCTGGTACTACGATCAATTAGCTGACATCTACGTTTCTATGGGCTATCTCTAAGCTGCAAAGCTTCTTCATGACCTCAACAGTAAACTTTGAAACCGCATTCCATTTACATTGGCTCTCCAGTATGTGCCTTACTAGGTTCTCAACCGTTGGCTGATCACCTAGGACGTTACTCAGCTCCTGCCGCTCCCTCTCGAATCTTCCACATCTGCTTAAAATGTGCTCAGGGTTTTCCACGCACTTATTGCCGCAAAGTGTGCACTAAGAACCATCATTATGATGGAACCTATACAGGTACTGCCGGAAGCATCCGTGACCGCTCAGTAGTTGAGTGAGGTAAAAGTTTACCTCACCATGCTTCCTTCCAATATACTCGGCTAGGCTGGGAATTAGGCTGTACGTTCAGCGACCCTTCGTAGAGCTATCCCAGCGCCTCTGCCACGTCCTGATGGAAGAGCATCTTGTTTGTGCCAACAATGCTCTTACCTCCTCTGGGGGCCTCGCTCTACAGGTATAAGCCTCCGCTGTCTCGATAGCGACTAGGTCTATTGATACCAGCCCAGCGAGAACCAAAGCAGCATCCTCCGATACAGTTCGGAATGCATTAATGACTCTGAGGGCTGCCAGTCTGTAGACGCTCTCCAGGTGTCTCACGTATGAGACCCTATCCATTGCCTTAACCCAAATCGCTGCGCCGTAGAGCATCATGGATTTAGTTGCATTCAGCAGGAGCAGTCTAAGTCCTTGTTTAGGTCCACGCGTGTTTAGCAATATCCTCAAGAGGGCCATGCAAGACCTTGCCGCCCTGTCACTGGCGTATGTCAAGTGCTCTTTAAAGCTGAGCCTATGATCTAACGTAATCCCAACGATCTTTTTGTTGTGATTTCCACGTTGCCGACAGTAACCGTAGCACTCTCCACGATTTTTTGACTGCTGATGAGTAGCGCTTCCGTCTTTTGCTCCGTTAGGCTGAGACCAACACTGTCCAGCCATGCTGCTATAGTTGCAATAGCTGAGTTACATCTCTCCACCGACTCGCTGACGTGTTTATTTACACCAGCTAGGAAATGGAGTGTCAGGATGCCGTCGTACATTATGTTCCAGAGGAGAGGCCCAAGGACAGAGCCATGGGGCGCCCCTCGGGTTACACGGTATGCTACCTCTCCCTCTGAAGTATTCTCAGCAGGTACCTCGCAACATCGTAGTCAGTAAGCGCTTCCATTATTCTATCACAGTTTGCTGAGTTGAAGGCATTCTTTATATCGAGCGTAACTACAAGGCAGTATTCTTTTGCGCCGCCTGCCCAAAGTCTTCCACGTATCGCCTCCTGCGCAATCTTGGTTACTTCCGATACTGCGTCGATGGTTGAACGCCCTTTCCTAAAGCCAAACTGCGACGGGGAGAGGTCCCCTCCTAGCTGTATTTTTTCCTCAAGTCTGCCCGCTATGATCTTCTCCAGTGCTTTGATTGCCGTGTCCAATAGGCAAATCGGCTTGTAAGTAGATGGTTCGCCTGGTGGTTTACCTGGTTTGTTGATGAGAACCAGTCTCTGGATTTTCCAGCTGGATGGAAAGGCCCCCTCAGATAGGTAGAGGTTAAAGTGATCCACGAAGAACTGAGGCCGCAGGGTCATCGCCAACTTGAGGGCCCGGTTTTTGATTTGGTCGGGTCCTGGGGATTTGCCGCTTTTTATCAACTTCGAAACAGACAGGACTTCTCCTGAGGCAACCGGGGTGAAGCTGCTCATCTCTTGGTTCTCGTCGTCAGTGCTATTCTGACTTTCTTGCTGCTGTTGCGGGAAGAGAGTTGCCACCATGTGAGACATCTCTAGGGGATCCAAGAGAGGGTCCGGCTTCCGTGACTTGGTGTTTTTGACAATCACCTGGTAGGCCTTGCCCAACGGGTCGTTCTCTCTCTCCCTCAGTTCAAGGAAGCGACTTGAGTGCCTGGCACGCTGCTAGGCCCTATGTGCCAGAATGCAGCTACGTCTCGCTACCACAATTTCCTCATTCCACCAGAATACTGCCTCCTGGTAGCGGCTATGGGATCTTCTGGGCTGCATGCTGGAGTCACACGCTTGCTTAATGGCCCGATGGGTCTTGACGGCCATATCTTCTGCAGATCCGTCTAAAACTGGTTCATGTAGGGTGGTACAGAAAGTCTGGGGGCTTAGCGTAGACTCTCTGTAGCCCCTCCTAACCGGGGGGGATATTGTTATCCGCAGTAACTTCACATAGTATGGCTTGGTGATCACTCGCAGTGTATAAATCGCTCAGAGTCCACTTGGAGGAGTTGAAAAGAGAGGGACTTATAAACGTGAGACTCACTATTGAGCTAGCCCCGCCTCTCGTGAAGGTGAGTTCAGAGCCTGAATTCAAAAGGCACAAGTCCAGGGTTGCTAATGCCTCTAACAGAGAGCGTCCCTTGCAGTTTGTGATCGTGGAGCCTCAGCCCGATTTGAAGTCGCGGGTGATGATGACAGGGTGTCGGTCTCTTGCGTCGGTGACGAGCTCGTCCAGCAACACTCCAAATTCGCTCACGCTTAAACTGGGAGGTAAGTATTAGCAGTATATCCAAAGGCCACTTACCTTTGCTCTCGAGAAGCATCTGAAGGATCTTCTTGATGTAACGGTCCTCCGGGTTGCACTGCAGCCGTATATGGCTGCCTTCCGGTCACCAGTTGGGTCTCCTGGGTTAACGAGCGTATGCTTGCACTCTCACCAAGTGCTGAGCCCACGGCGTCCTTGAGCTGTTGAAGGTTTTCCTTCATGGGGGCATCCATCTCCAGTAAAGCGTCAGGACGGACTCTCTTTTTGGGCACTCTGCTGCCTTTTCCTTTACCTCGGGGCCTTTTTTTAACTGATTCCCAGTCGGCTTCAGGCTCCTGCGTGTTTACCGTGTCGGGTTTTGAGAGCACCGGAGTACTAATACTTCTCAAAGGCTGACGGGCATCAATCGTCCTTGCCTTTTTTGGTGGTGTTTTCCTCGGGTTGTTTTTTGAGTCCTTGCCCTTTTAGACTTCCCTAAACCATACAATGGCGACTAAGTCCTCGAGCTCATCTGCTGGTTTCAGGACACTAGGGGACGACCTTGCCCCTTATTCATCGATTTTATCAATCTTTTGCACCAGTTGCCTGGGAGACTTCATCATTTTCGAGCTCGCCTTAAAGGTCTGCAGTGCCCCCATTGCTTATACCGGACGCCTCATCTCTGTTCTATCTGCTTGCCATTTATATACGCATATATTTGGTTACAATGCATATATATTCTGCACTGGTAGACAGATCGTGTTTACGACCCCCTTTTGGAAGAGTAACGAAAAAAACGATTACTAAAAAAGTGGATAATTCGTGTACTCAGAACGATCAGCTGTTCGTCTCACTCACGCTTTTAGTTGGAAGTAAAATTATAGAATTTTACTTATTTATTGGGAAAAAGCACTTATTCCACCAATAACACACAACCATTTATACCAACACGCCGTCAGACGCCCCCGCCTATATCAGATACGTAGCGCAAGTATCTTTAGGCTTTGCAATCAACAATATTCAAAATATATATTTTTTTCCAGGATCGCGAAAAAAAAAACACATTCACTGCACAAAAACACATATTCTGTATTGCAGAATATAGTTTTGGACATACCGTGTTACCTAATCCAGATAGTAGTGTCCTATTTCAGAGAGAGAGTCCTGGTTTGGACACGGAAGAAGGCACTAGGACATTTGACATTACTGGAGGTGTCCCCCACAAGGTTCGGTACTAGGTCCAATTCTGTGGAATGTCATGTATGATGGCATCCTGCGGATTTGTAAACCCGATGGGGTGGAGATCATCGGATATGCGGATGACATTGCTATTGTCGTGGTAGCAAAGACTTTGAGTGAGGTCACATCCAAAATAACAGCGTCGAGGAGATGGATAACACAGAATCACCTCGGTCTGGCGGAGCATAAGACCGAGTTGGTTCTTTTGAGCTCCAGGGAAAAGGTAGAAACACTATCGGTTAGAATTGGGAGCCATTCTATTGAGTCGAAGCCTTACATCAAAGACATGGGTGTACTCTTGGACCATCGACTATGTTTCAAGTGGCACTTAAATAAGTCTGCCAAAAAAGCAGCTGCCATCACACAAAAACTGGCCAGGATTCTCCCAAACCTAGGGAGACCCAGACAACGATATCGGGTTCTGCTAGGTTCGGTGAGTAAATCCATACTGCTTTATGCGGCTCCAATCTGGGCCGGGGCACTTGCAACCAAGTCACACCTTCGTGGTATAAGTAGTGCTCACAGGGTTGCTAACCTCAGGATTTGTAGGTCGTATCGCACAGTGGCAGACGATGCAGCGGGTGTCCTTGCAGGCAAACTGCCAATCGATCTGGAAGCCCTGGCTGCGGACAAGTACATCGCGCGTGCATCCTCTCAGGTAGCAGACTTGGAGGAGGTTAAGTCCAGATACCTGAACATTTTGCAGCACAGGTGGAGCAAGGCAGCTTATCCCAGATATTACGAATTGGCTTAAGCGTCGTTCTGGTGATGTAGAGTTCTAATTTACTCATGGCTGTTTCAGGCTGTATCTCCACAGGTTTGGGCTCGGTGCGGATCCATTCTATGGTCTGTGCAGAAATGTCGTGGAGGATCCGGAGCATCTTCTTCATGAGTGCCCCCGTTTCGAAGCGGAGCGACGAAGAGTGTATGCGCGCCTTGGATCTCCTTGCAGCTCACATGAGATTGTAAGGCGCATGGAAACATCGGTTGATGACTGGGCATACTTCTCTTCTGAAATTGCCAACATTATCAGGGGTGCTCGAATGTACGAGCGAACAATGGCGCCTGCTTAATTTTAAACTTACTATCCTTCCCTACGAAGGAATGCTTCGGCGGTGCCGTAGGAATTGAAAGGGGCTTGAGGCGATAGGGGTTTTTTTAGTCGGTAGGCTAATGAATCCGACATAACTTGTGGCACGGGCCATAGGTATCTTTGGAAGATTTTTATCTCCTTGTTTCGCACAACAACAAAAAAAAAATAATATAGTGGCCAATGGAAACACCAACTAGAGACACCAAACAAGAATTAACTTATCGTTAATTGCAAAAATGTTTTGTAAAAAATAAAGAGTGTTTTTTTTTAGAGTTACACAATTTGAAATTAAAATAAAACAAAGAAAAATATTTTAAATATCAACTAGGTTGTCTTTATTGGATAGATAATTTTATCACATTAATGGTTAAATATGATTTCGGCCATGTAGCCGGCACGTCTGGCGCGTAAAAGACGCAATCTGAACAGCACTTGCGAATTTCGCCGATAACACTTCGAATGTTGATTTTCAGGTGTTCAATTGTCTCTGGTTTATCGGCGTAGGAAAGTGACTTTACATAACCCCAAAAAAATAATCCAATGGGGTTAAATCACACGATCTTGGTAGCCAATTAATATGACCATTACGTAAAATTATTTGTTCATCAAAAATTTCTTTAATAAATCAATTGTAGCGTTGTCAGTAACATTCTGGCCACCATCGTTTTTAAAGACATATGGACCAATGACTTCGACGTCCCATAAAGCGCACTTGTGGCTTATCTTCATTCCAAATTCGACCATTCAACCAAAAATGAACTTCATCGCTGATCAAAATTTTGTATGAAAAATCAAGATCAATATCAATTTATGCTTCAGCCCATTGGCCGAATTGGTGGGCATACGATGGTCCTTTGCCTTTAAATCCCACACAAGTTGAATCTTAAAAGTTTTTAAGCCAAGATCCTTTCGATAAATCTTCCATAAAGTGGATGGATACAACCACATTTACTGAGAACGGCAACGAATTGAATGATTTGGGTCTTCCTCAATGCTTTGCTGTACAGCGGATACAGCTTGATTGGTACGCACTGTTTGGCGTCTTACGGGTTGCACATTTCAAAAGATAAAATGGACGAAGTGTACGATAAGTTTGACGAACAAAACCATTATTTTGATGAAATATTTCAACAATTTGCAAGCGTTGCTCTGATGTAAGTTTATTCAAGAAATACCAAACCAAACTAAACATAAAGCAACTATCAGCTGTTAAATCGGTTTTCAAATAAAGAAGTTTTACCGACTCAAAGTTGTGAACATCTAAAAAAAACACCCTTTAGATAAAAACATAAAGAAGACCTGCCATGAAAGAAAACAACAGCAGCATACGAACGGACTGGACAAACAAGTGAGTACAACTACGTTATGCATGGGAGCGATAGAGACAACAAACATCTTTATCCTCTTCACATACACAAACATTTCACTAACACTATGTTAAAGTTGCATACATGTAAAGATGATGTTCTTTAATTTAATAGTTTTAATGTAAATGTATTATATTCGGTATAATAATTTTCTGGTATAATAAAAGTAATAGTTCAATGCAATAATAAAACACAAAATAAGGTAATAATAACACTCGAAACAGCTTCTGTGATACAACTTCAAACGGACAGCTTCAACGTTCTTCAACGACTTCCACCTCTTCAACGACTTTGCTCCTTTTATATCCTTCCCATCTGCCATCGACACAGGGTTAGACTCACAAACCACATCTTACACTCGGTAATCCTGATATTCGTCTGCCTCAGATGAATCAAATTCTTCATCCAAATCGACATCTCTATTACTTCATGATCTCACAAGTGGTAGACGTCTTGTTCGGCCCTTCAAAATCTCCTGCTTTTTCAACGTCGTATCGCCCATTTCTCTTAACCTTCTTTACTTTATATGGACCCAAGAACTCACTCGCCAATTTCTTCCCCGCAACAAATTGTGGCCGCTTTATTGCAACCAGGTCGTTCAAGTTGTACTCAATCTCACTCTTGCGCTTCTTGTCGAAATTGCTCTTGTATAATTTTTGAGCTTAAAATGATGCATTTCACACAATTACTGATAACTTTGTTCACCTTGGCATCTAAATGGGGTATAAAATACGTTTGCTTCACAGCATGCAGCGTCTTCTGTGTAGCAAAGTGACCAACATCATGTGCATTTTTAATGATTTCAGTTTCCATTCGCTTCGGCACTACCAATAAATCATTCCCATCATCAATTCTGTACAACAACTCACCCTTGACTACATAATTTTCATACGGCCTACTCTGTAGTATTTCCACAATAGCTTTTACATGATCATCCTGTTGTTGCGCCTGCTTGAACCTTTCTCAACCATCATAACATCGCACGGGTGTCGACTTAAAGCATCAACAAGTTTTAGTCTGTTACCAGCACGATGCTCAATTTTGTAATTGTAGTCCTGTAAACAAAAAATCCACTGCGTAACAGCTCGTGGCATATCAGCTTTCGTTGTTGTCTGTTTAAACGCTGCACAATCAGTCACCAACTTAAATTCGATGCCCAACAAATAATATCGGAAATTCTCCAACGTGAGATATGCAGCTTTTACCTCAAGAATATAACTATGTTGCACTGACTCTTGCGACGACGTCTTCTTACTCCGGATGCCACTGATATTCAAATTTCTGCATTAACACAGCTCCAAATCCTTCTTTCGACGCATCTGTATGCACCTCAGTTTCAGCATCCCTATCATAGATATGCAGAACAGATGCACTTGTAAGAGCCCTCTTCAATTGATCCACTGCAAATCGCTCCGCTTCTCCCATTTTAAAGACAGCATTCAGTTTGAGTAACTCAATCAGAGGATACGCCATTTGGGAATAATCTCTAATAATTTTTCGAAGGTACCCTACTATCCCCAGAAACGATTGTACTGCTTTCAAGTTTTTCGGGTATGGAAAAATCACAACAGCACGAATCTTCTCATCACTTGGTGCCACTTTACCATTCTCAATCACTTGTCCCAAAAAATCAATTTTCGTTTCCAAAAATACACACTTTTTCCATTTGATCTTCAAAGCATGAACTGCAGCCACAACAAAAACTATTCTCAACTTTTCCATCCCCTCCTCCGGCGTAGCACTATATATAATTATATCATCCATATATAATTCCATAACATCATTATTAATTAAACATTGGAAACGTATAAAGACATTCGGCGAGTTACAAAAACCAAACGGTGCTCTATTGAACTCAAACAAACCTTCTTTCGTAATAAAAGCCATAAACTTTTTGCTTGATTCTTTTATAGGCACATGAAAGAATCCATTTTCAAGGTCCATAACAGAAAAATACTTCGCCTTAACCAACTTTTCAATGACATCATTCACCAACGGTACTGGAAAACGATCTTTAAGCACCATCGAGTTCAGCTGACGAAAATCCACGCATACTCTAAACGATCCGTCTTTCTTATTTACTACAACCACCCTACTTGCATACTCTGATGTTGATCGACGTATAATTCCTTGACCCAACCATACTTTTATCTGCTCTGTCACTGCATTCTGCTGATGTGGCGGCATCCGACTGAGTCTGTGATGAAAATGAAGAATCTTTTCAGCAACAACTTTCAACTCAATTTTCTCTGCTGGTACAAATGATGCGATCATCTCATTTATGGCATCTTTGTATCGAGGAGGAAACTTTATTTCATTGGTCGCTTTGCATATATTATAAATATGCGGTTGAAGCCATTCGTCCTGCATATCCAGAGCTGCAAACTTAAAGCCATTGGCGCCTGAAACGAATATAAATTTCTTAGTTAAATCAAAACCTAATATCACTTCATATTTCATTTTATCGTCTGGAATCACCAAAAAAGTCTGCTCCGTCCGTTGCTCATCAACCACAAAATTGCCAGTAAAGCTGCCTATTACCGCTGTTTCCACATTTCCCACGCCATACAACTTGGTTTCATCATTCATCAAGTGTATGTATCCCAATCGGCTTTTATATACACCTTCCTGCATCAATGGTACATCCGAGCCCGTATCAACTAAACATTTAATTTTTACATCGTTTAAAATTATTGTTTTTACACGACTATTGTCAATAACGAAATGAACACTCCTCGCGACATCATGCTTATTTGAGCTAACAGGGCAGTTTCGCGAAATATGTCCACTTTTGTTGCACTTAAAACATTTCATTTCATCTTTACAATCACTACGCTTATGATCAAGCGATCCACAATTAAAACAATGTATTTGTTTACTTCGATTTGTTTTCATTACAACTTTCTCAACTTTTCTGTCAATTTTTTGTTGCACTCTGTTCATTGTTCCACTACCGTTTATTCTTTCATATATGCCGTACTGCTCTCTTAGCTGTGAGTATGACTTTGCACTGTATAACACATATTGAAATTCAGCTTGCACATTAAGTCCATCAACTATATATCGTAACACTGCATTGTCTTCAATATTCCCGAGAGCAGCAATCTTTTTCATATGCAATTCATACTCATGAAAGCTTTCATCGTCTCTTTTTCTTCTATCACTTAATTCCTTATGAATTTCTGCACTATTATAATCCTTATGGAACTCAGCCTCTAACACTGAGCGTAATGTCCGAAAATCACTCACGAGAGTTGATTCCAGAAACAACTAAGCCGTTTTCGTCATTCTGCTCCTTGCCTGCACAAACATTTGCTTCTCATTCAACCCGTATGCTTCCGCGTTGAGAACAAAGTTTTCGAACCACTTTTTAATTGGTATAGAATCACCATTACACTCCGGAATCACACTCCCAAAATCCGCCACTGATACACTTGCTTTATTGTCACTTGCTTCCTCTTTTGCCATCTTTAGAGTCAGCAACTTTATTAGTTCACGTAAATCATTATCACTGGAGCCACTACCACCGGCGACGCCACTGGATGGTTCCACTTTATTTTGCGACATATTGTTTTCAAATGTATTACTCGCAGCAACCACACAACTATTTCTCTCAGTGTTCGTTTTCACTTCACCGTTTTCTTTACCCGCAATTGTTTGTTCAGCAATTACCTGAGCTTTCGATAGCGTCGCGTATTTCTTTCTCACTTCTTCCGCACTCATTAAAGCTTTTGGTTCCTTTCTGTCTGAGTTCATTGACCGTACATTTATTTGTTTTTACACTTTTATTCTTCACACTTTCTGAACTTAATACACTTGAGCCCCCAAATGTAAAGGTGATGTTCTTTAATTTAATAGTTTTAATGTATGTGTATTATATTCGGTATAATAAGTGTCTGGTATAATAAAAGTAATAGTTCAATGCAATAATAAAACACAAAATAAGGTAATAATAACACTCGAAACAGCTTCTGTGATACAACTTCAAACGGACAGCTTCAACGTTCTTCAACGACTTCCACCTCTTCAACGACTTTGCTCCTTTTATATCCTTCCCATCTGCCATCGACACACAAACCAATGGTTCCACATCTTACATACATATCGTGTCCACGTAGCTTAAAGCTACTAAGCATTAACGAAGAGAGAGAGAGAGAGAGAGTTGAGATAATAAACATGTTGTTTTGTTTATTTTTCGAAATATTTTGTGTTATGCGCTCACTCCGTTCACACACATAACAAGCGAGAACAACAAAGATTTTATCTATTGTTCGGGGATATAATGCACACTACGCTACATACTCGTATTACGTATATAAGAATTCTAACGATTTATTCGTTGTTTATTGCTGAGGTTGCACTCGAGTTGACAGCCTTCATTGATGCACCTTGTTATGTACGACATTTTTCGTTTTGTTGTCACGTGCAAGAATGAACAAACAAATGGTTTGCCGACACGTGAACATGCTACCTTCAATTGACCGTGAGAGAAACATGCATTTTCGAGATTTAGGCCGTATACACAACGATTGGCCTTGGGACTTGTTCATCGTCATGGCAAATGCAAGACGAATCGGAAATTGAATTCCTTCAAACTCGAATGGCATATTGTTGGGATCATCAGTTTCAGGTTGTCTGCAAAAAACTGTTAAATGCGCACGACATTCAAAACTGTTAAAAAATACCATTGAACACTGATTTCTACTGTCGCTCAACCAAAAAAACTTTTTTCAGTTTCTCTTCCCTCTGGTTATTCTGGACTTAATCACGAAAAACAAATTCAAAAAGGTCTTTGGGTACATATGAACTGCTGCTTCTGCTCTTCTTTCTCCCTCTCTCTCTCTTTGTTGTGTATACTGATATTATCCAACAACGAATTGTATGTGAATAAGAAGAAGAGCTCTCTTTGTTGTGTATACGTAGCCTCATACGGGCAGTGGGTCAGCAGAGTGTCGATATTTAACATTTTATTGCTCATTAAAATTGTCTCAAAAGTGTTGCTGTATCTTTAATAGTTAACTATTTATAATTAGTGTAATAATATAAATATTTGTTTTCAATAATAAATGTTTTTGTAGTATGAATTTTATCGTCTTCCTTTCTGAAAAAAATTCTGGCTACGCCCTTGTCTCGCCTCATGCGCATCTGTATTGTTTTGCAGGCTTTGTCTCTCTCTCTCTCCCACTCTCTCAACTCATGTCACACCACACCAATAACACAAAGACATTTATACTATCCACTTATTTCATTCTTGCCTCCCAGAAACAATTTTCGGTTCATTTATTTCTGTTTTTCAGTGAGCAGACTGCATTGAAAATATGTGTTGACTGTTATTTGCGAATTCTGATTACATTGCAAATTCAGTTGGATAGTTGGTTGCTTCGTCTTCGTTTGTTACACAATCGATAGATTTGAAGGAATGTAGTGGACCAACGATCTGATTTTGAATTGTGAAGTTTAAGTGATCCACATCTTTATTCTATGCAGCCAGAATAGCACACTCACTCAACCAATTGCGATTTTTATGGTTTTATGGTTCGTTGAAACGAAATTGCAAAAATTTGTCGGAAAGGAAATCAATCCATTCGATTCTTCAACATGAACACGGCCATTACCGATAGTCAGCAATTGCCTTGAGAAATCTTCGGCAGATGGATCGCTTAGTAATGCAACGCGCATGTTTCCCGTTAGCTGAAGTCTTTTCACATAGTGCCACAGCTTCGATGATTTGGAGAAAGCGTTTATTTCATCGGCAGTGGTTAATCTTGGAACGACTGGTCGTGTTTGACGGAAATATACAGACGGTAGGATCATTGAGCCTCCAAAAAATCTTGAGTCATTGCGCAGATCTTTCATTGTTCGATTGAGTGCTTCCAATGCTCAATTATGTGCCATTGTGCATTCATCCCAGATGATGACTTTACTTGCTAATAAGACTTTGGCCATTGCTGAGTGTTTCGCAATGTTGCATGTTGGCTATTCAATTCTTTGAAGGTTTAACGGAAATTTCAATGCTGAATAAGCCGTTCGGCATTCTTCTAGCAACGTGGCCGCTATCCCGGAAGAAGCAAAAATTTCGGATGTCGCACGAACAGTGGCCAAAATCAATGAGATGAGGAATGTCTTCCCAGTTCCACCAGGCGCATCGTGGAAAAATAAACCACCATTTCCATCATTAATTGCCTTCAGTACCGTATCTTACATTTCCTTCTGTTGGGGGTTCAACAGTGGTACATTTGTTCGAACTATTTGGTTGAATGCATCTTCAATTCAATTCACGATTGAAATCGTTGACCACTGCACAATTTGGCGATGGCATACCTACTTGGATAACAAACTGCCGCAAATGAGGTAACACATGTCTTCGATCAAAAGCAAAGTCCCGTTATAAATCTCATTTTTTTTTTCATTCCTCATTGGCAACCAATTCGCTTCACGGGCTGCTTCTCTTTGCTCTTGTGTTTTGAGTATCACGAAGTTGTACCATAGTAGCCCGGCGCGCTTCTCGTGCAATTCCTCGTTCTTCTTCAGTTGATTGATTCGCAATATTCCGAAGCCTTATGGCATTACGGCTTTGTTGGGAAAGATTAGATTTTCTGAGTCCGGTCCTACCACGACTCTGCAATATGAAGAATGTCGGAGGAACGGCATTGGTGGCTAATCATTCTGTGTCGATTCCCACGTGGCTACTTGGGGACAAGGGGTATACAGTGGAACTATAGTTGATGACTCCAGTGGCAGAGCCTTCCACACCACCCGAAAGGTATTTTAAACACCAAATGCTCGCTTAACGACGTTCCTGGCCTTGGCAAGCAATTGGTGTTTTGAAGTCCCGTTTTTATGTCTATCAAAACAACGAATTCTTCACCTCAGCCACGAAAGACATTGAGAATAATGGCGATTTGAGGATGCCAATGTTTCAACTGAGGATACCATCTTCGCCAACTTGTCTTGTAAGGCCAAATTGGAAACCAAAATAAGTTCTTCACTGCGTTGTTCACCAAAGATATTTCTAATAGCCACTCGATCCTGGAATCCTTCGCTTTGCGGCATGAAACTGGTGTGGTCTCAATGTCCGACTGCGGCAGCGATGGTATAACAAGTGCCGGTGATGAAGACGGAACACTGTCTTTTGGTAGCAGCTCATCGTTGTCATTTTCTTGCATCTAGCAGACGTGTAGTCTGCTCACTTCAAATATTTCAACAAAAAATGAGCACACTTGCCTATATTTGTCTCTTTCATACGTACTTAGCTTGTGAACTGATAGCTAATACGACGCAGAAGCGCACATGGCCAGAAAGAATTGGGAGAACAATCGCAGTAAGACCGCTTTCACACCTAGAGTTTATGCGACAGAGTGCTTTCTTGATTTTTCTTGTTTATTGAGAAGGGAAACATGACGCTTAAAATGCAAGCAAGAGTCAACAAGAATTGACGATAAGAAACTCAGCTGAGATACTGGGTGTAAAACTAGTCTGAAAAATATCCAAAGACTTGCTTGAATTTCAGAAAAACTTACAAAACTAAAAAGTGTTACACTCATAATATACGGTTGTGTGTGTGTTCAGCGTGTTTATGCGTTCAAACAAAAGGTAAAATTGTTGTTGTTCTTAGTGGCGTAGCGTGGGGGATGCAGAGGGAGTCATGGCCGTAGGCGGCAAACGATGAGGGGGTGCACAAGCACCTAGATTTCTTAAATCAAAAATTCCGACACCAAAACAACATATTAATTTCAACGACATTGGGAAATGGCACGGTTCAATCAGACATGGTCTCTGCAACTTCAAAAATATTATTGAAGAGACGGCTGACTAGAGGTTGGTTTTATCGAACATTGCCAAACGGTGAAAAAGTTTTACACTCTTGGATGGCATATTCTCCTTCGAAAGCTTCACTGTTTTGCTTCTGTTTTCGTTTATTTGCAGACGCCAATTCATCAAATGCGTCGAAATTTTACTCCAACGACGGACTTAATACTTGTTGGAAATTGAATCCCAAGGTTGCCAATCATGAATTAAGTGCTCAACATAACGAAAATTTTTGCAAATGGAAGAAGTTAGAAAAGAGGCTTCGAAAAGGCAAACAATTGATAAAAAAGAGCAAGAAGTATTGGCAGAGGAAACTATAAAATGGCATGATATTCTGACAAGAATGTTTGATATTATACATTTTCTTGCAAAACAAAATTTTGCGTTAAGTGGTCACAGGAAAGATATTACTAGCAGAGGCGAATATTAAGAATTAGTGCATCTTCTGACAAAGTACGATCATGATCTTAGAGAGCATTTAGTAAAGATTAAAATGGGCCACAACATTTCTCTCACTTATATGTCACCTCAAATTCAAAACGAGTCCATAGAAATATTAGAAAAGAAGTTCGCCATGTAATTATAGCTCGTGTCCAAAAGACTAAATATTATTTCATAATTTTTGACAGCACAGCAGACATTTCCCGCAAAGATCTAATAATCCAAATATACGATATGTGATGATTGAAAACCAAGAGGTTAGAGTAGAGGAATCTTTTATAGAATTCATTGACGCGCAAAAGCAAAACTGCGGATGGTATAAGTGAAATAATAGTAAACAAACTTAAGGGCTCGACATTATGAACTGTAAGCTTACGATAATGCTTTGGATAAAGGCTATCAATCCAAATGCCGAATTTGTTCCTTGCTTAAACCATTCACTAAACCTTGTTTACCTACATGCAGCTTTAGTGGAGGCAAATTCGGTGACTTTTTTGGTACGCTAGAACGCTGTTACGCTTTTTTTTCTACGTCGACACACCGGTGGGAAAAATTTTGAAGAGGAATCAGAACACACGCTGGAGCGTTAGAGGTGATGCTGTAAATTCAATTAGTCATCACTATAAAAAAACTATGATTGCACTTGAAAAACTGACTGAAACGAATAAAAGTTTCACTATGCAATCATATTGGTTTTTATGTTATTTCGGCTTCTGTCAACCGGTACAAAGAGGGGGACTTAATACACATCAATGTGCTCAGAAAATAAGTGCTTTACATACTGACCTTATTAGAAGATAAACGAGAGGAATTCGTGGATGACGCTTTAAGATATGGTAAAAGTTTATGTGAAGAGCTTGACATTTCTTCTGCTTGACATTGTCATACTGTTGAGAATTTTTTTAACATCTGCCAGTTGCAGAGAAGTTTCTCTAAACTAAATTCAATCAAAATATCGACTATGTCCACATTGAGACTATCAAATTTAGCTATTCTGGAAATTGAACATGACATACATATTGATGTTGACAATTGTATAATAGATTTTGCTATAAAAAAAAACAAGAAAAATACATTTTTAATTTATAAAAAAAATAATAGCTGCTTTATTTGACTTTTACTAATTTTCTTGACAAATAATTCAAATAGAGGGGTCAGCAAATTTCCAGGTGACCCCGCATAACACAAAATATTTCCAAAAATTAACGAAACAACAACAACGTGTTCATTTTCTCAACTCCCTCTCTCTCTCTCTCTCTCTCTCTCTCTCTCATTTTTATTAATGCATAGTAGTAAATAAATAAAATGAATCTTATGTACCTTTGTCAAAGAGTATAAAATATATCGAGCAGACAAATCGCTCAATTTAAGTGGAACTTTTTTCCTTTCATATCCAACAGCAAATTGTGTGTAAACTCGGGTAAATCTCGAGGAAACATTTACACAATTTGTTGTTGGGTTTAAAAATTAAGAGAAACACCGCTTATATTGAGTAATTTGTCCAGTCTATTCTTTTAAATAGTCTGTGCAAATATATTATACATTTTTAACGTTAAAACGTTTTATCATGGAAACTTATAAAGGCCTGCTGTTTCGAAAAATTTGTTACGAAAATTGTCACAGGCGTGGCAGGTGTGGAAGAGAGAAGAATGAAAGAATGGAATAGTCAAAGCGCATATCACAATCTCTCTATATATATAAAAATGATTCGATAATGTCTTGGTAAGCGCATGTCTCAATAACGGCTGAACCAATTTTGATGTTTTTTTTTTGTGTACTCATGGAGTCACCCAGATGGTTTTGATCTGATATGAACCCAGTAGGGAGCGTAGTTTTGGAGATACAGACAGTTTTTTACTTCTTTAACATTTATTTATTTGGCGCAACCGTTTTTGATGAAATTTTTATGGAATCTCTAGCATAGTGTTGAGATTGTTTCAGTTAAATTTGGAGATAATCGGACTTGCTGTTGTCGAGATATCGGTGGAGAATGTTTTGCATATAAAACTTAGAGACGTATTTTTAAATCAATCAAGTTATCAAATATAGCAGGAAATTGTGTCAATATTAATATAAGATTCTTCAAAAGTTAATTTTTTTTTTTTTTTTGATATGAGTTTAATTAAGAATTCCAATCATGTGTTAAAAGAGCACATTTAAGGGATAGGTTTGATAACATTGACAGAGAGTAACTAAACTAGGTTAGATAATATATAATACTATATTAATTTCTAAATCTGTGACGTAGATCCGAAGGGTGGAGCCTTTTTAACCTTCTCGGGTAATTATTTGAGTTGAGAGCTATAGCAAGAGGATTGGTGTGTATCTGGAGTGCATCATTATAACGGCTGGTGTGACGGTTTATTTGCTCTTTGATTGACAGGATGCCTAGGTCACGGTGTATTAAAACCCGCTTATCGTACCAAGGCACACCCGTGATCTGCAGAAGAGCTTTATTCTGCATAGCCTGAAGACGGTTTTTTGTAGATTTGGCAGCTAGTCCCCAGCTCTGAATACCATAGGTGTATGTACTATACCCTTATGTAGCGTAACCTTGGCAGCGAGACTGAGAGTGTTACCGGATCGGATAAGCCATCGTGGTTTTAACATCTTACTTTTACAAGTAGCTGTTATGGTGTTGACATGCTTCGACCACGTTAGCATCCGATCCAAATTTAAGCCTAGATATTTTACTGATGATTTTTGGGGGATTTGAATGCCGTACAGAGTAACAGGAGGACAGTGTTTATAGCGCAACGTGTAGCAGCAGTGCTGCGATTTCGCACTATTAATTTTGATGTTCCATCGTCTAGACCTGGAATCAAATTCGTCGAGGATTTTTTGAGTTGCAGCAGCAGCTTGATCGCTAGAAGTGTCACATACAAGAAAAACGGTGTCATCCGCATAAGTGGCAACTAGAGTGTTTTCGTCTGTTGGCGTAGGCATATCACTAGTGTACAGCGTATACAAGACGGGCCCTAGGACACTACCCTGTGGGATGCCTGCTCTGATGTTGCGGATAGTCGATCTATCATTTTTGACCCCAACCATGAATGATCGATTAGATAAATATGAGCTGAGAAGAAAGAAATATTGCTCGGGTAAAATTGATTTGATCTTCCAGAGTAGTCCGTCATGCCACACTCCATCAAAGGCCTGCTGTACGTCCAGAAAGACAGCCGAGCAGTACATTTTTCTTTCGAAAGACTGGAGGATGGCATTAACAATGCGGTGAATTTGTTCCACAGTGCCATGTCCGTGTCTAAACCCAAACTGACGGTTTGAAATAGCACACTGTCGCCCAATACTAACAGCAATCTACCAAGAAGTATTCTTTCAAACACTTCGGAGAATGCCGGAAGCAAGCTGATCGGTCTATATAAACTTAGACTACTTTCCGGCTTACTAGGTTTAGGTACCATAGCTATAACGGCGTACTTCCATTGCGAAGGAAAGTGATGAAGACGGATAATGGAATTGAATAGCAGAACAAGAAATAGGACACCTTTATTAGGCAGGGCTTTAGCAACCTTACCATCAATACCATCATATCCAGGCGCTTTGTTAGTTTTAAGAATTTTTAACTGCTCGCTAGTCTCAGTCGGAGTAATGTGCAATATAGGTGTTGAGCTTTGACAGGGGACGTGCAAGAAGGCATTTGTACAATCCTCGTCCTGAGGATCTGCTATGGAGAACGGTGTGAAGCGTTCCTCTAATTCGTCTGCGAAAGAATCTGCCTCTCTCTCTCTTTGTCAGAGTAGCACCATGAACCATCTGCACACTGTATGGCACTTGCTTCAACGGTTGTCTCTTGATATTACGCGTCGCCTTCCATAAATTAAAACCATTTTTTTTGTTTAGATCAGCATTGCGAAGCAGATTGTCAAAGTATTAACTCTTGGCCTCTTTTAAAGCTTGTTTTAATTTTTGCGCTTCACTCCTCCAAGCACGAGCATCAAGAACATTTCGCGTCCACAGATAACGCTGCCTTAAAGCTCGCTTACGAAGAACCATATCACGTATTACTGGTTTTAAAGGAGCCCGAACAGGATATGTGGAGCAGTAATCATGTTGTTGGTCCGTAGCAAAGTCAGCGGAGGAGTGAATATTCCTAGTGAATAGCTCAACTGCATCATCTAAGTGATCTGTGGACTGAATATCTATATTTAAATTAATAATTTCTTCCAGTTTCACCTGAAAAAGGTGAACGTTCGGTAGCAGTCTAGGCTTAGCCACATAGCAGCTGGCTCTAATTCTGAGCTCAATGATCAAGGGTGAGATCAGGGATGCTTCTGATGGAGAGTCGCTCTGATGGAATCCCTCCATATACTGCAAAGTCGATAGGGCAAGGAGTACGATGATTGTATGGATAGTGTGAGAGAGCTCATTATGAAATCATATAGCAACGTGCCTCTAGGATTACGTCGAGAGGCACCCCAAAGTGAATGGTGAGCGTTCCAGTCCCCGACAATTATATATTTAGGGCCCAGTTGTCCCAGGGCTTGATTGAAAGCCAGTGTTCACCAAATATACGTTGGAGGGCAGTAAACCGAGGCAATAACAAAACTACCAAGGTCACAGATGATTTTGATCGCTACACATTGTACATGGGTGTCAGTAGTGGATGCGTAAAAATTGTGTTTAATGGCTGATCGGATAAGAATGGCTGCACCTATTCTGGACATTGTTGAGATTTGTTGACGAGTAGTTGGTTGCTCCTGCATCTCCAACATACAACTTGATGAAATTATATCAAATTTGGAGTTATAGTCCATATGAACCTGATTTTGTTGCTGCTGCCATTCTTGTAGTTGCTGTAGCCACTGCTGTTGTTGAGAATCCGGGCGATTGTACTAAAATGTTTGATGTTGCAGTGGTCGTAAAGATTGTGACTGATTCTGTTGAGTTAAGGGAGATTGCTTTGTCTGAGACGAATTAAATGACAAAAATGGCTGGGATTGTTTCTCTTGATTTGAACGGTTTTGCTTTGAATTTTGTTTGATTTGCTGCTGTTTCTTTTTTTCTGCTTATGTAAGGTTTTTTTTTATATCCCCTTTGACCGCACTTGCGTAAGAAGGGGCTGTAACACTATCCGCAATTGGTGAAGGAACAGCCGAAAGCAAAATTGTGAAACGTTTTGA
Organism: Amiota communis; assembly: GCA_037043315.1. Classification (NCBI taxonomy): domain Eukaryota; kingdom Metazoa; phylum Arthropoda; class Insecta; order Diptera; family Drosophilidae; genus Amiota; species Amiota communis. The sequence goes on along the minus strand of JBAMAV010001564.1, from coordinate 143,326 downwards.
TGGACGCAGCACTTTAGCAGGGCCATGTAACTTAAGTAATGTTTGTAAACAATATAACCTTTATAGTTAGCTGTGTGTTCATCGCCACACAGAGCACATTTAGCAGGGATCCCCTTCTCCTTTCTACACGCAATAGTAGGATGCATGTCACCGCATTTAACACAGCGATGTAGTTTGAAACTGTATTTTTGGGTATGTCCATATTCTGTTGTACAGGTGGAGTAGTGCAGACCTTTGATCACTACCCTATAGGATCTTTCCTGCTTTAATGGAAACGTATGGTATTCTTCTTTACTTTCATTCAAGTAACGAACAATATCTCGATAGGTCTGAGATTTGATAGCCATTACACGAATTGTATGACCAGGGCAAACTTTTATCGAATATGAATTACTTTGAATAATACCATTAAGTGATGACCGGAAACCATTGATGTTGGAGACGCCTTCGATGATGATAGGCGGGGGTTTAGGACTAATTTTAACAGGCGGCGCAGTAGGAGATGAGCTTGCTAAGCCAGGAGAACCTTGTTCCGAAGACACAGTTGAATCGAAGTTATTCTGGACATCAGAAAGAGTGTCACTTTCTGTATCCAGATCAATAGTGGGAAGATCATCGCATTCCATATCTAGTATGGCATAGGTGTTTTTATAGCCCGAAGTCGATGGAGCAGCTTTCAAAACCGGCATAGTTTTTGTCCAACTTTCACCTGAGAACATAGTTTCCTATATCGAAAAATTACGGTAATGATATATTACGGGAACAACTAATAAGAATGGGAAAAAAAAGTCCCAAGTGTTTTTGGCGCAAAATTATTCACCACTCAAGTGCTACCTGTCTCGATCATGGCAGACATTATTAAGTACAATAATGGATAATTACTTGAGAGTTCATGGTTGGAATATATCAAGCCGAGATATTTGAACGCTATGCTTATTCTCAAACCTGGCGACTTCAAAATGACTAAGGCAGGAACATTTCTTAATCTGTCAGTGGAATGAGTATTTGCTAAAAAGATTCCAATTGAGGATACTCCAAAGTCGAAATATAATGTTCCTCGATTGATCCCACCAAAACGGCGACGTTTGAATGAAGAATCCGACGACGAAGATGGCTTCAGCGTTTCAAAATGCCCATTCTGAACAAATATAGTATGTTTAATTTTTGATTTTCACTTTTAATTTTTCTTTGGATTTTTTTTTTAACTATGATTTGAATGTGGCAAATAAAAAAAAATAAAAACAATTGAGGGTTCAGTTTTTACGTTAAATATGCAATTTTGTGCATTATTTGAATATTAAATTTAATTTTGTATTATTCTCTAATGATCGACTTGCATCAGAAATGTACAATACGCATCATAAGAGTTTACGAAGGTAATAAAAAAAAGTGTGAGTCGGAATCGCAGACGGAGGGTTCCGTACCATCGTTCAAGATTTTTTGCCGCTAAATGAATTTCCTATTCAATAACTCAATGCTCGAGCAATTCCAAACACAATAAATATGCATTTATTATGAAATTGACATAAAGCTCATGCTCCAAATACGAAATTATTGATTTGACTTATGTTTAGAGTAGAATCAGTATTTATACTGCATATCAACATTGAGATAGGGAACTGTGAACATAATAAAAGCAAAAGTGAAATATTCATAAAGCCTAAAAGTATACTACAATTGAATTTTTTAACTTTATTTTAATTTTAGTATTTTTTGCTATCATGACAATAGAAATACACATTCTGTGAAAATTTCAACTATCTATTACGGTTCATGAGATACAGCGGTGTCGGACGGACGCACGGCGGAAGCTTAGTAATAGGGTCCCGTTAGCACTCTTTGGGTACAGAACCCTAAATAGACCGAAGAAAGCGAACACTGAATCATTTTAGCTGCCGACGGTTTTATTGTTTCTGGTATGTCGCGTCTTTCGTACTTTTTCATTATTGTTTGCTTTGCGCAGATGAGGATGCATGCTAAATACGGATGTATATAAGTATTAGACATGAGCAATCGCTCATTCACATTGTCAACAAAAGTTGTGATTCATGAATGTTTACTCAATATTAGTGTAAGGGATGAAATTTGAATGTTGGTAATGCTGTGTGAGAGAAAATATGAGTGAGTGAGTGACTCATTCATTGAGAAATGGATTGAATGAGTGTTGTGCCTGCATATTCAAAACACACGCAATAAATCAGGGAATGTGTAAAAAACGATTAGATCATTCACGTCATAGTTGTGTTAGGTGTAGTACAAGTTTGTTTCTGAATAAGGGAAGGTAGCGTGGGGAAACTGTGCCATTAGACAACACAATCGTCGATCAGCTACGCTGACTTTTTTTTTGTCTTCTTTCGTGTTTTATTAGTCGAATGTATGCTTGTGGGTATGGGAAGCGAGACAATCGATCAAATCTAAAAAGCAACATAAAGCGACTCCAAGATACTTGCACAGTCGGCGCTTTAGGCAAAATAAAAATGCGTCGTTTAAATAAGAACGATAAAACCAACACCCCTGACAGCAGCCAGTTTCGTAACTTTTTTCGGCCTCTTCAAACGGAATACTATGTCAAATCTATATCTATTGGAATCAAAATATTATTAAATACTACGGCGGATTTCAATTTGGTCTGTCAGGAGCTAAGTAAGCAAGAATGTGAATTCTACTCCCACGAGACTAGAAAACCAAAACCTTATATGGTTGTTCTATCCGGTTTGGATAGATTAACCAACGATTCAATAAAAAACCTCTTAAACAGCCGTGGGCTTCAATGCATTGATGTTAAGACCATTGATAAAACAACACGATCTGGTTTTAATCTTCCATTATACGTTGTTTACCTTCAAAACGGTTCCATAACACTTCAAGATCTGCGGAAACAACACTCATGCATAGATAATACCAAAGTTCACTGGGAGTTTAAATCCAAGCCGTCTAATCAACTCATTCAATGCTATAATTACCAACTCTTTGGCCATGGATCTAGCACTTTTAATGTTAAAACATCATGCTCTTTCTGCGCTGGTCCGCACAAATCAGCTCAATGCACTAAAACGGGTACCTCTTGCTGTGCAAACTGTAAAGGTGATCACCCCTCCACTGATCCAGTATGTCCTTGTCGCACATCATATGTGACTATGATCAAAGCAAGGAATCAAAAAGGTCAACGCACCGGAAGATAAAACTTTAACAACAACCACAACACCAAAAAGGCCAACTATCAGCAGCATAAGCTATTAACTACCAACAATGCGCCAAATAGAGTTTCAACGACAAACACAACGGCAGATTCCAATGCTAACAACAACAACTTTACTAGTTACAGAGAGAACAATAGCAACGTAAACCACAATAATATAAACAACAACAACCGCAATGCATCAAATCAAAGTTCACCTGATCTGTTTACGTTCGATGAAATAAAATAATAAAAGTATTGATCCTTAGTTTTAAATTAGTTCTAGTTTTAGGTTAAGTATGTAAATAAACTATAAATGTAAGGTTTTTGCATCCCCTATTTTCCTTACAATTATTAAAATATTAAATTTTTAAAAACAAATGTATTTATTTTACCAAATTAATCTTCTTAGTTGTTAATTTAATGTAACTAAACTCTATAAATATAAACTAAGCTGGAATATAAACAGTATAGGTTCAATAAAATAACAGCTATAACTGTTTAAGGAATGACCGAGAGGTCAATAGGGGGGAAGGTGTGGCGATAATCATAAAAAAGAATATCCACCACAGCTTGCTACCTCTCCACAGTACCCAACTTATCGAATATATTGGCATTAAACGGATCCCAACGGTATTCAGACTGCAGTTTATTATTGCTTACCCAGATAAAAGACAACAGTTCAAAACCGATATTCGCAAATTGACCTGAACTTGTGGAAATTACGTGATAGGAGGCGACTTCAACTCTCTTCATCGAAGTTGGGGTAGTTGTGGAGCTAATTCATGGGGTAATATGAGATGATATCCTCAAAAAATAATACAATTTATTACCCAACTGAGCACACGTATGTCCCAGCCTAAGTTCTACTGTCGAATTTTTCTTAACGCTAACGTCATCAATGACCTGATCACTTCCCGGTCCAAGTCACTATGCACACTTGTCCAATTGTTGTTAACTCTTTCCGTTACGACATAAAAAATACTACCTGCGCAGAATTATCTAGCTTAGTTAACTTATTGATACCCAGCACCCTCGTTGCATTCAAACTTAAATTAAGCTTAGAAATTTACACCGTCGAAACTGGCTGAGATATAGAAACACGACTGACCGTGTCCGCTTCAAATGGCGAACTCTACTCATTTCCGACAAGATCTCCACATTCCGCAATGAATCATGGAACAATCTTTTATCCTCGTTAGACAAAAGTTCCTCCCTTTCTGGAAACTGACAAAAGTCGTTAAAAATAACCAGGGCGATATCCCCATACAAAGTGACAGCTCAAGGCGATTGTCTACACCTAAAGAAAAAGCGGAGATCTCAGCACAATCATTTAGCCTAAATCACTCTATCTCTATCGACTTAAGTGACTCAATTACAAAGACTGTGGTCAGTAACTCCATGACTTTACTTGACACATCTTCGCCCAGTCCGGAAGAGGCATATTTCATAAGAAGATCAGAATTGGCAACGATCTTAAAAAATCTGAAATCTAAGAATTGAAAACTCATTCTTTAAAGCACTCCCCAGCAAGGGAATAAAATGTCTTACTACTCTTATCAATGAGTGCTTACGTCTTTACTATTTTCCCAAGCCATTAAAAATCCCCAAAGTTATACCCAAAAGAAAAGCTAACAAACCTGTTGAGTTACCTTCTTCCTACCGCCCCATAAGTTTCTTGTCCTTGGTCAGCAAAATTCTGGAGAAAGTCATCAAAATACAACTTTCTCTGTTCTTGAATGATAATGATTTACTCCCGCTGCAACAATTCGGCTTTCGCCGTGAACATTGCACATTGCATCCCTTATCCAGAATGAAGAACATTATCAAAACAAACTTTACAATCCACGGGTATGGTCCTATTGGATATGAAAGCAGCTTTTGATTCAGTTTGGCTGATGGATTACCTTACAAAATGAGTCTTATGAATTTCCCACCAGAACTCATAAAAATTATCCAAAGCTTCTTAAAAAACCTGTCAGTTGTTGTCCATATTGGCAATGCCAAGTCCCAGGCCTTGGAAATAAAAGCAGGCTATCGACAAGAATCTAGTCTTTCACCCATCCTTTACAACATTTATACTCTGACTTCCCAGTACTAAGAGGTTGCACTACCTCAATCTTTGCTGGTGACACAGCGGTCCTATGTTCAGGGAACCTTTCTTCCGACATTTCTGACAAGCTTCAGAAAGTTTTTGACTGTCTTGTTTCCTATTTCTCGAAGTGGAAAATCCTAGTAAACTCCGAAAAAACACAGGCCATATTTTTTACCAGAAAGCGGAAAGACACAAACCTCACTAACAGTCACATATCGCAAAACCATGTCGACGTTAAATAGGAAAATATTGTTAGATATTTATGCTTAATTCTAGATAAAAAGCTGACATTCAAAGAGCACATCAACTTTGCCAATAACAGAGTTAGCACTTTGATCCCTTTTATCAGCAGGAACTCACGCCTTAGCATAGAAAACAAAATGTATCTATTTAGGTCAATTTTTCAAGCAGTTATCCTTGATGTCGCAAATTGTCATGTTAATAAACTGCAAGTCACCCAAAATAAGATATTAAAAATGGTTTTTAATCTGCCATTCCACCATTGACTTGCATCACAAAAGCAAATATCGAGTTAATAGTACAAAGACGTGGTCGACTTTCCTTAAATTTTAAAAATAAGTATATCCAATCTAACTTTCCGCATATAAATTGTACATCACAAATACTTTAGTCCTAAGTGTAGATATAAGTAATAATTATTAAAATAAGTTTTTTTAGGGATTTTGTTAATCTTTTCTCCCTCTTTTTACTATTAAGAACACATTGTTAAATCACATAGTTACTAATCCCTTATATATAGTATGTCTAAATAGCATAGGAAACGGGAGCTGACTTTTTTTTTTTGATATTATTTATTATAATACATATAATAAATTATTTGATATAATCTTATCACGATCCTAAACGAGAGTTCGTCCTTTAATTGATAAGTGTGGTAAGTCACTTTTTGTTCGTCGAGGTATTTGGTGATATAACGGTACGCAACAGATGTGGAAGGTAGGGCTCTGATTTCACCCTTGCTCATTATATTAACAACATATGAGCTTGGCTCTGTAATTGAATCTAACACATCCAGAAGTCAGTTGATTTTGACGACCCCAACTATAATGATTGGAGTTGGGTTTGGAGTTTTAGGTTGTTGCTGAACGCTTGTTGGGCAGCTGTTGTCTGCATTAAATTGGTTGCTGTTCACAATTTGACTACCAGTATCCTTTGGTTTATCCTCGTTGGTTTATTTTAATACTTCCTGGTGAAAACCAATCACTTAGATTTATGGTACATTTATTAGATATTACTGGCATGATGTTCTGATGGGGAACAGGTGGGAAGAAGGGCGATCCGACCGGTCACCCATATCGGCAGTGACCAGCAGCGACAACGTATCAATCGAACAAAGCACAAAGAATGACCCCAAAATAAATTGAAAACAAAATTTAAATTTTTAAAAATTTAATAAATTTGTGAGGAATAAAATTAAATTTTTTCTCAGAGAGCTGTCAATCCTTCCGATAGAAAACACCAGAGAGGAAAAGAGCACACTATTGAAGTACTGCTGCTCAAAATGTAAAGACTCAACTTTTAGTTCTTATTTTTAAAATAATTACTAAAATTATGTTCTATAATATTATTCATTTACATATTTCATTTAATAATTTCAATAATTGGGTTAAATAACGTATTGATTTATATGACATACTATATAACAGCAAAGTCTCAGCGACATGCACACAAATTAATATGCGAGATCGGCGTCGTGTAGGGCACACACAAATCGATAAATAAGAGTGACTGTCCGTCTATTATCTTTAATAAAACCACTATTTCACACTCTTCTAAAGTCACCTACCTAGCAGTTCAGACGACTCACCATTTAGAAGCCAAAACGATAAGCATGAAATTAAAAGCCCTGTCCCTCCACTGGCTCTTAAACCCAAGATCTAATCTAAACCTCGATCTAATAGCTTAATAAAGCCAAGTTGGACATACGGTTCCCAGCTTTGGGGAAACGCTAGCCCAAGTAACGTTGAAGGCATCCAAAGAGCTCAATCGAAAATACTTCGCTTTTTGACAGGTGCTCCCTGGAACTTATCGAATGCGAACAATCACAGGGATCTTAACGTCCCACTAATTAAAACTGTACTGGCACAATTGAAGCAGAAATATCAACCCAAACTCTCGCAACATCCTAACCCACTAGCTCGTACACACTCACAAGCTAGTAGCCACACGCGCCTACGTCGGAATGTCTTTCCTGCCCCATGAACCTGAGGGGACCACGCAACACTGTAAAGTTTCTTTAGCTCATCACTAAGGGAACTTGTAAATCAATCAAACCATAATTTTAAGATTTCAACATTATTATTAGGTTTTGTGTTGTATACAAAGTGATTCAATAAATAAATAAAGGTCGGAAAAAATAGAAGCACACTCAGCGAAGCAAAAACGATATCAATTTTATACTTATAAGATGCTTACGTAAGCGCTGCGTCAAGTTTATCACTAACGTAGCCAAGACGCGTGACTTTTCTGCAACAACAAGGAAAATGAGCGAAATTTATTGTTGTTGGATTATACCCAATTTACAGTGCGAGCATTTAGCATTTCTATGAGAAAGAGACGAGATGCGGCTTCAATTATACAACAACCAGAGGGAAATTGTGATTGTTGTTGTAAAATGAAATGCGGAATCTATTCAGCATTTCTTCGAGTTGCCGAATCGAAATGCAAAGGTGTTGCCATTTGTTTGTAGTGTTGATAAATTTTTGGTAACTTTAAGGTGATTTTCGAATCTTGCACTGTCTTTTTGTGGCGTGGCAATAATATATTTAAGTAAAATTTTAATTGTACATTTTTTTGTAAAATATTAACAAAATACGTAGCTGAAAAATACGTACATATACTGCAAAATGTTTTAAATCATGTATTTTTCACAAAGATTTCAATTTTAATTTCTTACTGCACGAACTTTGCTTTTGTGATGTGAAAATAGCACTGTAAACACTACTTTGCATTTTCATTTGCATCTGTGATGCAGCGTAAATACGATATTAGACGCGCGTCTTGGCTAAGTCAGGAATGCGTAATTGAGACGCAATTGATACAAAGGCTACTCTGCAAAAGTGTTGGAAATTTTTGCCATTATGGGACATTTTATACTTTTTCACATTTTTTTTTTTTTGTTGCGCGCCGTAATGAAGCAACTGATGATGGCACAAAGTAAATATAAAATGTAAAGTTATTGTTAAAATTTTAATAAAACATGTAGGAGGAAAGAAGAAGAGAGCTGGAAGAACTATGGGCATATGCTGCAAAGTGTACTAAATTACTTATTTTTTACAAATATTCCTTTTCAATTTCTCACAATTAGCCACAACGTTCCATTTATATGAATATTCATAACAAAAAACAGCTGTTTCACAAATGACGTGACGCTGAAACTTTTTCGTGAACAAGTTAAGCGCATCACGACTAAATTCAAGACGCATCGACTATATCAGCTCCATATATTAACTTATTTTTTAATATTGCTGTGCATTGTACTACAATTAAAAAGAGAACAGCATCACACACTAACATCACGCCGGGAACATAGGAAAGCATGCGGGGTTCACTAGTAGCATAATAAAAAAAAAAAAAATTTAAAATAGAGCATATAACAAAATTAACTTGTTACAACCTTGTCAGACCAAGAAAAAAGCTGCTTTTCCTGTAAGCAGCTTCAGAATTCTACAACAACAACAGAATTGCTTTGGTTTAGCTTCAGTTCAGCTTCTAAAGAAAATGTGAAGCTGAAGCTAACCAGGGCTGGGAAGATTTTGCCAGTGTGGCCAAGTTTTTGTTAGTGTTTCCAAGTTTTCTGTTGATTTTTAGACCGGTTTCATTGCTTAACAGCTGACATTTGAATATGGCGCAAAATAAATGTAAATAATTAAAAATTTAATATAATCAAAATGCATGAAATATTGATGATAAAAACTTAGTGGAGTTGAATGAAGATGCCAAATTGAAATGAGCTGGTTCCAACACATATATGCTGCTGGATTTGTGGGAGGACAGCATGGTTGAGCTGAGAGGAGCGGAAAAAATGCCCACACGTACCGGCGCATAGCCTCAGCAATGGAAGAATCGGGTGTAAAAGTGATAGGCATCGGTGTCAAAAACAAAATAGAGAGTTTGACACGAAAATATCGGTAAAGTTTTATTAATATTAAAAATATGTGACATGTAATAAAATTCGCATTCATTATTTCAGAAGTGAAAAAGCGAAAATTGGGCCATCAGGTGGAACAGCGTCAGAGTGGGAGTATTACTCTGACATCCACCGAATCCTTGGTGGATATAAGACATACAGTGTCGAGACGGTGGTGACAGACTCCATTGGTAAATATGGACAACAATCTGTGACTATATTAAAAATAATTAAATGTATTTCTTTTGCAGACATGACAATTGTTGACGAAAACATCAACACTGAATGCGAAAATGGAATTGTGGCCAGTGATGCAGCACCGACAATGGAGTCGCCACCCAAAAAGTCGTGCCGAAGAGGACAAGGCTTTCATGGAGAGAATGGTTGCCAATTCTAAGAAGAGGACAGCAGCCTTAGACAAATTGGCTTCAAACTCGCAGGATATGAAGGAAATGCTGAGAGAATATTTAAAGCGCAAGCAGCAATGATGATTTTTTCAGTTGCTTTTATATTTTTAGTTCTTTTTATTATATTAAGTTATTTTCACATTATTTATTATTATTTTTTTGTTGATTATTAAATAAGTATGAATTGAAACATAAATCTTAATGTTTTTACTGTTCAGTTTCTTGGAGATATCCCACAATTTCACATATATATTCACAAATATACAATTTATTGTTTTAATTATAACAATAACTTACAACAGCCCAAATACTGCGAGGAACAAGAGCGCGTCTCATAATGAATTCCATCAATTCCTTCTCACACTCATCTTCTTAATGGCATACCATCGCTTTATTATCATTACAAGCATCTTTGTAAACATTATAATTTCATCTGTATTATTCATTTTCCATACAAATAGCACTTTTCTTAGTTTTTTCTCTTTTCGCTATTTATTTATTTTTAGATCATAACATAAAACAGCTGTTCAAAAAAAGCGAAAGCGATATGTGAACGGCAACTTCAAAATTATTCGCTTTTGTTTGGTGTGACTTAGGCATTAAATCCGACCTGACCCGGTGGGGGAATTAAATTTGCTAGCTTGCTTGGCTTCTTAAAAGAAATTATTTGACACATATAAATTTAATTATGGAACTTCGCTTAGGTTCTTTTTAGCCTTTTTGTCATACTGCTGGTATTATTGTTGAGGTAACGTGCGTTTTTTTATTCCATAATCAAGAATTACTTTTATTACTGTGCAACAACCACAGTGAAAGTGAACGAAATTTGTTGTTGTTGTTGTTGAATTAGACGCGTTGATACGTCGCTATGCAAGACTTTTTGCACTTTTTTGTTCACTGTCATGAAACAGTTGATGATGGCATAAAACAATATGAAGATAATTTAAAATTGTAAAATTTTTGTTAAAAGTTTAATAAAATATGTAGCAGGAAAGAAAGAGGCACCGTTTTTAATTCCTGTTAATAAAATTATAAAATAATATTAACAATTTGCATATCACTTAAAAATGTTATGTGCCATCATCAGCTGTTTAATGATGCACATGACGGCAAAGATCAATAACTTGGAAACACTACCTACAAATTTTGTCACCACTCTCAGAAGTTTCCCAGCCCTGGTTAGCTTCAACTTAGCTATTTTTTTGGAAATTGAAAGAAGCTGACCAAATTAACCCTGAAACCTGTTGTTGTTATTGCAAAATGTTCTAAGTCATGTATTTCTCACAAATTTTCATTTTTAATTTAGTCAACGTGCTCGCAAAGTTCCACGTGTATGTATAACCAATATAAAAAACAGCTATTCAGAAGACAATTGTATAAAATTTAAAAAATCTACAACAAATAAAAAGGAAAAAAAAAAGTTTAAGCACCTGCTAAAAAATCAGGCAATTTTGAGCAGTCTAAACCGACTATTAGATAGGGCCATGATGCGAATCTCTCATGATGCGACCAATGATTCGCATCACAATCGACAAGAACCACAATGAAAATGACTCCATTCAAGGGTTGTTGTTGATACGAAATGGCTTGTCTAAACACCAAAGTGTATCATCGTGATACAGTGCTGTCTAAAACGGCTACAAAAAACATATTATAGCCGTTTTAGACAGGGCCATGTTGCGAGTCTGTCATGATGCGACCAATGACTCGCATCACAATCGACAACAACCACAAGGAAAATTACATCCTTCAGGGGTTGTTGTTGTAGAATGTGATGCGCGTCTGTGTCGCATCACGCATTGATACACCTTTGATGCAGACCAGGGCTGGGAAATGTCTGATAGTGTGGCCAAGTTTTTTGCCATTTCCGGTTAGATATTGTCAGTCTTCTTCTCTTTTTGTGTTTTAAATTTGTATTTAAATGTACCAGCGTGCTTGCAATTATTAATATTTCTTTACATAATATATTTTCCATTTTAAAAATGTTTTTTATTGTTTATCTTATTTACTGTCTCTCAATTCAACCAACGTTTTCTTCTTCTTATGCACATTCAAAACAAAAAACAGTTTTAAATTATACGAACTGGGTTGTCAAACACCAAAGCGTATCATCGTAATGCAGGCCTGTCTAAATCGACTATTACGCATCACATAACACTGGCCAACAAGAAAATTTTTGCTGAATGTTCTAGGTAATATCCGAGGCACTAGCTACAGGAAAAATAACAGTTTTGTCGTAACAGCTCTAGTTATATTCTTCACGGGAGTGAATAGTATTATAAGTTTGGAACGAAGTAGACATCGCCTACCACATAATCTATATATTTATTTGTGATCAGCTCGATGAGACGAGTTGATTTAGCCATGTATGTAAGTATGTATGCAAACTAGTACCTCAGTTTTTGAGCTAGAGGGCACATAGGGTGCACATTTGTCGGAATCAGCCGAATCGAACCACTAGGGGGGCGCCTCCCATACAAACCCCCTTTTAAATTAATGTACTTATTACAAAAAGTTTTTTGTTTTTTGACTTATTGATCTGAAATTTGGACTCTATAAGTTTCTGATCCATTCTGATTCATAAACCATGTAAATTTCATGATCCTAGGGTTAACAGGAGGTGTACCTCCCATACAAACCCAGATTAAATGACAAACTTATATATCATCATATTTGATACTCAAACTGTGTTCTTTGTTAATACTCAAACTATGTTCTTTGTTGATACTCAAACTATCACAAAGAGAATATTATGATGCTAAGAAAGAAAGGTTGGATGCAACCCGGAGGAGCGTTAAGGGTATTATATCTTTGGCATGGCCAATGATAGCCTTCTTTGTTTTTTTTTATTCTAAATTAAAATTTTCCTCCAAAATACACATCTATCTTCAAATTTTTTCGTTTAAGGTTTATGAAACGCTATGAAATCATTTTTATGATTTTCTCCCTGTTCTTCGCTCAAATTACCAAGATTTTCTGGAAATTTATCTAGGTGAGAGAGCAAGTAGTGTACTTTGATACTGCATCCAAGTTGCTGGAAGTTAGACAACATCTCTTCCCTTTCTATTACCTATGAAATTTTGAATTTCTCAAACAAACGAACTCCATGCGTTCTTCTCAATTTCTGACATTGAACCGTGAAAATTTATGTCGTGCACCAATTAGCGAATTTGTGGGCCGTCAAATATGCCTGAACTGCCTTTTCTGAACTATGGAAAGATCCTCGAAATATGCTTAAAACGCTCCAAAAATATTTCTTTCACAAAGTTTGTTATCCTCAAACGATTTTTTGTGAAACATATTCACCACATATGTAACAAAAACAATTGGATCATTTATGTAAACCCTTAAGACGAAGACATGATAGACATTAAAAATAATTATGTAAAATACGGGCGTATTAAGTAGCAGGTAGTGTATACAGCACACTTGAATAGCGATTAGTTACTTGTTGATGATCTTGTAAATCTTCCCTTACTTTATTCGTCTCTTTAACATTTTATCTTTAAAGCACAGTTTTAATTTTAGAAAAAGAAGAAAGACAAAAGCGATACCCTTATATATTATTTGTGGTTTCTCTTCAACTTCCACGAAAAATATGTTTTTTTTTTTTTGTTTTACTAAAATTTGATTAACAGGAAATACTACTTATTATTAAGCTAAATAGTTATGAATTTATTGATCTTTCTTTAAACTAATTTACTGTTTAAAATTTTCAATAACATAAACAACATGAGCGGTAGTGTAAATAATGTAAACCAACTCCATATGAAGGTAATAACAAAGGAAGTAGCTGTATCTCAAAAACTAGAAGGAAAAAAAACTGATGGCAGATTCGAATCAGTGACCTCGAAGAACCACTAAAATATTGAGGAAAAGGAAAAGTAGATTTTGTCGACCAGTGTAATTTATTATTTTATAAAACATATCTGATTATAGACATTAGATTAAAATTTGGAATGTTAGTTTGGATAAAGGTCGCTTCCATCATAGTGTTTTCCTAACATCCCTCTTCTTTATAATATATTAAGTTAAACTGATCTCTACAATTGCCAAAATTATTAACCATCTTTGCCTGTTTACATATATATAAAAAAAATGAAGCATAATAAAATTTTGAATATTTTGTTAGGCATATGAGATTAAAGATCATTTGTGCTTTCATTTTTGTTAGATTTTACATTGCTTAAACATTTCTCTTTAAAATTCAAAACTTCATGGCAATGATACCACACGATTATAGCGTGCTTTCTGGTCTATTTACTTATTTGTGTTAAAGGTATCTAATTGAATTACTAACTTTCTTTATATGCTTAATTTATGGAAAACATGAAAATTAATATACTTAGGTTGGTATATATACATACATACTTCCTTAATAAAAAATAGCTGATTAAATACGTAAAATGACTAACGAAAAGGAAAATTGGTCGCATAGTTTTTTCAAAATCAGTATCAGACAGTACAAAAGATTAAACTTTCCAGTCAACGCGGTATTCATCGACTATAAGTAAGTGTTGGTTTGTAAGCCACTCTGAAATATTTAATAAATTTACCAACAGAGCTTTATATATAAATTCATTAAAGCAAACCTTTTTTTTGTGCCAAATTAAAGAAATCCTGCCATTTCGCTTGAATTTCCCAGTATTTGTCCTTAATTTGGTGGCGATTTTGCAGATAGGAGACAGCAAAGAAATATGCCTTTAGCACATCCTGGGGACGAGTGTCAAAATGTAAATACACTCCCAAATATTTTTTATTTTCAGCTATTATAAATCGCTCATGAGGGTCAACAGAAGTAACAATATCATCGATCACATTGACAGACTTGTATTCATCAATAAGATTTCTCACTGATAAGCCAAGTCGAATGTTTAGTGATACAGAAACCGTTTGTCCAATTGTGACCCGCTCCATATTATTGACCTAAGATTGTTCAAAAAGACTAGTTAGGTTTTATAAAATAGGAGTATTATTACCTGTCGCGGTGACAACATCTTAGATGAACGAAAGAACTCCTCTAGTGTAATGAGATAACGGGATTCATTAAAAGTATGAAGGCATACCGATCGTACAGCCTTTAAGTTCGCGTATAGGTGTAGAATTATAACCAAAAGAAACACACTATAAAGTACACTAAAAAAGAAATGTGTTAATGATACATAGTTAGAAATATTGAAGACACCTACAAAGGACTTTTTATCAGCGTCAATAAATAAAGTCCTGTAAATGATGCTAGCAAATTGACACAAGTCTCCTGGGAACTATCCTTGGAAGCCACATCCGCTAAATTTCCACGCACAGCGTGGTGCTGAGTTAGAGCTGCACGCGTCGCTCCGCCTTTAATTGAAATTATTTTTAACACTAAATTAATTACCATATACATATTTACTTATGTATGTATTAACCTGCGACACCAACCACTGCCTTCAAAGCAGTTGACAAACACAGTATTTGAGTACTAAAGTATGAATATTTTGGAAGAATATAGATTTCAATTGCCATTGCCAAATCGTTTAGAAAATCAGCACGGAGACGCCACTTTTTTGAATCAACATCCAACTGTGAACCTTGCCACCACGAAAAAAGTATGCGACCAAAATGACCACATCCTTCTTTTAAAATCCAAGTTGCCGTCGCGGAGTAAGCGTTAATGTTTTCTTTCCCGACACCGATTCCTTGAAGAATTGCATGAGTGCAAAGAGTGCCGCAGATTGTACTACAAAATGCTTGCACTGTATCCCATACCTGGTAATCAGCATAGTCATTGCTAACACTATCTGGGTATCCTTTAGGAAGAAAGATTTTTTGCAGTAATCGAAATAAGAAGAACTTTTCCTGGATTATCAATTTATCCCCACGGAGTGGTACCCGCACTATATTACTTTGATCTAGAAATGTACACACAGAAATTCAAAACTTGTATTTAACAATATAAAATAAGACCCCTCACCAGCAGGTGTTACATAGAGAATCTCTTCGCCTTTTGTGCCGTACTGTTCCCGAAAATGTATTTTCATTTTTTTTGAGCAATTATTTTTTAACCAGCCCTGGATATTTATGCCGTTTTTGTTTTTGTCTTTAAATTTTGCTCTTATTGTTACTATTGTAAATCCGAAACAGAAAACAAATTATACACAATGGAAATAAAATAGCAAACAAACAAACCATCTGCACAATAAATACAGATTAGTTTGGGATGGCCATGCAAAAACTGCGCACAAGTACATCACAAACATGTATGTCTGTATGTACAAACATATGTATATGTGAGTGTGTGTTCGTACATACTGATATGGATGGGGAATTCTAATAACAGCTGATGAGCCGCCTCCTTGCAAGTTGTATATTTCTATACCCTTCAATTCCACATTTAAACAGAAAAAATTGTAATTATATTAATAATTTATTGTTTTTGTAAAAAAATTTTCATTTATTCATCAGATAATGTCAACTTCTATCACTATTTATAAAATCGAAGTGATCTGATCACTATAACTAAAAGTTCCCTGACTATAATCGGATATTTTTTGTTTCTGTTTATATAAAAGGTGGATAATTTTGAGACTTATCTTTTATAACTTTATGGATGGATTGAATTTAACTTAAATTTAGCACTACCAAGATGTTGCCAACCACATCCGTATGTATGTACATATTGTAATGAGTCATCCAGAAACTATTTTATCTATATGCTTCTGAACCAATATTTAAGCATTAACTTCGGTCATGTACATATTTCTTACAAATAGAAATATTAAGAAATGAAATTGTTTTTACCATTCGGGTTCTGGATATTAATGGAAATATGTATATTGTGAGCTCTTGACCTCCCATGTTTCAATTTGTATTCGCAGAAATTTTCAAACAGAATTATATTTGGATTTTAATTAACTAAATATTCCAGAAAATGGGTTATTGGGTCCGATTGTCATATGTTATCATTGTATGAAAATAAACGATTGTACAAAGTTTCAGCTTGATAACTCAAAAACTTTAAGACTATTTTACGAATAAACTTAATAAGTTCTCCGTGTGATGTTGTCCGTACATCCTTTTTGGGTATCCATTATGCGTAACAAGTATCACTAAAAAATGATAATACCATACCAAAACGATACCAATTCAAATTTAGTTTCTTACATTGATACGACAATTCAATTTCAATTTTTTTTATATATATAAAGGAGGCTTTAAGAATTATTTACAGAAAACCCAAAAGATACAAAGTTGTTTTCGGTCGTTGTAGTTTCATAAATACATTCTGGATTACCATTTAAAAAATTCAATTAGACCAAGCACTCAATTGGCTTGTTGTTAACAAATAAATGTGCGTAAAGTTAGTTGTAGTGTTATAACCCTAAAGATCGAACTAATTCAAGAAAGAACAAGTATTAAACAGTTGGTTAAAAATGAAATTGCAAGATTTTAAATCAATCATTAAGCGATATCCAAAAACATTTGGTGGAATTGGACTTTTAACTACGTAAGTAAAAACAGTTGGGGAATAATAAATAACTAATGTAACCCTGACACAAAAAAAAAGCCAAATCCTTATTTTATAAGGTAACACATTATAAATTTGGAATAGTGCTGGACGAAACATCGATGTAACATTGATACACGATGTGGGTAAACATCGATGTTTCTCCAGCACTAATTTGGAACGCTATACACATTTTTTGGAAAACTAAAAATTAATTTTCGAGGCTTGTCCCAGAAGTACCGGAACTAACAAATAGGCAATTCAGACCAAACTACATCACGTTGATGGGGTTTTTCGTTCAGACCGGATATTTTGTAACATGAACAGCTGTTTTTTGTTTTGGTTATACACACACGTGGAACTTTGCGAGCACGTTGGTTAAATAAAAACTAAAAATTCGTGAAAAATACATGATTTAGAACATTTTGCAATATATGCAAATAGTTTTTGCAATTCCCTTTTTCATTCCTAATACTTATTTTTTTAAATTCTTTAAAAAAATTGACAATTTATGGTTTACTTGACAATATTTTGTGCTATCAGCTGCTGTTTAGTGATGCGACAGGCGGAAAAACATAAGAAAACTTGGAAGCACTAGGAAAAACTTGGCCAAACAGGCAGAAATTGCCCAGAGTGACCATTATTAATTTTCATATCAAGGCACATCAGTTCTTGATGCGACTATTGATCCCCATCACATTCTACAACAACCCCTGAATGACGTCATTTTCCTTGTGGTTGTTGTCAAATCTAATACGTATCAGTAGGCACATCAATGTTGATGTGCATTTGCTTCAGTGTGGATTGCCTAAAATAAAACATAAAAAATGTTGTATATACATATATTTTTTTCTTCACATAGTCAGTCTCCTTTAAACTCGATAAACTTCTCCCAGTGATGTTTAATACCTTCGATACTCTGTTTGAGCTCCTTAAAATAGCGGTCAACCGCCCTCGTTTTATCATTTTTAATCAGAGTTCGCAAATAAACGACAACCTTTTCATTCGGTTCTCAAGCAACCAGTTGTTAAGAAACCAAATGTAAAAGCGATGAAAAAAACCTTGTGAATTGTTTTCGTTTATAAGTTTTTGTGTACAGGCAATGCCAATTATTTTTGTTTGTTTATGGCAGGGACAAACACTAAAGGATTCAATGAGAGAAATTAGTCAAAAGGTCTTTCGTGTGCATGTATGAATTTTTACATATGTGTATCTGCTTGTGCGTTGCATGGGATTATTATGTGTTACCCAGAAAACATTTTGATTGCATTTTCAATTGTCGTCTCACTAAAGAGAAAACACTTTTTTTCAGGTGATTACAAATTGCGTTTTCAAATAGTCTGCCAATAAATATTTATATCAACAAATATTAATAACTAGCATTCCCGGCGTGCCATGCTACGCCCCCGTCTTAGTGCTTGTTAGATCGTGATTGTAGTAATTGTTTTTTATTAATAATTCACGTGAATAAACATATTTTAACATTCCATTCGCTATATAACCGGAACACAGTTTTTTGCGATACTCAGTTTGCCCCTAAGCGTTATATGAAAATTATATCGTTCATTTCTTTGCCTAGTTTTGGATGTTTTTCGGCCAATTGATAGCATTTTTCTGTTTAATATTTTACTTATTTCTTTTTTGTTATTAGTAGTACTTCGCTAAGCAATTAAAATACTTTTGTAAAATTAGACGAATTAATTGAAAAAGGCGACTTGATTGTTTAAATTCCTGAGACATTTGAAATACTTTTGGAAAACTAGATGTCCCGGCGCGCGTTGCTACCCTACGTATGCCAAAATATTTTTCTTTAATGAAGATCAAACGGATATGTCCTGTATCGCGAAATAATAAGTAGCTTCAAAAAAGTAAAGCATTTTTAATCGTAAAATATAGTAAAATGAAACAAAGAAAATCAGTATTAATTTCGTAGTACAACTGAATGAACAATATTTTTTGTTAGTCCGTCTTCAGCCAATATAAATAAGTTCGAAGGTTTGCCCACGCGAGAACATGCCACGTATAATTATCCATGAGAAAAACATGGTGTGCCCAAATCTAAGCCGCAAACGGACATAGTTTGGCCTTGCGACTTATTGCTTGCCATTGCGAATGCTAATTTAATGGGATATTGAACGCGTTTGAATTCAATTGGGAGTCGTAGAATGTGTGGCGGCATGCCTGGCAAATCCAGTGAAATCAAAAACTCCGTTGGATATTTTACAGCTTCGTTGGCATCGCAAACTGTATCGATCGATTTGTATGATACCAAGTTGCCTGGCAACATCTTAAAGTTTAAATCGTTTACGTGCACATTTTTGGTGCCGAAATTCCTCTTTCCGCCAGCCACGCATGATTTATGTGTTGTATGCGTACATCGGGGAATATGTAGCCAGTATTTTCATGGACAGCAACTTTTCCATCGCCAATACGTAACAATTGTTTTTGAGAATGTGTCAGCGGATAGATCTTGTAGCATTTACACGCGCATGTTTCTTGTTACTGGACTTTTTCAACATAACGCCACAGTGACGATGATTTCAAGCAAGCGTTGATCTCATCAGCGTACGTTGAACATGGAATGACGGGAAGTGTTTTTCTGAAATCACGTGAAAGGAGTAACAGAGTGCCGCCGAATAGTTTGTCGTTGTTTTTTATATCTTTGAGTGTTTTGTTCAACGACGCAAGAGATGATAATGTTGCACTGTTTCAGTACTGTGGCCATAGACGATTGTTTTTTTATGTTGCACACTGAATCTGGGTTATTTTGAATATTCAGAGGCAGTTTAAATGCTGAATGAGCTGTTCTCCCTCCATTCAATAAAGTTGCTGCAATGCCAGATGATGCAACGGCCAATGCGATGCCATTACTTGATCGTATTTCGGCGAGAATTAGCGAAATGAGAAATGTTTTGCCAGTTCCGCCTGGTGCATCCAAAAAGAAGAATCCACCTTATCCCGCTGAAACTGCATGCATAATGCGGTGGTGAATGATTTTTTGTTTATCAGTCAGTAGTGGACATTGCGAGTAACAATCACTGCCATTTCTGCAGTATTGTACTGCAGTCCACGAATCATTTCGGTGTTCATATAATCAGATGTACTCCGATTTGGCACACGCATACCGAAATGACTGAGTGGTAAACTTGCTATGACAACACAAAGATCCTCGATAGCAATCAATGCTTCATTATACATTGCGTCGCTGAATTTAATCGTTATATCGTTGCACCGTGTACGAATTCTATGCAATATATCATCTGTCATGGAATTTGATTTGAATAGGCCGGGGCACGCATTAATTTTTGTACCTTGCTTGCGGAGCATCCATTTTTTTGTTTGATTCCATGTGAAGTAGCGTGGTACTTCTGAATAGAGTAGTGTTCGTATGAAGGCACCGAAATTATCCGCACGACTAAACAATTCGAAAAATTCTGTGGTGGATTCATTGCTTGCTCATTGCAGTTTCCAATGACAATGCATAGTTTGGGATTGTGTCCGATAGCCTCAGCACTCTTTTCAAGAAATACCGCTGGAACTTGTTTACCTCGTCCGGCATTGTGTATCCCCAAACCTGTGCTGCATACGCTTGGATTGAACTGCAAAAAATAGCTTCCATTTTGATGCCAATGAGATTTCGCTTTTGCGTAGGAAATTACGCCATGTCGAGTTAATGCAATTTTTTTCTTGCTCAATTCGGTTGTTGATGTGTTTGGTGAAAGACATCTTTGGTGTGAGAATTACACCAAGGTAACAGTATTCTAACGTTATCTTCATTCGTTTTTGCTTTTAAATCCACATTTCTTGGGCCGAAAGTTGACCTCCCTTTCTGAACACCATTATTTCTGACTTCATTAGGTTTATTTTCATACTCCATTTTAAACAATAATCATCTAACTTATATATCATTGATTGGAGTACATTCACATCATCAGCTAGTAGTGCTATATCAACCACGTACATTAACACTCTTATGTTTGTCCCATCAATATGTAGACCACCTTCCAAACTGTTGTGGATATCATTTAGATATAAAATAAACAGCAACGGCGATAGTACACAACCTTGCTTTACCCCAGAATAAGTATCAAAGACATTTGACATTTCTTCACCCGTCCATACCGCGTACTTGGTGTCTTTGTAGATATCTTATATCAATCTTAATATTTTTTTTGAAAGGCCAATCTCATGCAGCTTGTATATTAGAGGGTTTCTGGGCACCTTATCAAAAGCAGCCTTGAAGTCAACAAAGAAGGCGTTAACTTTTTTGTTTTCTGCTAATTTTATATGCACAATACTTGACAGGCTATATATATTATCTACCGTTGAGTATCTCCTTCTAAAGCCGGCTTGGAATTCGTTAATAATGTTATACTGTTCTGCCCATTTGTAGAATCGCTCATTTACTACACCCATGAACACTTTTGCGATTGTATTCATAAATGCTATTCCTCTACAGTTATTTACCATATTTGGATCTCCTTTTCTAAATATCGGGAAATGAACTGTGCTTAAAAATGTATTGTCCACTTTTCCTGTTTCGAGTTTAACGTTGTAAGCTCTGGTTAACTCCTCTAAGAACTCACTGGTTGCATTTTTGACAAATTCATAAGGTATCCTATCTATTTCAGGGGCCTTGTTATTTTTTGACTTTTTTAAAACCTGATGAATATCGGATATTTGTATAGCACTATCTATACCGTTGGCAATAAGGGATTTCACAGAATTCTTGGGTAGGATTTAAGAGGGTTGCAAAGTAACGTTTAAACTGTTCCGCCGATAAATTTGTTCCAGTTTTTTAGCTCTCCACCAATCTGTGGAGTCTTTTATATGGTTTATCTTCTGTTCCATCCTTTTAAGATATTCAAGTTTGGCCTGCCCACACACATTTCTATAGACTTGAATGGCTCTTGAATAGTAAGACTTGTCACTTTCATTATTTGTTCTTTTAAATTTATTTAGAGCTTCAAATGATTTTATACGCGCTTACGACATTTAAAATTATACCACTTCTGTTTAAAAATTACTTTTGTGCCACTCTGAATCTCCACTGAGTTCTTGATACCTTCAACCAGCTGGGGTAAGGTCGGTGTGTTATCTTCTTCCTTTAGGGTCTGTAGGTTCTCATTAAATTTTTGTTTGTATGTGCTACGCTTCACCTTTATCCAGTGCAGTTTCGGTATTAAATTCTGTGGTTTTGTTTGGCTATTAATATTGCCAAATTCCATAGTAAGCTTGATTGGAATGTGATCTGACCATATTTAATGACCGACTTCAAAATTTGTGACCAAATGAATGCACTCCACTGATATTGCATAAAGGTCATTTACAGAGCTTCCTCGCATTTACAAAAGGAAAATCAGCATTGTGATCACCTTGCGTCCTTCCATTCAGTATCAATAATCCATAGTCTGTACAGAACGCAGTGAGTACCTTTCCATTTGAATTTGTTACCATGTCTTTTAAATTCCTGTTTTCGTAAACTGCATTAAAACTTAGTCTATTAAGATGTATTTGTTGTTGTAGTTGTCCAATTCGTACATTAAGATCGCCCATAATTATTAAATTTCTTTCTGTTGTTTCTTTAAAAAAATCGTTGAGCAATGAGAACTCTCCTTGCCAGTTAGATCATCTTATGTATACTGGAATCAAAGTTATTTCTTCATCGTTAGCGTATAATCTAATATAACCAATTCTATTTATAGTACGGTACTCATGCCTTATTCCCCTTTTTAATTCCAATGACCATTCCACCGCTAGCTCTTCCATATTGGCTATTTCTTGTTGCTGGTTTCCAATATGTATCAAATCCATTAAAATATTTAGTTGCCTGTACTACTTTATCATCAGTGATGAGTGTTTCAATTAATGCGAATACATCATTTTGCCGCAAATATTGGAAAAATTCAGGATATAAAAATTTACTTTACAGGCCATGAACATTGATAAGAGATAAGACTAATTTTTACATTTTGGCAAGGCGTTTTTATTAGTTTTTTTTGTAGCTTGTCGAACCAGTACTTATAATCTATGGAAATTAATTTAGCGTCGTTTCCATACAGCTCCCTGAGAGCAATTCCACCTTCCTGCTGGTCCTGCATCAACCTTTTTTTCGCGGTTCCACCTAAACCATTCATTCCCAATTTTTAAGTTGTCATCCCTCACCATAATCGCAGTTTTTTTGTTTGTGGCCAATATAGCCGATTTAAGCTGCAGCATCACCCTTTTGTTTAGTTAGCGGTCAGCATTGAAGTTACGTTCTATGTAGATAGATGAACCTGCCAGCTTGTTTGTTCGTTTCAAAATCGAGAGCAACCCCTCTTCCGAGTCAAATTCAACCAACGCAGTCACTTTACCAGCTCGGTCTGCAATCCTCTGTGTTGCTTTCACCATTGAGGCCGATGGTAACTGTAAACACTTTTTAAATACCCTCTTCGCTTCATCATGCACTGCCTTGGTTGCTGGCAGCCCTTTGAATATCAAGTTCCTGCCTTTCATATGTTGTTCCACCTGCGCTATCCGTTTTCGGTCAGCTTCCTTTTCCGCTTTAACGTGCTCTAACTCGACTTTCATTTCATTGTTTTGTTTTTTTAGTTCAGCTACATCTTGTGCCATACTCGATATTTTATCAAGAACCTCTTTATTCGTCTCATTATTTGTTGCTCTTACAATGGCCTTGATATCTTCGGCGGTTGTATTTTTAGTTTCTACTGCTTTAATTTTTGCTTCTAATATAATTTCTACAGATTTGATCGCATTTAAGACATGCCTTTCTTGCGAAAGTGCTCTTAAATATGTATGTACAAGTTTTGGGTATACTTTTGGGCTTATCTGTAATTTACAACTAAGTGATGCAAATCACATCATCCAAAGCTCGGGAACAACTAGCTAGTGTATTTTTTCGAATTTTTGCTGCTGCTGTTCTTTGTTGTTGCTTCCACTTCTCGATTATATGCAAACGGTTAGCTGCTTCTTTTGCCGAAATACCGAATATCTTTGATTGTGTGTTTTGTTGTTGTTTTTATTGTGCTTTCACTTTCACTGAGGATATTTTTATGTATTGCGCTTCCAAAATTATTGTTGTATGTATTATTTTTTCTTTTATATTTTAATTAATTTTATTATGTATGTTTAAACCGTGTGTTCTATTAAAATTTTTGGTTCACTTTTTGTCTTTTTTTCTTTTGTATTTTTCTTTATTTATATTGATTGATATCACTGCACTATAGAGCACATTTCCACACGTCCTGATTCTTCGACTGAAAGAACGTCAGGAACGACTATATGACCTCGCGATCATAGCCATTGAAAATAAAACTGCCTTTCAGACGGACTTCATTGAGCTTATAGATTCTTTCGCCTTGTAAAGCTGGAGCAAAATAATATAATAATAATAAAGAGTATAAATTTATTAAAGGGTTCTTATTGTCCCGTTCACGAAAAATGTGAACCATTATATATTTGTGAGTTTTTTGTATGTAATTAATATCAAACGTTGGAGAGAGGGGCGAGTTTCTGCCCCGGTTCTTAATAATCGTAGATAAGCCCCTTTATATTTTATGCATAATGCAACTCTGCACAATTAAACTTGGTTACAATAAGCTCGCATTTACTGTGCACGTACAGGCAACTAAAAAAAAAGAAAGATGTGTTGTGGGACACCCGTGTATGCGAAGCTTCATTCAGAACAAAATTTTTATTTATAGCAAAATTTATGTATTTAATTTTTTTTTTTACGTGAATACGTCTTTATTTTTTATACCAGGAGGTATTACATTCCAAAACTAATTGCACCACTCGGTAGTTAAAGGATCAAAGAATTGGTTACGTTGAGTTAGGACTGTGTCACATTGCGGTGGGCGAATTTTTTTTGGCTGTAAAAATTTTGTGTAATTTGTTGTTTTTGTTATTGTTTTGTGTGTATTTTGTTATTGTTCAATGTATTTTTTGGTTTTCTTTCGCTTTACGGACATTTTCTTTCATTATTGTTGTTTGCTTTATGTATTTTATTGTTGCCTTACTTTTTGTTTGTTAATCATTATCATCATTATGTTTGCAATCATTTCATTTTTATTTATTTATATTTGTTGATTGAAAGGCCACAGCAAAGCGTGGCTGGGCAAAGCCAGTATTTAATATTTACACAAAATAACTTTAAAACAAATCATTTCAAATATAAATAAACAAATGATTTTAATAAAAAAAATCTGACGATTCTATTTTTAGCCTAATTTTGTGAAATTTCACTCATGCCGCAGCGCTCATAAAAGAGCTTCGCTCTAAAAGCCATTATCGTTCAATTTTATAACGGTAGTTTCTGTCAAAATCGATTCTCTCTTCAAACACAAAAGAGAATGAACGATATTTGCGCTCATGACTCACATGTGTAACAAACTTCATGAGAGACTTATAATACTATTTACACAAGAGGAGTGGACGAAGAGAGAAGAATGAAAGAATGAAATAGTCAAAACAGATATAAGCTAATTTGTATGTGTGTGATCGTTTGTGATATTGAGCTAGGGAGGCAAGAGAGACGAAAGTCAATTTGTTTAACGGGAACACCTGTCGTAGAGACTTAATATCACGGTGCCAAGCACAAGGATTGATAAACGTCAATCAACGTCCCCTTGGATATATATCCGCAGGTACCAATCTCAAGCCATATTTATTTTGGTCGTATGTCTCATTGGTTAGGAACAAGGCCTATCTAAACCTCTGCTGATGTGTGGGTCACAGCACCCGGTTGTATAACGCAACTCCACGTCGAGCTCACACCCTACCAGCATTTGGGTACAACCACAGCCACCACGATACTCCCATAGAGGGGCCGTTTCCGCTGGCCAGGACGGAAACAGGTTCCGTGGGCTCCTGACCACCCGTGGTACTAGAAAAAAGCCTCTGGTCAGACTTCGTACCCGAGGTACTACCAATTTGAACCCTAAATAGTTCATGGGTTGGTGTCCCAAAAATCGAACATAGATCACTGGAAAAGAATGCAGGGAGAACCCACAGATGGCACAGTATACACTATATTCATGGATATAGCTTTCTCACTGTTCGGAGCGAGGTCTATTCCCACCTATTCTGCCAAGGCAGCAATTATTAGATCAACGATCAAAAACGAACTATATCCCCACTGTCACAAGGACTTTAGCGAATGGATCGTAGGCTGAGACCGCTACTTTTCCAAACGACCGTGGTACCAGAAAAAAATACCTCTGGTCGGGTAGCGTGACAAAGTCACTACCAGTACAGCTCCATGAAGCTCAGGGACTGGTGCCCCCCAGACAACACTAAACCCTCCCCATACACTCACACACAAAACACGGATCCCTCAGGTTACAAGTGGACGACGCCTAATAAAAACTGCACGTGCAAACTCATTCAATCTCCTAACACTATCACTACTGGAGAGCGCCTGACTGAAATCATAATCCCCATTAACCCTAAAAATACCGAACGCATTCAAGTCCCTCAAATCATCATACAGAGAACATTCACAAAGAACATGCTGCCACGTTTCCCCGATCGCGCCACAAGGGCATTCTGGACTGTCACTTAGGCCCCTTGAATGCAAAAAACAATTAAGGGAACCGTGACCAGTCAACAGGAATCCGAGCCAGATGTTAAAACCAAAGGCCGGTCGACTGCCAACAAATGTTACATCCCGAATGAACCTGTATGTTGCCCGCCCATTCACACCATTGTCCCAACTGATTGCCAGTCAATCAGAACGTATTCATTCAACAATCTCTTACACTCTTTTCGACCCAAGCTCTCCACATCTAAACCATGAAGCCAATCATCCTGCAGCAACGGTAATCCTCTCCTGATTTTGAAGTCAATAGCCTTACGCCTGACCTCCAAATCAAGAGGAACCACTCCAAGCAACACCTGCAAAGCCTGAGTAGAGACAGTGCGACACACAGGCATACACCCTAATATCATAACCCTCTGGCATGATAACACTTTCTTCCTGCCTGCAGTAGAACATGCCGCTTTGTACCATACAGAAGATCCATATGTTGCGCAAGCAACAAATAGACCCCCATAAATAATACGAGCAGCACCCCTACTGAGACCCCAATCACTCCGGAAAATACGGCGTACTTTCCCAACCACACTGACCAACCGGTCTCTAAGACGAGCAATGTGAGGAACAAAATTCATTCTCTCACCCATGGTTATGCCAAGGTACTTAACCTCAGTAACATACCGTAGGCTGCCAGTGTTCAGTCTGACAACAGGATGACGACTATGTGACAATCTGCCCTTGAGCAACATTGCCACTGTCTTATCCATTGCCACACCAACACCACTCCAAACGCGATTGCCCCTCAATCATGATGAGCAAATCATCAGCAAGAGACTGATGCCCCGAAAAGAACGAGGATCACTCCTTATTCTATTAGGTGACTTCAGAAGCACAATCACCTTAGCACACTTCCATACCTTGGGAAAATATCCCTCAGACACACACTTGCCATAGAGCACATTCATGTAGTCTGGAATGGCCTTCCAGATGCTTTTACACATCTCTCCAGTCATTCCATCCAAACCAGGTGCCTTCCTCGACTTTAACATCGAGAAGGCCACCTCCAATTCATCAGCCTGGAGCGGATCGCAAGGGCCCTCCACCTGAGGCAGAGTAACCCTCGGATCCGCCAGAGGGAAAAATTTACACAACAAAGCATTCATACAATCTCCCCATGCCGTCAACTGATTGTCTCCGACACGAAGAGCACACACACTCGTCTGCCCACCCTTACCCCTACATATCCTATATGCATGACCCCAGGGATCATGCTTATTGCGCTGAAGAAATGCCCTCCATTCATCTTCTTTCACTCTTATAAGCATTTGCTTATAATCTTTCAACTCACGACTATACACACTCCTGAGCTGGTCCACATTCACTGCACCAGCGGACCTGGCCCTTTGAAACCTCTTACGAAGTCTCCGAACCAGTCTCCGCTTCCTACTCAACTCATTCGTCCACCATTTCACTCTTCCAAGATTCCGGTTACGTAATCTTGGAAACATCCTATCATTCACACCATCTATTCACACACTCGATCTGCTCATCTACACTCATACAACGAAAGCGAAACAACGGAACTTCCGTTGCCGCTTCCGCCAAATACATACCATGAAGTGGCCAATTTGCGTTACGCACACACCAACCATTCAACGGTAGGCTTTCACTCACAACTGGGGTGTAAGTCATAACAACCTTAATGAGGTTGTGATCACTCTCACCCCACCCACCCTTAATCCACCATTCGAAACCAAACAACCTCATTGCAGCCTCATTCACAAAAGTGACTTCAATGTCACTTTTTCCTACTGGCCATCAAAGGTGTACCACTCACTGGGTTCGTTAACAACCCTACATCCCGAGACACAGCCCACTCGGCCAGCACCTCACCCCGTTGATAGTTCAAATACCAAGACTCTTGTCTTGATATTTTACTGAACCACAAGGGGGACGATGCATTCGCGTCAATACCAAGGATGATAGGATCGCTACTCGCCAGTAGTAGCACCTCATCCATTTACAAGATGTACGGCTCCAGCTGTTCACTAAACTTACAATACACACTCACAACGAAAATCCTACCAAAACTACCACTTACACTCACACAAGCAAAATTGTCAGTTGAATTCACCAATGTGCATTCGATACTCACATCATTCACCACCACAGCAGAATTTGCCCTGCTATCAGGAAATACCCGCATTACTGCAGGTATTCCCCTCACGCAACCATTGGTCGCATAAGGTTCCTGAAGCAGGGCAATTCCACTGCCACTGTCACACATAGTAGCTCCTACCTCGCACGTTACAGCATACGACCCCTGACAATTTACCTGAAGGAACCTAATCATCTTAGTGTCACGCCTTCGCTCTGGCAACAACGTAGCAGCTTCACCTCATGGACGCGAACTCCCAATGTTGGCCCGACCTCCTTCACCACCTGCTCAACCACGTCCCTGGAAGATTTGCCAGAAGTCTTGCTTCTGACAACCAAGGACCAGGTCTCAACTGGCTTCACAGCAGGGACAGCCGGCGGGACAACAATGGGCACGCTCACAGGTGAACTCCCCTGGACGCTTTGAGCTCCCCCTCTTGATGCGTGAGCAACATCTAAACGTCCCTTTAGGCGCTCATTCTCTGCAATCAAGCGCATAAGCAACAGCTCGTACTGGGTCGTGTACGACACTCTCTCTCATCATCCAGGATGCAATTCAATACATCCGTCGTGATCGCCTTCAATTTCTCCACATCAGTCCCCTTACGCCTATCAGACGCAGAGGCTGACGCGGAAGGCCCCGGGACATCAGGAACAAGGAAAGCTCCCTTGTTCCCCACCCCACCACACAAGTCCACAGCAGGAACGGAAGCTGCCTTCCGAATCTGCTTCCTCGTACTCACCGATTTGCGCCTGTATTCCGACAGGGACGTCACGGCGTTGACGTCATCGATGGAGAGAGCCTTGTACTCGGCCCTCTTCTTTTTTGGTGGCATTTTTAATTACTATAATTAACACTTTTTTTTGTAATTTTTTTTTTTTACACTGAAATGAATGAAATAGTCCAAGCAGCAAAAGTAAACTCACACATACTCCTTAACTTTTGTCTTCTTGGACTAAGTCAAAACAGATGTAAGCCTGTGCTTTTGAGCAAGGGAGAGAAGAGAGATGAATGAAATAGTCCAAGCAGCAAAACAAAACTCACACATTTAACTTAACTTTTGTCTGCTTGGTCTATTTTATTCATCTCTCTTCCCTCCCTTGGCCAACAGCTCAGGCATACATCTGTTTTGACTATTTCGTTCTTTCATTCTTTTCTCTGTTAGTGTGAGTATACGAATGCATGTTGTTATTGTAGGAAGGAAATCTGACGGTGACTAGGCAAAAAATTCACAATTTTTAAATTTTCACTCGTGCCGCAGCGCGCACAAAAGAGCTTCCCTCTAAAAAGTGGGCTTAGACCACCCGAACTAACTAAACACCGAATCAGCTATCGTGTAATCGTAGTTAATAGCTCAAAAATCGTGTTTTACTATATGCGATACGTAAACATTGGTACAAACATTTAAAATTTTTTTCTACATTGTTTTCAGCTGCAGCTTGATACTTTACGAGAAACCTCGACTGAAAAGATATTTCGCACAGTTTGTTGATACGAAGAGTAACCAATCTGATAGGAAGCGGCCGGACTATATATATATAAAATATCATATCTACCGAGAATCGATGAGAAAACTTAAGCAAAAGAAGGAAGAAGAAAAGGTGTGTATAGGAAGTTACCAGTATCAAATTGCTCATCACCATGCCGACAAATGCGATAAACATAGACGTAGGTGAATAGATGATTGAACTCTTAGGGCAATGGAAGAGTGCTCTTAATATTAATTTTAAAAAGATGCCTTTCTGAAGTAATACACAATGCAGCTCCGGAGTAGGCATACTGCCCAGAGGACTACTCCTCTACCAAACAGTAGAGACACCACACACGTTGTCACGACGGTGGCTATAGATTCCATTCAACCTCAAAAAAAAAAAAAAAACAATAGTATCTACTTGAGATATTTGAAAATTGGTCAGACAATTGCATGGACAAGTTTTCTTCCATGATTTGAAAGTGGCAATTGATTTTAAAAGACAATGAATGGTTTTTGTTTGGTCGGGCCAGAAAGATGTTGTGTATACTGTGAAAACCAAAAGTTTTTAATAACTAATTGATTGCGAATCGGTCATCGTAGTAGCATATTATCAAAAACAATGCCCTGATAGGTGATTTGTCTGCACTACAACGAACAAATCAAACGGCGTCTTTATCAAAATTGATTATCATATTTTTTCAAAGACTTGATGATTGGTTTGCTATTAAAGGCGAGTAGCTATTTTGGAATGACATTCACAAATTGTAAAGGAAAAGTGCGTAGCTGTTGAGGTCATTTTTTTTAGATACACAAATAACAAGATGCGCAATTTGATACTGATACAAAATTTTTTTTTTTTAAATACACAACTCTATGTTTAGAAGTGGATTAGCGTCATAATCAATCCAATTGGAAGGTGGTGGAAATCAGCAAAGCATTCTGTAGCATGGCGTTTACTTAGCATAGCACAAAATGGTAGTCAGCACGAACGAATCAAGGCAGTTCACCAGTTGGTATGCATGGATCATCTCAAAGATTGGGACTTTCGGCACCTTGCCCAAATCTGTGATGCACGTACAGCCATTTCTTTGGCACGTTGCGGAGCGGATTTACGTTGGTTTTTGCCTGTGCATTTGCGTGGATGTATAAAAAATCCAAAAATTGTGCTATCTGAACTACATAAGATGTTATCTCGATTACGTCCAAAATCTTGCGTTGATCACTTTTTTGCCAAATATTTCCCAGAACAAGATACATCGGCACAAGAAGATATTCACGAATTCTTTACCCGTGAGCAACCTTTGACATTATCATCTCCCGACATGGATCTTCTTAAGGAAATTATATCGTTTTTACATCACATAACCAAAGATCCAAAAATCTCAGCTCAAATTATTAACGATGGCGGTTTAATACATCTTATGGAGCTGAGAAAAATATTTAATGATGACAATGAAACCTTGTCCACTCTTTGCAAGGTTTTGGCTAATATGTCTATTGTAACAGTAGCTGTAGAAAACTTTTTTGTTTCTGGATGGGTCGGCACGTTGGCAGAATGGCAGCAGTGTTCAGACTTAAGATTGCAAGTTATATCCGCAAAAGCAATGGCTAATCTGGACCGTGACGATCCCCACCATAACATATATCCCCCCAATATTTATCCATTACATCCACGCGTTCGCACTAAAAGAAAACCAAAAGCAGACATCGTGTTTATTCATGGTTTACTTGGTGGTGTATTTATTACATGGCGACAACGGGACCGGAAACAAACAGAGCTAGGGCTTTACGGAAAGAATGCCTTCTATACTAGTGAAACAGACGATGTATTTCTCATTGGTGAACAAAGACGTGGAAATTGCAAAACTTTTATGAAGTGGGATGGTATTAATGAAAATAGAAGCATGGGAACGAACTCTAAAATAAATTTGAATGATGAACAAAAAACACAAAATGAAGGTACATTTTATAATTACAATTTTTACAGCACTATTTCTTGATTACAATTATTTCCAAAGACCATTTATTAAAGACAAGCGAAAAACTCGTCGAAGATCGTTTAAACATTAGTGATACTGCAACGAAAGAATTTGTCGAAACACTGCGCAATGAAGCAGAACTTGACGCTGAATGGGAGGTAGTGCACCCTGATGTACCACTTATTGCAAACGAAGGCTGCTGTGGTAACTTTAGCATTCCTGGTAATGAATGGCGCAATCAAGAAAGCAGAGATGAGTATACAAATTGTTGGCCAATGGAATGGCTATCGGATGACTATCCTAATGCAAGGTATGTGTAAAGAAAATGTTGCCATTAAATTCCTCTTTTAAAATTATCTATCCACTAGAATAATTGGAATTGACTATACTTCAGCGGTCACTGAATGGTCAGCCAATTTCACAAAATTTTGCCCATGTGAGAAAGGCCAGGGTTATATTGATGTACGCGCCACCTCATTACTTGAACGTATATTACAGTCTGGGGTTGGACAGGATAGACCAATTGTATGGATTGGCCATTCAATGGGAGGCTTACTTACAAAACTAATACTTCTAAAGGCTGTGGATGATTCATCGCCTAAAGTTCAACAAATAGCTACAAACACAAGCGGGATTGTATTCCTGGGAACACCACATCGGGGTTCTTCTATTGCCAAATGGAAGCAGCACATGCAATTGATACTTTCGCCGTCAATTGAAGTTAAAGAGATGGAAGAGAATGCACCAAAATTATTAGAAATGCACACACGTTTTATGGGTTGCCTACGAACATGCCTAGGCAATGTGAAAGTTGTAAGTATTGCAGAGGGCTCGCCAACTATGCTGACCACATTTAAATTTCCATTGCGCATTGTCACCGAAGATTCAGCTTGCATCGAATACGGCGATTTCTACGTGTTAAAAGATGACCATCTTAGTTTATCAAAACCAGTTTTCCGACAATCATTTCTTTATCAACGTTTGTTGGGTGTTATTGAAGATGCGGTCAAAACTGCCAACCAGCCTACAGATAGGAACAAAGACGATCATCCAAGCATAGTAGAAAACGACAAGTTTTCTTTGCACATGATCTCAAATATTATGAAATGTGCCAAAAGTTTGATAGAATTTTTTCCTCGTATGACACAACGATTTACATCGTAAACCTATTAACCAAAACGGATGTTGCGATTATTGAAAATCTGAATTTTATATTTATAATTTTTGTGTACATTTTTCAATTTTATAAACATCATAACCAATCAAACTAAAGTTGTTACAATAGGGTTTATAGTAAATAAACATGGGTAACTTAAGCTATAGTTAAGAAATGATTACAATTATGTAAAACCGGAAAACAATTTTTCTTTTTTATTTTCTTAAGACAACGAATTTGAAATTCTGTGCAAATATCAATATGGACGGCCAAAGCTAGTCCGTTCGAGCGCCGGTTTCTCACTAGGTAGCTAAGTAATAATAATTTAAAGCAAACTTTGATTGAATCCATCTAGTCTACACAAAGTTTACTAAAATACTTTGTGTTTCCAAGTAACAGGAACCTAGATGATCACGGATAGATAGATTCGTCTTATTTTGCTGGCATGTGTTCCAATACCAATCGTTATGTGCTTTAATTATAGTGTACTTATTAAATTTAACCTAAATATGTATTTTTTACAAAATGTTTCCTTTAGGGTTTCGATTAAAACTTTCCATTGTCATTCCTTCCTTGCTTTTGATTGATGCTGCGTCGTTGCTGAGCGAAGACCTTATTTTTGGCAATACGAGCTACTTGTTCTGAAGTAAGAGTCTTAGCGAGCAGTTCTGTTTTAAATGAAGACAATCGTGTGCCATTTTTGCTATTTTGAATTAGATTCAATGGGCATGGTGATGAAACAATGCCATCACTAGTAGTCGTGTAGTCCGAAACTATTTTATTTGATTTTGTAGATTCATCTCTTCTAGAGTGTTGACGTGCACCCAGTTTGGAAATTGTTATTTGTTTACCAAGCAAAGCATCAAATTCGTCATACGGCTCATCGAATACCTCTATTGCATTCTCAGGCGCATCATTCTCATCACTTGAATCATTTATGCTCTCCAACATTCCCAGTCGATATCGAGACATGTGAACTTGCAATGCTTTCTTTTTTCCTAACCGCTCAGTATGTGACAAGATATCATCAAAATTATATGTGGTATGCAAACGATGAGCCCAATGCTGTAAACGACGCATTATTTCATCAGCATCATTTATTTCAAAATTGTGTCCTTTAAATTTAATATCGCTAAAATAATCTTCAATAGTCTGAAATCCGCGTGGCCCACTGAGACTTTCAACAGTTAAACGTCGCCGTACATTTCGTGAAGTCCGTTTCTTTGGCTCCAGTTTTATTGCTGCTTGTGTGCCAATATCTCCTAGTTGGTTATCGCCAATTGAAAGTATTTCCGAATTTTCACCTTCACTAAATAGCTGTTCCGCAGAGAATTCAACATTAAATATGTTTTTTGTATTGTGACCAAAAATAGATTCCATTTTACTTAATTGGTTCCACCCAATTCACAAGCTTGCCGTCCGTCAACTGTAATTCGAATTTTAAGCAGTGTTGCAACATAGATATGGAACAGAATTGGCACCACAGTTTTATAAGCCCCATTGACAGTCAAGGTAGGCAATGACCATACAAATATTTGCGCAAATAGTTGTTTTAATTTGTATCGTTGCCAACCAACGATACAAACATTTACACAAACATTTACACAAATAGTTCACAAGAATGAGAGAATTTCATCATCCACACATAAATACAAACACAAATGGCTTGCGCTCTCTTCGCAACATTTGCGCAAATATTTGTGTGGTCAATGCATACCATAAAGCAGCCAAGACACGGTACAACGATTGTAAAGCGCTCAGGACACGATCATACTTCGTGGGATGCACATGCGTGTACGTGTGTATGATCATACATCCAACGATGTATGATCACACATCATACACTCATTTGTTTGTTATCTTTGAACTGTGCGGACGTGTAGAGAGGTAATGTCGGTGACGGATTTGCCGTCGGCACTTTACAATAATTTTATAAATTTCACACATGTACGTCTGCTAACTTCAAGTATTGCGAAAAAGTGAGCACATTCCTATATATGTCTCTTTCATACATACTTACCTTGTGCAAGCGTAAATGAGATAGCTTGCACGACAGAGCAAAGAGAGAGGACTCAACGAGAGAAATGAGAGTACTGATGTATGATGAAATATCAAGAAACCATTTGGATATTCCATCATACTTCGTATATGAGACGCACACATACTTATTTAACTAACACTATGATGATGTGCGTCCCACGAAGTATGACCGTGTCTTGGGTGCTTAATACAATTTTATCATAGTGGTATGGCGCGGTGTCGCATAGGACAGAAACGGCACCAGTAGATTTGCACCAGAAACGTGACCTCAATGGAAAAACTGTGCGGACAGGTTGCATTAAAAATGAAACCAGATCTCAGTGTATTGGCAGCTTTAAGCCGCTGCGTCAAATATTCAAGAAGCAGACGTAAGTAGCAGATTTCAGTACATACATGGGCTGCAGTTTGTTGACTCACGTGAATCATTTGCGCATTCAGCAGGTCCAATCGACAATCTTTTTCCAATTACTTGGTAAGCGCTAACTGATTTGATTTTTCTGAACGCAGTGTTGACTATTTGTAAAATTATGGCGTTGCGGTTTCGACGTCTGACATAATTTAATTGCGGCTAAGGAGTGTTCAACCACAACAACAAAAATGTATGACAATCTTGCCCACAATTTAGATATTCTCCATTCCACTCAATTGTGAAACATATATTAACAACATATGAGCCAAAGGCCTAAGTAGTTAGTGCTCGTTTGTTGGGTAATAACGTTTTGTAAACTTTATAATCTTTATGAAAATAAATAAATTAATAACACATAAAAAAATTTTCCCATTCAAGTCTGGTCCCTGCACTTCTTCTTAACATTTCCCCCGAGCAGAACGCCTCTGTCGCTATTGATTATATTAAAAATAACTACTTTATAATTATAATTTTAGATCTCATAAATAAATAAAAAAAAAAGTATGTATTAATAAAAATTATTTAAATAAGTATTATCTATTAACTTTATCTACAGGGTGGCTGATGAATTTTGCTTCAATAAGAAACTCAAATAACTTTTTTTTTAGTGTATGGAATTCATTTTTATTTTTTTCAAGTTGAAGGTCATTAAATTTTATTAAGTGAAGCTTAATTAGTTTTAAAAAGAATTGAATTTAAATGCCCCCCCTGCTCGTTGACACATGTGCGGCATCTTAGTAAAAAGTTGTTCATTGCTGCTTGGAGAGTTGCGACAGGAATAGCCGCAATTGTTGCAAGAATGGATTGCTTTAGTTCATCCAAATTTGTATCAGTTGGTTAGAATTACTCCATATTCGACAATTTTGTTAGTTCACATTGCCGTTTAAATCAAAATGGGCCTCATCAGACATGAAAAGACAGTTTAACATGTTTTGGTCTTCTTCCACCATTTGAAGGATCTTCTGGCAAAATTCCAAGCGAATCGGCAAGTCTGCTACATTCAGTTTGTGGACCATTTCAATTTTGTAGGGAAATAAATTAAAATCTTTGTGCATTATTGTTTGCAAAGACTGTCGGCTGACACCAATTTGAGCAGATAAGCTTCTTGTTGAAACCCTTGGATTGTTTTGTA
Source organism: Amiota communis (assembly GCA_037043315.1). NCBI lineage: Eukaryota > Metazoa > Arthropoda > Insecta > Diptera > Drosophilidae > Amiota > Amiota communis. Next base: position 106,124 of record JBAMAV010001564.1, on the reverse strand, counting down.
TGGCTGCAGCTACAGCAGCGATCGTTTCCTCTGTCCGAACTGAGGGGTTTCGATGATAAGGCCTTCTTGCGACTGTTCCTTGCTCAGCAAAATTATTCACCAGTCTCATTATGGTCCACCTGCTCGGGAGATCGCCGCCAAACATCCGCCTGTACTCTCTCTGAAACAAAACTACGGAGTCCAGTGCGTGATAGCGGCGGACTATCCAAATTCTTGTTTCGGAGTCCCAGTTATCCATTTTAATAAATTTTAAAGATCAATCTGCAAAATAAAACAAAACTAACTTAAAAAGAAAAAAAAAAAGTTATTCAATTTTTTTTTTGGTAGCGGCTTTCATCAGCCACCCTGTATATATATAAAATAGAATGTATGTATGTATGCTAGTCGATTTAGACAGGCCCTGCATCACGATGATACGCTTTGGTGTTTAGACAAGCCATTTCGTATCATTTAAAACTGTTTTTTGTTTTGAATGTGCATAAGAAGAAGAGAACGTTTGTTGAATTGAGAGACAGTAAATAAGAAAAAAAACATTTTTAAAATGGCAAATATGTTACGTTTTCTGCTTATGCACATTCAAAACAAAAAACAGTTTTTAATGATACGAAATGGCTTGTCTAAACACCAAAGCGAGTCATCGTGGTGCAGGGCCTGTCTAATATGCAGTTTACACCAAAGCACATCAACATGAACATTGATACGTATCAGATTCGACAACAACCACAAGGAAAATGACGTCATTCAGGGGTTGTTTTTGTAGAATGTGATGGGGATCAATAGTCGCATCAAGAACTGATGTGCCTTGATATGAAAATTAATAATGGTCACTCTAGACATTTTCTGACAGTGTCGCCAAGTTTTTCCTAGTGCTTCGAAGTTTTTTTTTGTGTTTTTCCGCCTGTGGCATCAAAAACAGAAGCTGATGGCACAAAACAATGTTAAGTAAACAATAAATTGTCAATTTTTTAAAAGAATTTAATAAAATAAGTATCAGGAATGAAAAAGGGAATTGCAAGAACTATTTGCATATGTTGCAAAATGTTCTAAATCATGTATTTTTCACAAACTTTTAGTTTTTATTTAACCAACGTGCTCGCAAATTCCACGTGTGTGTATAACCAAAACAAAAAACAGTTGTTCGTGATGCAAAATATCCGGTGTAAACGGAAAACCCCATCAACGTGATGTACTTTAGTGTAAATTGCATATGAATGAAAAACCCCATCAACGTGATGTACTTTGGTGTAAATTGCATATAAATCGACAATAATACTTGCTTATGAACACACATCCTGGTAATATAAGTGACCCTTCAACTAGCAGATTTTACTCGTGTAGAAGCCGCATTACCTGTCAAACAAAATATGCCTTTAAAATTATATGGTCCAACAACTACTTAATACTAACGCCATATTTACAGAATTTTGTTTTATTAAACATAATTTTAAACTAAAGCTGCGAATGTTCCGGGCTGGTTAAATTAATGTCAGAGATAAAACATTTTCATGATTATGCCGGAACATGCAATAGTAAATTTTTCTTCCTTTTAGTAATGTGATGAGTTATAGACAATAATAATCATAAGTGCGACTGGTGCGGTTGTTTAAACACTAAAATCACAACAAAAAAAACCTACTACCAGTAAATTATATATAAATAAATTAAAATATGGAGAAAAGATTTAAGAAGCAATTTAATCCTAAATTCAATTACTTGGATCAGATTTGCTGGCGTGGCACTAACGGTGGAGGCAGCAGCAGTGATCGCTACTGCCATCCAAATAAAAGTTACATGCGTCTTAATCATAACCACAATATTATGGATTACAACATCTCCAGTCGTGGTGTTGGAAAAATTCAACATCTTCGTAGTACTACGCGCGGTAATTCGACGTGTGCTTCACCTGGAAATGGAAGAATACAAACAAAATCTGACCTGAAGAGGCAAAATAATGAGCTGAACAGAATGATCGTTCTGCATTTGAACCTAATTCAAGAGCAGAACGATGAACTAGGAGAAAGAGACAGAGAAATTGAAAAACGAGACAATGAAATTACTCGGTTGTGTATTAAAAATACAGAACTTGAGGAAAAACTTCAAAGCCTACAGAAGCAATTTCAGAAATTTCAGAAACGCTCTGCATCTCCCGATTTAAAATCACTGTCAAAAAAAATGAGAGAAGCAACGACCCAGATAGAGATGGACAGTTCTCAAGAGCAGCCACAATCTGCAAGTGAACCGACTCCCTTGCTTCATTTGAGCAACAATATACAAGAACCTCGGCAGGAGCAAGAACAAGTTGTTGTCACGTCAAGCAATTCCGTTGGTAATACTAAGGCTAATGGCGAATATAAGGGTAAAAAAGTTAGAACAATCTTTATGCAAAGGATTAATAAGGAAGCTGGTAACAATGAATTCGGCTATTTGGATCAGTCGGCTAGTGTCATAACTAATACAACGTCATCTTATATTGAAAAAGAGGCACTAAACACAAGACGTCTAAGTCAACATCTTGAGCAAAAACATATAGATAATGGCTGTGAAGGAGTTGTGGAAAGCCAAGAGGACTGCAGCAGCAATACTGAGGCGAAAGTAATTGATTCGTTGACAAAAAACTTGCTAAAGGTTGGAAAATCTCTCGTAACTATAGACAATAATAATTTAGAAAACGATCAAAGTAAATGTTTGGAAATCCATGAAAATAAATATACATATGATAATGATGAAAAAGACAATGCCACCAAAAATTTGGAGTTAATATTGCCTCAGGAGAATAAAGATGCCTCTACGGTGAGAGCTATATGTTTATATCAATTTAAATATCTAATTTTTCTTATCCTCATTTTCAGAATTCGTTAAGTTATGAATCGGTGGCTTTTTCGACACCTAATCACCTAGATTCTAAATTAATATCAAAATGTAGTGATGACTGTAAAGAAAATGATCACAGTGACATTTTATCTCAGAACGATGAATTGAAAGATTCTAAATTAATATCAAAATGCAGTGTTGAGTGTAAAGAAAATGATCACAGTGCCAAGCAATCGCAGAACGATGAATTGAAAGATTCTAAAATAATATCAATATGCAGTGATGAGTGTAAAGAAAATGTTCAAAATGACAAGCAATATGGTAATGATGAATTGTCGGATGATAAGAACATAGAGTTACAAGATAATAGAATGAATAATATGGCAAATAACCAATTAATTGACGAATTTTGTTCTAATAAAGTTGAAGATAAACATCATTCATCCAGAAAGAAAGATAAAATTGCTAAGCAATTTAAAAAACAATTAGAACCGTTCCTTAATAGTAAAGAACATTCTTATCAGTCGACAAATCAAGAAACCACTGAAGTGCAAAGCAAATTTCAAGATAATTTAAAAACAAAAAAGATGATGCTTAAATTAAAAAATATAGATGGAAAGAATTCTGTGCCTTTTGAACCTGCAGTTAATGAAATTATTAGCAAAGACAAGCAGGTTGAGATAAAAACATCAATCTTGTCTGAGTCCAAACATGCAACTGTAGTACCCGTTATGTTGAAACCTGAAGATTCCATTTCAACGAACCCAAACTCTATAGAATTAAAACAATCAATCCGCGGAGTGAGCACACAAGAAAAACAAAATGTTAATAACGATGAAATTTCCTATAACATTAGTTTACCGGTTGCACCCAAAAACACATTATGTTATTCTACAAAATGGATGTACCCTACTCGTGCCTGGGAAGATGGCGAATTCCATTGCGATTTAGAATTCTATCTTGAAGAAGCGAACGAGTTAATTTCTGATTGTCCAAAAATAGAAATTCCAAAATGGTCAGATATTACCATACCACCCATAAGAATTGAAGACAAAGTTACTGAAAACATATCGGACGAAAGCTTTATTGAACGACACAAAAAAAGGGTAGTTACAGAAATACGCCGTAAGAAACGCGATGCCAAATTTTTAGAAGAACAACTCCGCAGGTATAAACTTCAGGAAAAAGAGGCTACTGTAACGCAAGAGATTTTGCCATTGACGACTTTTTATAATTTGCCTGAAGAAGTTGAAGAAGTCTGCTTCGTCTCGGATGTACCTGTGCAAGCCTTTGGAGAATGTTTAATAAGTTTAGACTCTCGGAAAAGTGACTTTATTCTGCCTTGGTTAGATGTGGGTACTCCTCCAATTACTACAACACCTATCATTACCTTGGGCTGTAAAGCTGTGCCAACAACAGCCGCGCAGGCTCAACTACAACAATTTAATTCTTCGTATGTTTTTATTAAAAGACCTAAAAGACGAAATCAAGCCATCCAAAATAGGCAGCGCACAATCAATAAAATTGACTTAAACTAAATTGAATCCACACATACGTCCTCAGTACCCGGCCGAGGGCATTCGAAATTTGTTTAGGTCTTAGCTGCCAATTAGATGATCGTGAACTTTGCTGTTAGAAGAATGATATTCTTATGTATTTAAAATGTAATTGTATTTTCCGACTTAAATATTTAGAGTGTGAAATTTATAAGGAAAGTCAATTGAACTATAAGGAGCGATGAGTCCGACTTTATCACATTCATACAATAAATAATGTTATAAAGAAATTTTTGTAAATATTTACTTTTAGTCTATACATGGAATCTGTAATGTAGTATAAATTACTTTAAAAGTCCAGTTTGGTTTATCTTAATTATTTGGTTTTTTATTGTAATACTAGTCCAGTAAAGATTAAATATTTATAGACGTGTTTGAAAAGTAAAAATTTTTACAGATATAAGAGATAAGACAAAATAAATAAATTACTATTATTTTTACTCCATAAAAAAATAGGTTTTATGTACAACTAGCGTGCCCGGCGTGGTTTGCTACGCTCTCTACTTGATATTAGTACGTGATGCTGTTCTCTCCTTAAATGTAATACATTGCGCAATAATTGAAGTACGAGGGCGGTTCATTAAGTACCCGTGTTTGACGATAGAAGACGTTCCTGAGTGAAGTTAGTGTTATCATCGTGTGCTGCCATCTATCAGACGACGCTAATACAGACTGATTGATAGGTTAGTTCCGATTTGGTAGCCATCCGAGTCAGACGTGTTTCGTGATTTTTGCTAAGATGGAAAAAGAGGAGTATCGTTCAGTATTTCGCTTTTTGTTTGTGGATGGGAAAAAATGCGAGGAGATAAAAGCAAAGTTGGATATTGTTCATGAGGACACGTCGCTATCTATGACCACAGTTAGATATTGGTCCAACGAATTTAATCGTGAGCGAACATCCGTTTTTGATAAGGAGCGACCAGGACTCCCGGCAGACGTGGTTACCAAGGAAATCATTAAAAAGTCCACGACATGATTCTCGCTGATCGACGAACGAAAGTACGCGAAGTAGCAAAGGCCGTAGGTGTATCGACCGGAACGGCAATTAATATTTTACATGATAAGTTGGCGATGATAAAATTGTTGGCTCGATAGGTGCCGCGATTGCTCACGCTGGACAACAAGGACTTTTTGCGTCGAGTTGTCACCGTTGTTGAAACCTGGATTCATCATTACACACCAGAAACTAAGCAACAATCAAAACAATGGATTCTTTCGGTGAATCTGCACCAAAGAAGGCGGTGACGGTCCCATCGGCCGGTAAGGTCATGGCGACGTTTTTTTTTGGGATGCGAAGGGCGTCATCCTCATGTATTTTTTAGAAAAAGGAAGAACGATCACTGGAAAATACTACAGTGAGTTATTGGACCGCTTCGAAAAAAAAATTAAAGGAGACACGGCCGCATTTGGCAAAAAAAGGTGTTGTTTCATCACGATAACGCACCAGCACATTCATCTGGTGTTGTCTCCGCCAAACTGCATGAATTGCGTTATGAATCGCTGCCGCACCCCCCGTACTCACCCGATCTGGCTCCCTGCGACTTTTTCCTGTTCCCTAACATGAAGATATGGCTCGCGGGAAAAAAATTTAGCTCAAACGAGGAAGTCATCGCTGGAACAGAGGCGTATTTTGGAGAGTTCGACAAATCCTATTTTTTGGAGGGGTTAAAAAAGTGGCCGGAACGTTGGGAGAAGTGCATCTTTCTAAAAGGGGACTATGTTGAATTATAAAAAAACATTTTTTGAAAAAAAGGTGTATTCATTTCTAACACGGGTACTTAATGAACCGTCCTCGTACATTTGAAATTCAGACGAATCAATTATTAATATTGAAAAATTTTTTTGATATATTTGACAAAGGCGACTTTATTGATTTTAAAGTATGTCTAAGCTTTATATCCATAATTTTATCCACCAATTTCTCGACAACTGTGAGTCCGATCCGCACCAAACTTCACAGAAACAATCCAGACTATGCTCAAGTGATGCGCTTAGAAACATGAAGCAAATGATTTTTATAAATATATCTACTTATGTAATGTTAGTTTATTGTAATTAATAAGAAATTCAAGTATATAATAATAACACAATTATAAAGTATAATATTGTAATAATAATTTAAGTTTATGTAATAAGAACAACTTAATGAACGTAATGTTTCAACTCCGTACTTCACAACTTCTCCTGACGACCTTCAGCAACCGACTGACTTGTCGATCCACTATCCCATGGACAACGAATGATAAACATTTTGTTTTCTGTGTTAAATATTTTTTTTTTTTTAAACAGATACGGTTGGTGATTGTTTTTGTTTCCGCGTGCGTACTGAATAGAGGCAAATCGTTTGGGGATGAGCCTTAAGTCGTACAAATTGCTTTCAGCTGAATCTACAAATTTCGTTGAATAATATCGAACTTCAGAGTATCAACCGTAACTTCTACGTATGATTGTTGAAGTATTTCAATGTATTGCATAAGCAAAAATAAGATTATCTAGAACTCTCCCCTCCCACAAATGATAAGACAAGAAAGAGTTTGCATACATACAGACGGACATGACTAAATCAAGTCGTTTCGTCGAGCTGATCAATAATATACAATACTAGCATAGCCCAGAGATCGTTGCTGCGATTTTTGTAGTCCTTGTTCCTTTCTCGCTCTAATTTTGTCCACGCACATTTGTTTAAATTTTTTGATACTAACGAAAGAAAGCATGTTTTTGTGTTCTCAAATGTTCTAATGTTGTTTACGAATGTTCTCGTTTTGATAGAGTGACATATAGATTCGCGCCACCCGTATCGTTAAACTTTACAACATGAAGAAACAGAAACGGATTTCTGTAGCAATGAGCTTTTTGTATGGTAGCATAATGAACTTACAGAAGAGTCAAAATAAATGCACTTCTCATTAAAAATAATATGAAAATATATAAAAACTTCCGAGTTGCAACAAAGTGGATAATATATAATCATTCTTCATGAAGAAATAATATACATGCCAACTTTCATGCTGATTGGTCAAACGTTGTTGGAGTGATAAGCCGTTAAACATTTTTTCTCGTTGATAATTTTTCTAAAAATAACAACAACTAAGACCAAAAACTAAGGAACGAAGCTAATTATTAATTAGCTCGATTCAACTCTGGAACGGTGCATCATTTGATTCCTTACACAGGGTTTTCAAATAAGAGGTGATTGTGAGATGAGATTCAAAGAAAAATGGCATTTTTTGAGATAAATGATCCAATGTTTATTTCATTATAAAGAGGAAGGTATGCCGTTAGTAATGGAAAACAACATTAGCCAAATGGCCACCACGACCACGCTTACAGGACCATATCCTTTTCATGAAACATTCCATAACCAAATCACAAAGTGGCTGCCCTATGTCCTCGATAGCCTCACGAATTCCATCTTTAAGGTCTGGTCTACGCTGGGCTGTTGGTGAGACCTTATATTTTAAGTGGCCCCAGAGGAAGAAGTCGCAAGGTGTTAAATCACAAGATCTCAGTGGGCAATTGTGATCACCTCTTCGAGAGAAAACACGGTCCAGAAACTGTTCCCGTAAAAGATCAATGGTTTTGTTGCTTGTGTCGCACGTAGCGCTGTCTTGTTGAAAGTAAACGTTGTCCGGATCAATACCATCCAATTCCGGCCATAAAAAATCATTAATCATCTCTTGAAAGCGCAATCCATTCACCGTAACTGTTGCTCCAGCCTCATTTTCGAAAAAGTAAGGTCCAATGACCCCGCCGGACCATAAACCGCACCCATCAGTCACACGTTGAGGATGGAGAGGCTTTTCAACAATAACTCTTGGGTTTTCCGAGCCCCAAATGAGACAATTTTGCTTGTTCACGTAGCCACCGAGGTAGAAATGGGCCTTATCAATCAAGATGACTTTTCAATGGAATTCCGGATCATTTCTATGCATTTCAGGGACCCAATCTGCAAAGACACGACGTTGTTGATGATCGGTCGGCTTGAGTTCTTGTGTTAACTGAACTTTATAAGGCTTAAGACCCTATTCTTCATGCAAAATACGGTGTAATGACGTTTGTGGAATGCCCAATTCCAAAGAACGATGAGGAATGGACAAACCTCGGTTTTCTTAAACACTTTGGGCTACAGCAGCAATATTCTCAGTTGTTCTTGAGCGACGTGCACTGGTTTTATTCTTCACATAACTAACTTGCCCCAACAGCTCGAATATTTTCACCAATTTCTGTATTGCTGTCCGACAAGGTGCTTCACGTTGACCCAAAACATGATGATGATGGAATATAAGTGGGATCCCTAGGGTGTATTATACAAAATTTACCTTGCATAAAGAGCTTATTCAAAGTGTTGCCCTAGAATTTAGCTATAATGCAATTTCATTGTCGACTACGGCAGTTTAGATCACCACCAAATAAATAGCTACGTATGATGCGGTGTAACTTTAGTACATCTGATCTAAACAATTCTTTTTGTGCTTAGTGTCATTTAGACAACAAGGAATCGTCAAACATTTCGCGGAAGAGCTGGGGAAATAAACAGCGAAAATTTTAAGACAGTGAACTGCATTTATCTTGATCTGAATACCGACGTTTTCAATTAAATGAGCACTAATTTCAGTGATCTGTTTATGTTTAATATCACTTCTAATTATTATAGCTACTCCACCATTTCATGCCATGATATTGTAATGATCTCTAAAACTATTTGTCAGAGTAAACATATTTAACAGTGCATTCAGACAGAGCAGAACTCGCACGAGAACTCGAGTTCAAATTACAACAACCACAGGGACAATGAACGAAGTTTGTAGTTGTTGTTGTATCTCAGAACTCGAGTTCTCGTGTGAGCTATGTGCATACACTGCAAAATGTTCTAAATCATGTATTTTTCACAATTGCCACAACGTTCCATTTGTGCATTTGTGTGTATAATAAAAACAAAAACAAACCAGAACTCGCACAATCAGAACTCGCTGTCTGAACACACTATAATAGCTAACTGAGTAATAGAATTGATCTGCTCTCTTTTGTTTGTGCAGTAGTTTAGCTTCTTTAATAATTCATTTAAGAGTGAGTTGATTTCGTCTATCGAAAACAGTTCAGGTGATGTGGACTGCGTCGTATGGTAGTTTTTGTTGCCGATAAGAGCATGCTTATAACTTCGAAATTTGTTGTTTATTGGCATTAGTTACCTGAAGTCCGTTTACAGCAATCATCAACTACTTATGTTGCTGGGTGACAACGGGAGATGAATTGCTGTAAATGCCGTTGGTTCTTTTACCGATGTCTTTTACATTATCATTGTTTTGGATGCTACGTTTGTCTTTTTGTTTTCTCCTTTTTAGCATCGATAGGTAAGAAGCACGACAGGGGCATGCTTAATCAGTGGAGGGGTAATCACCTTTACAGGTGGCACAGCAAAAAGAGTCATTACTTGTGCAGAACGAAGACTTGTGCGGACCAGCACAGTAAGAGCATGATGTTTTGACACTACAATTGCTAGATCTTGTTTGCCGTGTTTTGTGGGTGTAAAGTTCTATTTTATTATTATTCAGTGCTGGGCACATTAAGTTGAAATCCATAGAAGAGGTCAGAAAAATTTTATTCCAATGAAAATAGCTTTAATACAATATTTTGATATCAAAGCTACCTTCACTAAGTCATGAACAGCCTTTGAAGTTTTTTTTGAGAACGGTGATTGGTGGCTACGATATTGCCCTTGTTGATACAGACTGGTCAACATCGCTTGCAGCATCAGGATTACTGTCTTCATCCTTGTCGATGGTTTGGAGGGGTCGGAAGTAATTAAGATACTGGGACTTTTTGTGCAAACGCGGCATCTTTTGTCTGTCTAGTGCGCCATGAGCGCCAGACTTATAGCTAGAAGGACTTATGCGTCTCTTAATTTCTGCTGCTTATTTGGCGTCAGATAGAATACTAGTCTATCTACTACTAAGGATAATGTAGCTTGAAAATTAAAAGTCGTTTAATAACTCGCGATTTACTAGAAACGACAAGTGTAGCAATTTTATTTATACGACAACCCTACACTTTGAGACTGCGATTAACTTTTGAAAAACATTTATTAAAAAACAGTGTTAATAATAATACAATTATCATGGCATAGAATTCACATGCCGTCCGTTCCAAAAAAAACAGTACTAGCAAATTTCTTGAACCACAACAATATCCATGTGTGTTTATTGAGTGAAACTTGGTTGACAAATAAGGATCGGTTTATACTTCCAAATTATACAGTTTATAGGAAAGACCGCACTGTAAGTAGGGGAGGCGGCGTAGCTTTGGCAATAACTAATGACTTAAAACATAGAGAGGTTCCTATTGTTAATATGCATTTAATTGAAAACGTTGGTGTAGAAGTTATTATTGACTCGCAAAGTACAAAATATTTTCAATTTACTTTCCAGGAGCATTCTTGCATTCTGGTAAACAACAAGTCACACCATAGAAGCTTATTCAAGGCAGATTTTCTAAAGTACTCACGAGTAAACGGTCAGTATTTATTAGGTGGTGATTTAAATTGTAGGAATAGGCTATAGAACTACAGTAGAACAAACTCTTGCGGGAATATACTGTATGAAATGTCGTATATTGACAAATTTTCAATTTAGCTACAAGGCAAAACCCTCAACACTAGACCTCTTCATTTCTAACTCTCCAAACTTGATGACTGAACCATTAGAACTTAATGATCTCACATCAGACCACCTTCCTGTTATCATCAAAGTTAATGCTAAACCAGTTTATTCTAGAGTTAATTGGAAAATTTTCAAGGAAACCCTGAACCTTAACTTTAGTCTTATGCAGCCTGATTTCATTGCTCCTCCTACTATAGAGCTGATAGATAAAATGGTGGACTTAATTAAAACGGAAGTAGCTGCTGCACTTGGAATTGCAGTTCCATGAAAAGCATCTAAGCAACTCTGCAAAAAGTTACCTTACCATATCTCTGAGCTCATTAAAATAAGAAATATAGTGAATGGGATAAGAACAAGGCAACCTATATATAAAGCTCAGTTAAGTCACCTTAAACATTAAATAAGATGTCAGATCCTTGCTCATAACAATAGTACTTGGAACAATAAGCTTGCGAACCTAGATAAAAATTCCAAAAGTTTCTGGAAAATAACTAAATTAACTAAAAATAAAAATGTCTTTATTCCAAGCTTTCAATACAATGATAAAACGTATTCTACTCGACAAGAAAAAGCCAATATACTTGGAGAAATATTTCAAGAAAACCAGAAAATTACGGAATCTCTTTCTGATAGTGTAACCATTAGAACGATCAATTGTTCCATCAGTGATCTTGACAACCATCGATCATTTGATGTGCCTTCTGTATCAACTAATGATATTAAGAATATTATCTTTTTGCTTGAGACGAAGAAATATCCAGGTTCGGACAATCTTCCAAATATATGTGTAAAAAACCTCCCACTTAATGTAATCCGTTTTCTCTCACTTATCTTTAATTATTCACTTCAAATTGGTTATTTTCCTCAATCGTGGAAAGTTGCAAAAATCATAGCTATTTCCAAACCTGGAAAACCACCAAATTCACCTGAGAACTACCGCCCCATCAGCTTTTTATGTTGCTTTTCGAATATATTTGAAAAAATCTTGAAGGCAAGACTTAACTCTCTTCTCGAAACACATTCAATTATACCAGCATCTCAATTTGGCTTTCGGTCGCTTTTAAGTTGTATAAACTCTCTTCTAAAGATCAAAAAATTTATAAAACAAAATTTGCAAGAAAAAAAATCAGTCGGATTGGTTGCCTTAGATATACAAGCAGCTTTTGATACAGTATGACATGATGGTTTATTACATACACTAATGGTTACGAATACTCCTATTTACTTAACAAAAATTGTTCAAAGCTTCGTTACAAACAGACACTTTTTTATTGAATTAAATGACATTCAATCGGATAATAAAAAACTTAAAATATAATATACATATAAATTACATAGGTATACACAACACCCTCCAAAGCTCGTTGATTGAACTAAATTTATACTATAAAAAATGGAGAATCATGCTAAATGTCAATAAGACTAATGAATATTTGCCAAATGGTAATCAAACTGCAACAATACTGACATCCCTTGGTTAAATAGCATACGATATCTTGGCTTACATTTAGATAGGAAACTTACTTTTATTGTTCATATCGGGGAAAACCCCGGATAAGATTAATAAAACGATATGTACACTCTAACCGTTCATAAATCGTAAATCAAAACTCTCACAGCACAGTAAACTCATTATTTTTAAATCAATATTTAATCCCATTTTAATGTATGGTTCACAGGTCTGGGGTGATTGTGCTATAACACATATAAAAAAACTTCAAATCGCACAGAATAAACTACTCAAATTGTTACTGAATTTACCATACTACTATTCGACTATGTCAAATCAAATACAAGCATCAGTTAAGCGCAAACTTATGTACATAGTGTTAGACCCTATATAAGAGAATTGCGATTATCAAAGATTGAGTTATGAATAGAGATTTTTTCTTCAATTTTTTGAAGTAGTATAAGTTAGTTAAGTCAGTGTTAAGTGTTCGTGTTCAGTGTTAAGTGTTCGTTATCTAAGGTTCTTTCCCATTTTTCCTTAGCATAAAATGTGTACAATTATATAGCTTATTTAATAATTGAAACAATTTTTCAGTAGCTAAGTACATTAAAAACTTGAAAACTAAACTCTGTAAAATAGGAAAGATAACACAGGTTTACAAGGTTTTGGACCCAAGCAGGTAAAAAACTTTTTCGAAGTAATTTTTTGCGTAGAATCCGAATCCGGGGTTTAAATTGCTCTATCACGTCAGGATTTTGACATATCCTAACCTAAAAGTGCACAAAACGCTGTTTTTGCCCATTTTTGAGGTTATGTAGCTACGAAGATTTTGCTCTTCGTAAAAAAGTAGACGTGGTATTTTAAAGTATAAGTCTTCCATTTTTAAATGCCGTTGAAGAGCAAAATCTTCGTAGCTACATAACCTCAAAAATGGGGAAAAACAGCGTTTTTTGCACTTTTAGGTTAGGATATCTCAGAAACCTGACCTGATGGCGGGAAACGGGCAACAGATTTGAATTCAGTGAGCGAAAATACACAGAAAAACATGTTTGCTTACCCGGGTCCAAAAATTTACCGAAATTTGTAAACCTGTGTAATTAATTACACTGGCCGACAGCATTTTTTGTGCTTGAATAATTGTAATGATTTATTACTAATTCGAGGTCGCTGATTTCGAATCTGACCTTAGCTTTTTTCTATGTCCTCTAGTTTTCGAGATATAGCTACTTTTTTGTTTTTTACCTTTACATAGAGGTTGTATACAAAATTACACTACTACTAATGTTGTTTATCTTATTGAAAAGCTAAAATATCAAATTCATATAAAGAATTATCAATAAATTCATAATAATTTAGTTTGATAATCGAAAAGTTTTTAATTACCAAAATATTTCATTTTAAAAACGAAAAAACACCTATTTTATGGAGGTTGATAAGAAATTAAAAATAAAATATAACGGTAATCGGTTTTGTCTTACTTTTTTTTCTAAAAATAGCATAGTTCGCAAATAAATCACAACCTTTTCAATATGTCCGCACGCAACCAATTGTGAAGAAACCAAATGTAAAAGGGACAAAAAAACATAGTGATTCATTAATTATTTTCGTTTGTTCACGGCAGGGCCAACCACTAAAAGACTTATTGAGCGATGTAACTCAAAAGGTCTTTCGTGTGTATGTCTGATTTTTTTACATATGTATGTTTGTCGCTTGTGTGTTGCACTCGACTATTATGCGTTGCGTTAGTCGAATGGTTTTTCGTGTGTATGTATGCATTTTTTACAAATGTAAAAAATGTGCGTTTCAGTCGTGAAAAGGTCTATCGTTTTCTGTATTAATTTTTACATACATATGTGTGTCTGTTTGTGCGTTGCATTCGACTATTATGTGTGACCCAGCAAACATTTTGATTGCATTTTCAATAATCGTGTGACTAAGTAGTGTTTGACTCCTTTTTGTGATTATAAATTGAGTTTTGAAATAGTCAGCCAATAAATATTTATATTTATAAAATATATATCAACAAATATTAATAATTATAATAAATTTCAATAAGAAACATATTATTATTATAAATTACACAAAATGTTTGCTGGGTTATATCTGCTTTGTTCTCCTCCTCTCCAGGTCCTTTTTTCCGGACCTTTTTTTTTGGGACAACATTGACAATTATTTTGAGTGAGATTGAGCAAAAGGTCCCAAAATACCTGATATTTTGGGACCTTTACTTTTTTATCACAATGGAAATGGTCGGAGAGAAACCGAAAAAAATGAAAAATAACTATAACGGTCGAAGAGAAACCGAAAAAATTGAGAAAGAAGTGGACTGGTCGGAGAGATCCCGAAAAAATTGAAAAATAAGTGTACCGGTCGGGGAGAACCACTTTCAAAATAAAAGTTGACAATTATTTGCGAACTATGAAAAATAGTTTAATGAACGGTACTTTAAAGATCAAAAGAGAAAGAGTTGATAAAAGTAAAGTGAGACTTGCAAGAGTGAAAAACAAAATGAAATTAGTCGTTGTTCAATAGAGCTGCGGAACATACATTACCTACTATTACGCCCGCATATTATATAATGGCTTATAAGTTAATGATCGTGATAAGTTCTGCTACATTTGCGGTGAATATATATTTAAAGATCTGTCGAAACCGATAATCAAGATTAAGCGTGGATACCTCATAAGGTGTGTAAAATGAGCAATGAACATTTGAGAGAATGGGAGAAAGGTAAACGTAAATCATTAAAGTTTGGAGTGCCTATGATTTGGCGCGAACCAAAAAAATCATCACGACGACTGTTATTTCTTGCATATAAAATTAGGGCTAATAAAGCAGTTTGTTAAAAAGACAAAAATGGTCAATGTTTTCAGTTTATTTCTCAAAAACTTCCTGGATTAAGCAATGAAAAATTGAAAGAGGGCATTTTTGATGGACCCCAAATACGTCAATTAATGAAATGCTCCACTAATTTTGAGGCTTCGAACGAAGAAGAAAGACCTGCGTGGAAATCTTTTGTAGCGGTTGTACAAAACTTCCTGGGAAATCGCAAGGCTGACAACTATACACAATTGGTTGAAGAAATATTACTTAATTTTCAAATTTGGGCTGTAATATGAGCATAAAAATGCACTACTTGAATAGTCATATAGACCACTTTCAACACAACCTTGGAGATTTTAGCGAAGAACAAGAAGAACGCTTCCATCAAGATATGAAAACAATGAAGAACAGATATCAAGGCAGATGGGACGTTCATATGATGGCAGACTATTGCTGGGGAATTATGCGCGTTTCCCCAACGCAACTTAACTCTAGAAGATCACTGACGAATTTGGGCTACCAGAGAGTTTAGCATCTTCAGCGTTTAAAATCAGCAAACCACTTCTCTACCATTTGTATCGATGGAGCAGAGTCAGAATAACACTTGTCAAGCCATTGCTTTGCTTGCACCGTATCTTTTCCCATTACAAAGCAATGTTTTATCAACACACGAAATTCAGTTGCATCACTGAAACATCTGTAACTTTTAAAGTAAATGTCAGATTGACATACAATTTTCACACGTATCGTTTGAAAGTTGATAGATCCTAAAAATTATATGGATTTGTCATTATCGACGCCATATATGTATATGTGAATCTACGAACTTATCGAGTGATGTGTTAGTTTCATGTTGTTTTTGCTCTTGCAAGTCTCCCTTTACTTTTATCAACTCTTTCTCTTTTGATCTTTAAAGTACCGTTCATTAAGCTATTTTTAGAAAAAAAAAGTAAAGCAGAACCGATTACCGTTATATTTTATTTTTAATTTCTTATCAACCTCCATAAAATAGGTGTTTTTTCGTTTTTAAACTGAAATATTTTGAATATTAAAAACTTTTTGATTATCAAACTAAATTCTTATGAATTTATTGATAATGCTTTATATGAATTTGATATTTCAGCTTTTCAATAAGATAAACAACATTAGTAGTAGTGTAATTTTGTATACAACCTCTATGTAAGGGTAAAAACAAAAAAGTAGCTATATCTCGAAAACTAGAGGACATAGAAAAAAGCTAAGGTCAGATTCGAAATCAGCGACCTAGAATTAGTAATAAATCATTACAATTATTCAAGCACAAAAAAAAAAGTTCGATTTTGTCGGCCAGTGTTATGTATGAGTTGTATTATTTATGGGTTAATAAATAAATAAATAAAAATAAATAATAATACAATTGCAAATCAATTTTTTGTTATTAGTTAATAATTACAAAACATGCTTTCAAGGATTGCACGCAACAAACTCCTTAATAACTCTTTCTTTATTCACATACGATTATATATACATTGGCGCACAGCTTATTTCATGCAGCAGAATATGAAACTTTGAAACGAAAAATATAAATGATAAACAAAAATACAGATAGACAGCTTATTTCGTGGACTCCACGGAAACTAAAAAAAAGGGTTAAAACTTAAATATTAATATTTGGTATGACCTCCATTTTTTTAATAACGTCCTTCTATATATTTCCCATTGAAGCAACAAGTTTTTGGAAGGTCTGGGGGGATATATTTTGACAACCTTCAACCAGGGCCGTTTTTAGGTCAAAACGGTTGAATATCTGTCTCTTGTGTATGGCCAAGTCCAAAATTGCCCGCAAATTTTCGATATCGTCAGAGCCAAAAATGTGCTCCTTGGCAAACTTAAGCCGAACTTTCTGATTCGTTTTGATATAAAAGGTTTTTTACGTTCTACTCGACCATTAAACCCATTCTCCTGCAACAATCGGCGTACTGTTTCTGCACAACATTTCTTTCCGAATTCATCCCCTACCTCCAGGGCCAATTTTGGTGTCGATAACTTAGGGTTGACCCTAATTTTTCGGACAATTATCCGCTTATCCTGGTCGAAAAAATCGTATAGGACGCTTTTCGTCCTCTATCCACTATCCTATTCTCGTGCACAAATCTCTTGATTATGCTCAGGAATGTGCCGCGACATTTCAGCTGACTAACTCCATTTCTAAAATGAATTATGACCAATTCACGTTTCTCTATGTTGGCTCTTGGAGACATTAATAAAACACTTGTTTGTTTTGTTTGGAATCGCAATCAAACTGAATTCTTACAAAAATAAATTGGGAAGAAAATATTATAAAGAAAAGACAAATACTGGTTTTACAGTGAGCATTGAATGCAGCTTTCACAGAAAGTGTTCATATTGCATTTTGCATTTTCGGAACAGCTGTTTTTTGTTTTGGTTATACACACAAGTGGAACTTTGACTAAATTAAAACCAAAAATTTGTGAAAAATACGTGATTTAGAACATTTTGTAATGTATGCAAATAGTTCTTGCAGCTCTCTTTTTCATTTCTGATACGTATTTTATTAATATCTATTAAAAAAATGTTGGCGCACAACAAAAAAAGAGATAGAAAATCAAAAATGACCTAAAAAAGTCAACAAATACCCAGCTCTGGGTGAGTGACCAATTTCACAAACAGCATTTTATAGCCATTCTACAGTGAGCAAAATGTTGAGAGTTCTAGTTTTACGGCCAGAACAGCTGTTTTTTGTTTTGGTTATACATACATGTGCAACATTGCGCGGACGTTGGCAATACTAAACTGAAAATTTGTGAAAAAACATGATTCAGAACATTTTGCATATATATATATATATATTATATTAATATTTTCATTCCTCATACTTATTTTGTTAAAATCTTTTTTAATAATTAACAATTTGCAATTTACTTAAATCTAAAACGTTGGCAGCAATGAAAAATATTGGTAACAATGACGAAAAATTGGCAGCGATAATTTAGAGTGACCAGCCTTAAAAGTGGGTTCAAGTTGAGTTCATCTAGAACACAACCAGAATTATGTGTTCTGACTGCTACAACAACAACAAATTTCATTCGTTTTCCCTGTTGTTGTTGAAGTCAGAACACAGAAGTTCTCTTGTGTTCTCCGAACCAAATTTTTTACTCACTGTAGAAAAGCTCTTAGCAACAACTACAAAATTACGTCATTTTCCCTGTTGTTGTTGTTAACAAAAGTAGCATTCAACGCAGCATTCGAGAAATGTAGCATTGGATGCTCAGTGTGAAATGGCTAAAAGTAACGGTGATCTACGATGTTGCTGTTTACCTCCACCCAATACCAATGGTAACTGCACGAAATAAGCTGTGATCTTTTTTCGTGTAAATTTGCATTTTCTGTATTTGTGAAATGAGGGATATTTTTTTTTTTGGTTCCTTTAAAATGTATTATTTTATTTAAATACAACTTCAATTCCATATTTAAATTTTTTCGATATCATTATTAGTACAGACCAGCGGCGTTTCAATGTTTCAATATGCTGCAGCATGAAATAAGCTGGGAGCCACTGTACGTATATGTATATGTACTACTACATACTTATACCATATACTTGTAGAAGAGGTATGAAGAATGCATACTACATATGTACATACATATTTGGTAATTATGGTCAGCTAGTGTTAACCACAACTGGTATGTTAATCGATCTAGCATTTCAAAATTAATTTCCATCAGAATCAATTGCACTTCGGAACACAACTCGAACATTTTCCCTTTTGAAAGCCATCTTACATCTGTGTGCAGCAGCAACTGAATATGAGCACTGCCCATTTCAGAACAAAATTTTGAAAATAAACGAGAGTTTAAAGCTTGGGATTTTATAAAATTTACTACTCTGACGGACTCGTGAAGAATTCTTTTTAATTGATCTGGTATTTCATTTGCTCCTAATGCCTGCCTGTGGATGTTACAATGGGTAAAAGTACAATTTTCTTCCACTGATTTCACTTTGTTGCTAACAACTCTATATTTTCCCGTCATGGCGCACGCAATGTCAGAACAGAATTTTTGAATATTTCTTCAGCCGTAGTTCGTGTTGGGAGTGCCTCTCAAAATAAATAATCGTCTTGCACTTTAGTTTGAAATATATACCGCACTTAAGGCATAAGTTGGGCGTAATTTGTTATCTGTGCTCTCGTCAAGTTGTATTGAAAAAAAATCACTATTTTTGACTCGTACTAATAACACTGTGTTACAAGAATGGTATATATTAAATCTCTGATACACCCTCAAAATCTTGTTTTAGAGCCCAAAAACCGTTTTTAAGAGGTTCCTGTACATATTACCTTATAATTTGGCCATTTTTTATCGGATTTCAAAACTTTTCATTACTGTCCACAGTAATTGTTAAAAATGGTCTCAGTTACAAAATATTGGACAACATTTATTTATTTATTTATTTATTTATTTATATTTAATCCAATGACAAAAAAAACTGTCAGCTTAAAACTTAAAACAAAAGATTTAAAATCAAACAATTACAATAATATAAAACATAAAATAAAACAGCACTAGAACTTATTATAATATGAGCATAAAACTCTGAAAGGATCATGAAGTGCAAAGTTAGCAGTGCATCTATTTAACGCTAAATGGACAAAATTTCTCGTAGGACGACAAGGGATAGAAAAGATTTAAAAGCTCTGGAGAGTCAATTTTTTCGATTAACAGCTTATGAAAAAAAGAAATCCCTAGAGCAATTATACGATGCGCCAAAGACGGAAGACTGATAAGTAGGAGTCTCTCAGGGTAAAATGGCAACCGGGAATTAGGATTTCAGTTGAGGCCACGAAGAGCAAACAGAAGGAATTGTTTCTGAACAGACTCGATTCGATCTTGATACTTTAAATATTGCGGTGACCAAATGCAAGAGCAATATTCGAGAATTGAACGCACAAGTGACACAAAAAGAATCTTAGGTGTATAAGGGTCATTAAATTCAATAGACCAGCGTTTGATGAAACCAAAAACACCCTTCGCTTTGCTTACAACAGTAGAGATGTGCTGGTTAAAACACAGCTTAGGATCAAACAGGACACCGAGGTCATTAAACGTAGAGACTCGCTCAAGTAGGACATTGTCAATATTGTACGTAAACAAATGAGGCTTACACCGATGATATGTCATGAGCTTACAAGCTAAATAGATCTAAATAATTTGTCAAGCACCAAGTACGTAAGGAGTCAATATCCTCTTGATGTTTCAGATGAGAGGCGCCATCATTAACTGAAAGGCACAATTTTACATCATCAGCGTGCATAAGCACACGAGAGTGTGAGATGGAGAGAGGCAGATCATTAATAAACAAATTGAAAAGAAGAGGTCCTAGATGACTACCTTGAGGAACCCCAGAAGTTACGTGGACAATATCTGAAAGAGAAAACCTAAACAACACTCTTTGAAAACCATTTTTTAAATAGGATGTAATGCAACTTAGATGATTATTCGGAAAGCCCATAATATTTAGTTTATACAAAAGAAGGTCATGATTAACTGAGTCAAAGGCTTTAGTAAAGTCTGTGTAAATAACATCAGTTTGTAACCTATTGACGAAACCTTGATTAACAAATGAAGTAAACTGAAGGAGGTTAGTGGTTGCGGACCTGCATTTTACAAATCCATGCTGTGATGGAGAAATAACTGCTTTACAGAAATATTGCAAATTCGTTATGAGGACTTTTTCAAACAATTTTGGAAAGCGGACAGTTTAGATATGCCCCTATAATTTGAGATATCAGATTTATTTCCTATTTTATGGAGGGGAATAATGAAAGATTCCTTCCAAATAGGCGGAAATGAAGATACCTGTAGTGATAAGCTAAAAAGCTTAAAAACGGCCTATACAGGGAGTTTGCACACCGTATAAGGACACAACTAGGGACATTATCTGGACCAGGAGAATAAGAAAATTTCAGGGATCCTAGATTATGAAGAATATTCATCTCATCAAGTTCAGGGGTTCTGTAATTGTTAATTGTGTTAACATGATAAGGGTAGGAAGTACCAGAAAATGTTGCTGAAGAAAAAGTCGTTTGGAAAAACTTTCCGAATAAGTCAGATATCTCAGGATCATTTGATGCATGCAAATTATATAAGAAAAAAGAAGAAGGAAATATTGCCGATTTGCGCTTAGCATTAACAAAATTATAAAACTGTTTGGGATTACTTGAAAATTGCAACCTATAACGGGTAAGATAAGTATTGTAGCAACGGGAATTAAGGGAGAGAAACTTATAACGTGCCACACAAAATCTATCAAAATCACAGGAAGACCCAGAGATTTTAAATTTTTTATAGAGTCTAGACTTTACGTTTTTTAACGTGGAGAGCTCACGCGTAAGCCATGGTGGTTTGCACGATCCGTTTGGTGCATTCATTAGTGGAATACAAAGGCAAAGTACAATGTATCATGTAAAGAAAGGACCAGTCTACATCAGTGTATTTCTCCCCAAAGTTCTCACTAAAAGCATCTGACTATGAACGATTTTTCCAAAAACTTGGCTCAGTATTCGTTGCTGCTGGTGACTGCAATGCAAAACACCATTGGTGGGGCTTGAGACTCATTACTTGAAAAGGCAGGGAGCTTTATAAATGACAACAGGCTCGAAGCGCTCTCGACCGGCAAGCCAACGTACTGGCCTATGGACACCATAAAACTGTAGACCAGAACTTTATCGTCTACCAACAACACCTACACATAGCTGAAAGCAATGACGTGAGCTCCGATCATTCATCGTTTATCGTCACATACAGCACTTAACAAAAAAGAAAAAGTTACTTGCTTTTAAAGAATGGTTGTTCAACCAAATCAGCCTAGATGTATCCCTCAAAAGTGTCATTGAAATCGACTCAGCTGTTGAAAATTTGACAAGCGCGATAAATGAAGCAATATACCTATTCACTCAGACAGTAGAGGATAACACCGGTTATCATCGCTACCCTTTTCTATCAATCGAGCTCAGGCGGCTTATTAAAAAACAAAGAAAGCTGCGAAAAAACTGGCTAACCACCCAAATGCAAGAAATTAGGAATGAAGCCACATCAGATTATCTAAGCAAATTGGATCCATTCAGCTACTAGCTATCTTAAGCGAACGATGCAAATCTTACGATGAAAAAGCTGAAGCCTTTTCTCGGCCTTTAAATTCAGTTTTCCAGCCTTATAAAGCTGTGAACGCTACTGTCGAAGAAGAGGTTCTCAAATTTCAAGTCTTACTCTGTCAAATGAGCCTTCCAATTTGTCAAATCTTGCTTGCGGAAATGAAATCCGGCGATCATAGCAACAAGCGAAACCCCTGCAGAAGCATCACAATACTTGCAGGTGCAGTTAGACATGATTGAAGAATGGATAACATAGTTGAAAATTCAAGCTGAAATCAGTTCAAAACACGTTTGCTTTGAGTAAAAAAAACTGCCTGTTCGGACAGCAACTACCACAGCAACTACATCAGCAACCACAACAGCAACAACAACAGCAACCACAGCAGCGACGACAACAGCGACGGTAACAACGCTGAGTAAAGAGATGAACCAAATCAGTTTCAATCAACAAGCAGACCGTAGCGGCTGCATAGTGGGTAATAAATCAAATTGTAACTCACCTAAACAAAATTCAAAAGAATGAAAAACGTAATAAAGAATACATGATAAATATCTAATTTACATGTCTATAAGTAAAGACAAAACATTTGGCGACCGTGACAGGACAGCAATCGGCTGCCCTGTTTGAAACAAGAATTTGGATTGCCAAAAATGGAATCATCTTCGAAGCATCGTTGCATCTTAATCACCATCGGAGCATCGGTGCATCATCATCGAACCCTCGGAGCTTCATCATCGGATCGTTGCATCATCATCGGACCCTCGGAGCATCATCATCGCAGTAGTGCATGATCATCATCATCATCATCATCATCGGAAAGATCAACCAACGACAAAGGAGTATAGGTGGTGTTCAAGAAACTGTGATTTTCTATGGTATAACAAACATAATTTCAAAACAAGAACAAAAGAAAAGGGATTATATTATAAAGTGAATACGGTTAATTTCAATTCCTTTTCCACTTTATTTGCTACACTAGTTGATTTCGGTTGATTGAAAATATTCTTGCTTTTTTTCTATTTCTTTATCATTTCGTTTTGCTTTGGACCTTCTTTCGTTGATTCGCTTATACGTGTTGTTGGTTAGGTAAAGAATTTGCAAAATTTTTTGTTATAGTTGTCAGAAATAAAATTGAAAGAATGAGTCCGGTAACTGTAGCGCAGCAACTGACTATATTAAAGCAACCATAGTTCGCAAATAAATGACAACCTTTTCATTAGGTTCTCAAGCAACCAGTTGTTAAGAAACCAAATGTAAAAGGGACAAAAAAAACATTGTGAATTGTTTTTCGTTTATAAGTTTTTGTGTACAAGCAATGCCAATTATTTTTGTTTGTTTATAGCAAGGCCAACCACTGAAGGATTCATTGAGAGAAATTAGTCAAAAGGTCTTTCGTGTGTATGTATGAATTTTTACATATGTGTGTCTGCTTGTGCGTTGTGGTCGACTATTATGTGTTAGGTTAGGTTATGCAGGCTGCTCGCAATTACTTGTGAGTTTACCCAGAAGCCTTAAAGGCCCATTGTGATGCCTGACAAAAAAGGGGAAGGGAAAGAGGAGTTAGGGGTAATCACACAACAGTCCAAGGTCGGTCTAGCTATCTCCCTCTATCTCTGAACCCAACCTGACGAGTTCACGATCAGGACATTTTGGCAAACTACCCAACTCTTCGAACAAGGCTTCCCGAGAAACCGGCTTCGTTTACTGAGAAGAGCAGGGCAATCACAGAGGAGATGTTCGATGCTCTCCGGCTCCTCCTCGTCTTCACAGCTACGACAGAAATCATGGTGTGGAACTTGCTTCCTGTGGACCATATGCCCGATGGTGCTGTGCCCCGTTATGACTCTCGTCAACATCCGATCCCTCTTCTCGTTAAAGTTAAGGAGCTCGGAGGTTCTCATTGATTGATAACAAGGCCAGAGTGTCCTTGTGACAGTGCAGGTAGACTCATTTGATCACTTCCTGCCAGCTAGATCTCTGGTTTTCAGGCATGAGAGTATATGCTGTAAGGGTCTGTAAACATCGGCGACTACTTGAGACGTGGGCAGTGCCAACCCTTTCCTAGCACACTCGTCTGCCATCTCATATCCTTCGATACCAAAGTGACCAGGTACCCAGATAAGTGTGATAGAGACTTGCCGGGCCTGATTAGGAATTTCTACCGTACTATGTATGAGTTTGCTCTTGAATCTGTGAGCTAATTAATTTTGCCGCCTGCCAGACCGCGTAGATTTCTGCCTGGAACACGCTACATCAGTCAGGTAGACGATACGATAGCTGAGCTGTCAGCCCTTCCCACACCTGTACAGTCTACCGTCTTGGATACTTCAGTATAGATGAAAGCTCGTCCCGTCTAATGACGTTACCGCATTTACAATCATCTCTACCCGGGAATCTTGTCTTAAAATTGTCATTTCAGTGCTGGCACACCGTAGTCACATACTCCACCATCAGCTTGAATTCCCACTACTTGTAGGATAGTGTTGTGGCCGGCGATGCAGGGCTTAAGAAGATGCAGTACCCGGAGTCTGACTGCAGTTCTCGTCGCTACGTACTTGATATACGTGCCCACCGGTGCCAGATTGAGAATAACATCCAGAGCCGCCTATGAGGTGGATAGCGTAGCGATCCAGTAATTCCTAGACTAGCTATTCTTTGCACCTTATGAAGATTGTGTAGGTGGGAATTGGTATTTGCCGCATGCCACCACACTAGGGCTCCATAGGTTAGGATAGGTCTCACAACTGCTGTATAAAACCAGTGGATAATATACTTCTCTTGCCAAACATCCTCCTACAGACGTAGAAAGCACATAATGAGTTTTTCATTCTTTCTTCAGAGTTTCTCTTCCAAGAGAGTTTGGAGCAACACGAAGGTATTCCGCTTCCTTCGCAAATTTTAGCTGCGACACACCTAAACTCAGTAGCCTGAAGCTAGGTATCTTGTATTTTCTTAAGAATAACACCAGCTCGGGATAACCCCAAGACCATTTTGCTGAGCCCACTGCAGAGTGGTACCTAAAAAGAATTTCAATAGTTCACTGATTATGGGTAAAAATGTACCCGCCACCATTAAAACCAAATCAGCCGCATACGCCATTACTCTACACCCTTTCCTTTGTAGGCTCAAAAGCAGGTCATTTAAGACTACGATCCAAAGAAGAGAGGATATAACTCCCCCTGTGGAGTGCCTCTTGTGACCAATTTCTAAGTACTAAGGTTGGATACAATCCGGAGGAGCGTCAAGAGTATTACATCTTTGGCATACCCAATGATAGCCTTCTTTCTGGTTTCCGTTTTGTTTCATGTATTCTTGTTGTTGTATAGCACACAAGCTGTTTGGAACAACACCAAGGTATTCCGCTTCCTTCGCAAGTTTTAGCTGCGAGCCTCCTAAACTCGGTAGCCTGAAGCAAAGTATCTTGTATTTTCTTAAGAATAACACCAGCTCGGGATAGCCCCAAGACCATTTTGCTGAGCCCACTGCAGAGTGGTACCTAAAAAGAATTTCAATAGTTCACTGATTATGGGTAAAAATTTACCCGCCACCATTAAAACCAAATCATCCGCATAAGCCATTACTCTACACCCTTTCCTTTGTAGGCTCAAAAGCAGGTCATTTAAGACTACGATCCAAAGAAGAGAGGATATAACTCCCCCTGTGGAGTGCCTCTTGTGACCAATTTCTAAGTACTAAGGTTGGATACAATCCGGAGGAGCGTCAAGAGTATTACATCTTTGGCATACCCAATGATAGCCTTCTTTCTGGTTTCCGTTTTGTTTCATGTATTCTTGTTGTTGTATAGCACACAAGCTGTTTGGAACAACACCAAGGTATTCCGCTTCCTTCGCAAGTTTTAGCTGCGAGCCTCCTAAACTCGGTAGCCTGAAGCAAAGTATCTTGTATTTTCTTAAGAATAACACCAGCTCGGGATAGCCCCAAGACCATTTTGCTGAGCCCACTGCAGAGTGGTACCTAAAAAGAATTTCAATAGTTCACTGATTATGGGTAAAAATTTACCCGCCACCATTAAAACCAAATCATCCGCATAAGCCATTACTCTACACCCTTTCCTTTGTAAGCTCAAAAGCAGGTCATTTAATACTGAGTTCCAAAGAAGAGAGGATATAACTCCCCTCTGTGGAGTGCTTCTTGTGATTTATACCTTTATTGTCGCTGAGCCCAGGTCGGAGTTTATTATCCGGAAACGAAGCATATTACCAAGCCACCTGGTGATCGCAGAATCTGAACCAATATTTTTCAGAGACGCTGTGATTGATTCGAACGTTATTGGAAGTCCCCTCAAGGAAAGTCACCAACACAAACTCCTTCCGTTGCAAGACTTTTTCGATAACTCCTACCACTTCATGTAAAGCTGTATCAACCGATCTGCCCTTAAGGTATGCGTGTTGTGCACTGCTAAATATGTGTGGTGCGAGTTTATTCCTGAGATGCAGGTCTAGTAGTCTCTCCATTGTTTTAAGTAAAAACAATGATAGACTTTATCAGCCACGGTGCAAGATATGCAGAAGCAGTCTGTAGCACGGCTGGTAATATACCATCTGGTCCCGGCGATTTATAAGGCTTAAAAGACCTTATATCCCAGAGTAACCTTTCCACTGTGATCTGGTCATGTAGAACTGCCTTATTGCTTGTACCATCCAAGATAGATCTACCGATACTGAAGTTGATATCCTCAACTTCCTCATCAGTATTAGAGCAACCGGGAAAGTGTGCGCCTAGCATATACACCATCCGCACCGTACAGTAAGCCTGGTTTTGCTGGATTTTTTGCTAGCACCCTTTGAAGTCTGGATGCTTCTATAGTTCTAGTGATATCCTCGCAGAATGTTGCAAAGGAGTCCCTCTTAGCCTTCCTACTAGCTTTCTTAAGTTTCTTAAAAACGAGATGATAGGCATCCCAAACCTCCAGACAATTTCTATTTTTTGCTTTATTGAAAAGACTTCTTGCTTCCTGCCTAATTAGCGAATTCTGAAGTGATCTGAGAATGAACACTTAGTAGAAACATGCCAGTTGTCAATGGTGAGGGACTCACTGTTCGTCGCTAAGGTTACGTCAATAACGTCTGAACGGTTTTTGTTGCAGAAGGTAGGGTGGTCGCCCCTGTTGCATACAACAAGATTTGTTGAGAGTACAAAGTCGAACAGCATCTCCCCTCTCTTATTTATGTCTGTACTCCACCAAAGGGATTGCATCACAGCCCAGTACCACATCCATGCCTTCTCATCCTCCATAAATTGCAGCAGGTCCTCGGAAGGCCCTCTGGAGTGATTCAGATTGATCTGTACCACTCTTAGTTTGTTTGCCTGACCTGGCATCTGGATCTAAGATGATCGCCTTCAGGTTTTCCATCCCCAGTTTTAGTTGGCACTTGTTACCTCCTGGTGAGGTACTTGGACACCGATCCAATTTTGAGTGATCCTTCCCCTCATTATTGTCTCGTGGTAGCCCTCGGACGAAGGAGCAATCGCTGCTTCCAAGTGGAAGATTTTGACCTACGATGAGGCTCTGCATTGTTTCGTTGTCAATAGCTGTGTGTGGGACCCATATCTTTATGAGCGTCTTTTTTGGGACCTTGTTTACAGTTTCACACCAGGCCATAGTTCGCCAATGCCGCGTACCGAGTCTTTGAGAAAACACTGGGTTTCCTCGTTGACACAGGCCACGACCTTGCGCCCTTTAACCTCTTTATGTAATGAAATTTAGTAAGAAAGGGATCCTGCTTGCGTATCATTGCTTCGTTGATGGCCCTCATGATGAACCGTTCCAGTTTGAGCTAATTAGCGATCGAAAACTTCCCTTCTGGGTCGCCTCGGTCGATAATAACCGCCTGGAGGTCAGGCTCTGATCTTAAGCTGACCAGAATTTCTTCTGGTGGTAGGCGCTTGTTTTTAGATGCCTTAATGGAGTCATCAGACCTCTGCCTTTTGCCAGAGCTCCTGCTGTTTTGCTTCCTGCTCGTAGGCTTCTTACTTGGAACTACGGTAAGCAAGCTGGCAACTGGGGCATCTTTTACCTGGGATGCTTTCGCGTTCCCACGATTGGGCACCGTTCTGGTGGACGGCGCTACTCGAATAGGAGCCTTGACGGGTACCGTACCTGGAATGGACGTGGCTATGCCAACCGTCAGAACCGGCGTCGCACCCGATACGGCAGTCACCTCTGCGTTTGGTACTAGGTCAACATGAGTACTTAGCGACGAATCTGTTGCGATGTTGTGTTTACGCTCGAATCGCCGCACGTTGTACTCATGCTTCTTCTTTAGTACTCTTTCCTTAACAGTCAGCGATTCTGGGACACGTCCGACCAGTTTCATGAGAAACCTTTTCGAGGACCTGTACCCATCTCGCTGCCTGCGAAGGAAAAAGTTTATGTGTTACCCAATAAACATTGTGATGATTGCTTCTTCAACAGTCGTCTTACTAAATAGTGTTTGATTCCTTTTTGTGATTACAAATTGAGTTTTCAAATAGTCTGCCAATAAATATTTATATCTCTATATACAACCCGTTTCAAAATTATAACCGCATATGAAAATTGCTTATAATTATAAATTTGAAATTTGAACTTTTTTCAGTTGCAAGAACATGTAGGACTAATTCTCGTTGGTTTTTGCGCGCTGTTTGGACATCAGATTCGTGTTCAGCGCGCAAAAACCTACGAGAATTAGTACCACAGGTTCTTGTAACAAAATCTCGCAGGCCTGTGTAATTTTTACAGTTAGATATATTTATAATAAGGCGAGAATGAGAGAATAGAAGAAATGAAATAATTTTGAATCGCTAAAAGTGTTGGTAAGCACCAAAGTCGAGAACGGATGGACCGCTTTTGATGAATTTTTTGTTGTTGTTTTAAAACTCTCTCTCTCTCCTATACTCGCGTTACACAAGAACAAAAGAAGACCTTTTTTTTTTGCTACCTACATTGCATTGCATTGAACAATATAAAAAAATCAGCCAAGTGTGAGTCGGACCCGCACACGGAGGGTTCCGTACCATCGTTCAAGATTTTTTGCCGCAAAAATGAATGATGTATCCTATAACTCAATGGTCGAGCAATTCCAAACACAATAAATATGCATTTATTATGAAATTTCCAAAAGCTCAATGATCCAAATATTAAATTATTGATTTGACTTGTGTTTATGGTAAAATCAGTATTCATACTGCATATCAACTTTAATCAAAAGCAAAGTTAAATATTCACACAGCATAAAAGTATACTACAAAAAAAAACATTACCAAAATATAAAACAAAATAAATAACAAAGCTTCTAAAACTATGCGCAGTGCATATGGAGCACACGTTTCTTGAATGGGGCCCCCTTTAATGTTTTAACTTTATTTTAGTTTTAGTATTTGTTGCTATCATGACAATAGAAATACACATTCTATAAAAATTTCAACTGTCTATCTATTACGGTTCGTGTAGGGTAATAGTAAAAACTGAGGACAGATTCGGAATCAGTGATATCGTATTATAATACAAACATCAAATATTTTGTGAGAAAACAAAAGTTTTTTGTTGTGCTGTGCAATAATTTTTATTCTTTCTTTTCTGCATTCTTCCCCTCTTTTTTCCTCTCTTCGAAGCAGTTAACTCACGTCACATAACAACAAAATGAGGCCTTTTCGCTCGGACCTTTTTTTTTTGTTGGGACAATATTGCTATTATTTCGTGTGATATTGAGCAAAAGGATACTTATTAACTTTTATTTTGGGATCTTTACTTTTTTATCGTATTGGAAATGGTTAACAACATACCGAAAAAATGAAAATTATGTATAACAGTCAGTGAGAAACCGAACAAATTGAAAAATAAGTGGAACGGTTGGAGAGAACCCAAAACAATTAATTGAAATTAAATGATAACAGTTATTTGCGAACTATGATAGCAACAAGGACTAACCAAGAAAAAGTGTATAATAAGCATAAAGGAACGAATGTAAAGCCAAAGGGAACATGATATAGATGCACTAGAATGTCACTTACAAATTTTAGATTCTTATTTTTCTCAAGTTTTTCAAGTACTGAGTGAATTAGAAGATGCATTTGTTAGTGCAAAAGAATAAGAAAACAGATTTAAATGAAACAATTTTCTTAAACACAATAGTGGGAAATACTCACCAGAATCATTTACCTACCTTGAAGTTACCTAAATTTAACGGCAAATACAGCGAATATAAACGATTCAAGGCAGCATATACACACCTAATTAATGACGATTCATCTATATCAACAATTGATAAATTTAATTACCTAATAGACTGTCTGTCAGGAGATGCATTATGCGTGGTGTCTTCATTTCAAGTAACAGAAGACAATTATAGCAAAGCTTTAACTTTCTTAATGATCAATACGATAAAAAAAGGGCTTTTTTTCAATGAGCATATCTCTAATCTTTTTGTTGTACCCATAATGGTTAAATCAGACCCAAGGCCCTTCCGGTAATTTTAAACTCATTCTCAGGATTGCGATAATCACTCTTAACATTAGGTTCCTTTTTTTTTTACTAAACTACCCTACGCCACTTTCCCCCCAGAGCCGGTGTAGAGCTGGGTTCCATTAAAACCCGAACAAGACTGGGTATCGACCGCAAGTCACTTCGTTACTGAACTACTGGGGTTGGTAGACATTCAATACAAACTTAGTAAACTACTTTGCGGCTACAGACGTCATTAGCCATATATAAAAGCATGCACTATAAAGATAAATTTAAGACTTTAAACATAGGGTGTATCAATAAAGATAATTTAGATTCGTCTTTGGTAGAATGGAAGGTTGATGTTGTGAAGAATTGTTTTTGAACAGATTCAATATTATCACCATACTTTTTAAACTGTGGGTCCCATACACAAGATGCGTATTTAGGAATTGGTCTAACCAAAAAGGTAAATAATAATTTAGGAGTGTAAGGGTCAGTAAACTCTTCAGACTAACGTTTAATATATCCTGGAACGCCTCTAGCGGTATTAATGACACAAGAGATATGCATGCCGAAATGCAGCTTATGATACATTAGAACCCCCAGATAATTGAATTGTGTGATACGTTCTAGAGTGTGATCATTAATGAGGTAACTATTTACAATAAAATTTTTACGGTAAAAGGACATAGCTTTACATTTGTCACAGTTAAGCGTGAGGTAGGTAGTTCATGATGCACCACTGTGTTAAGGAATCAAGATCTTGTTGAAGAAACATGTTTTGGATGGGAGATACAATAGATAAGCATAACTTTACATCATCAGCATACATCAAAACGCTAGAATGTTTTATGTCAGATGGCAAATCATTTATAAAAATATTGAATAATAACGTACCAAGGTGGCTACCTTGTGGAAAACCAGAATTACACGAAAAGTCTTAGATATAGCTGTTTTAAAGATAACTCTTTGGGTTCTAAAAGTTAGATAGGATGTAATCCAGCTAACTAGACTAGGGGGGAAACCAAAGATATCCAGTTCTTTAAGGAGTAAGAACTGACAGACGTTGTCAAAAGCTTTACTAAAACCAGTGTATATGACATCCATTTGATGTTGTTTTGTAAAACAACAATTTACCAGCGAAATAAATTCTAATAAGTTACGTTAAGTTAAGAACGAAATGTTGCACTTCATCAGTGATAATATGTTCAAACAACTTTGGAATAGCGCAAAGTTTAGCTATTCCTCGGTAATTTGAAATATTAGATTTACTGCCTTTTTTGTGGAGGGGATAATACAGGTTTGCTTCCAAATATTAGGTAAGATAAATCAAACAATTTGCAGACTGCAAAAAAAAAACACAACATGGTTCATCATCTGGACTGGGTAAAAAGGTTCATTTTAAAGATTTTAAGTATTGTTATATTATATCACTGTCGATAACTGGCATGTTGAATTGAGGAATGTGATATGGGTATGAACTATCACAATTGTTACAGAAATTTGTGTAGTGCTTTGAATAAAAGTTATAACATTCAACATCGTTAAATTTCATACAGGATGGAAATATATCCAATCTGCGCGTATTATTTATAAAGTTATGAAGTTTTTTAGGATCTCGTTTGATATCATCTTTGACATGTGCCGCATATGACTGATAGCAGAAATTGTTTAGGTGTTGCAAATTATAGCGAGAAGTAGCGTATCTAGAGTAATCAACGGACAAACCGGACCTTTTAAATTTTTAAATAATTTATTTTTTATATTTTTTTATTTGATTAGATCACGAGAAAACCATGGTGGAGTCAAAGACTATAAAAAGAATATAGACTGATCAAATGCAGCGTGCCCTCTGCAAATGCAGAGCACTCTTTTTCTATTTTTTACCCAACAACAAATAAATCATCATTCTTGCCTTGTTGTGTGTGTTTCACTGGAATTTTAGAATTGAGAGCGAACCATAATACTAATGATCATTATTGGTTCTTGCCTCTCTGAGTGTGTGTTATAGACGGAGAGCGAAACGTAAAGTAGCTCTCTGTCGAATGTGGCCTGAGCATAGGGATGTACTGTTTTGCAATACTTACTTGGTATTGAATGAAAAGTAGCTGGCATCAAATGAGTAGGGGAGGGGGCCCAGCTGTGACGCAGGCCCAGTTGTGACAATGTGAAATATTTTTGACATGCGGTATGAGAATGACAGTTTGAGCACTGCCAATCATGTTCGTTTGACGTTCTGCAGTTTTTGGACAGACACCAACGTTAATAGTCGCATTGTGTATTGTGAAATTAACAGTGAAAAGATGAGTGTAATGCATCAAAATATTGTATTTGCCGTATATTTTGTGATTCTATATGGATTTATGTGATTATGTGGTGTCTATAAAAAATTTGCTTGTCATACACAAAAAGGCGTCGTGACCCGGTTGTGACGTCAGCGGGTGGCCCAGTTATGACGCACCTTTTTTTTTGCACTAGGATCATGTAGAACTGTCAAATTCCTACATTTTTGTTGTTGATTAAAAAAAAAGGAAATGAAATTTACATATTGAGACCAGTTTGTCCGAGAATATTCTGGAAGATCTCGATCGGGAAGGTTCGGGAATGTTCCATTTGGTAAAAACACTGATTAAGTAACAATATTTATGTTATTAGGAATAAAAATTCAATAATGTCATTATAAATTATACTTAACTCTTGATTTCAATGGATCTAATTGTTAAAACACGATTATTAACGATCGATAAGAACCTTTTGAGAAATGGAACTTTCTGGAATCTTCGCGCTCGGACCTCGCGCTCAGGTATAAATTGAGGCGCCGGGGAGGGCTCAGTTCAGTTGAGAATTGTCCGCGGTTGAGTAAACATCCGAATCGTGCCGTATACCGAAGTGTTTCGAAAAGCGCATGAAACAGTTGTCGAAGCGCATTTTAATTGCAATTTAATTCGTGTTTTGCTTTTTTTTGCGTTTTCAGCCATGTCACCTCCAAAGAAATCTCCCGCGGCTAAGAAAATCGATAATAATGTGGTGCTGCAAGCCATCAAATCTTGCATTATCGATGAAAATGCAATCCGTAAAAGTGCGAGAGAGCATGGTATAAACGACAGGACCTTATCGCGATACGTACAGAAAACGAAAGATAATTTTGAAGATATTTCGAAATTGAAAGATGAGGATTTGTTGGAATTCATTCATGGTGTTGGTACAAGAACTCCATCAAACATGGTTTTCTCTCCCGCTCAAGAGAAAGATCTCGTTGGATACATCCTGAAGGATGTAACATGCAGGCAAGTTATTTCACTTGCAAATACTGCGAAAGTGACGTGGACGACGACGAGGAATATTTCGATGACGATGATATAATAAAAATCGTTGTCATTTATGGCCATTGAAGGCCATTTTCTTTTGTATTTTTCATTATTTTTGCCATTGAAGGCCTTCATAATAAATAAATCATTAAATCACAACAATTGGTGTGACATTCCTCTCATATTTTCTCATTTTCTGTGAATTTCTTGAGGTGCGTCACAAGTGGGCCACTTTTTTTTCGGCCTAAAAAAAGTTATCCTGAATAAATTTGTTCCAAAATATTTTGAGTAACTCAAATAAACATACTCTCTTTGGAAAAAAGTTGCGTTTGGTGAATATTTAAATGTTATACTTCTTAATTTTTCATTTTCCGGAACTGAGGAAAAAATTTTAATTTTTTTTAAAACCCGCGTCACAACTGGGCCCCCTCCCCTACTGTTAGTAACAAAAATAAATTTGTTACCGCCAACTTTTTTAATCACAGCCTACAACGCGCCAAATTTGTGTCAAAGAAAAATTGAAAATAAAAATGAGTGTTTGTTGAGAGTATTATAGTGATATTACAATGGTTCCACCTAGGTCAGAGGTGTGGAAATCATTTACCAAAGTGGATGAAACATGCGCAAAATGCAAATATTGTTTTAAAAACATGAAGTGTGCCGGCAACACATCTAATTTAATTTAATCACACCAAAACCCATGGACTCAACTTTACAACACAAATAAGGAAACAAAAACCGAGAGGATAGGATATTTTGAGTTTTCCCTACATAATTACAAATTGAAATAATATTTTTATAACATTTCACCTGCCAAAAGGAAGCGTTCACCAAATGCAAAGAGTTGAGTCACCGATTGCATTGTAAGTGAATCATCGAAAGATTTTCATTTATCGGTGGTAAATGAAAAAACAATGAAAAAGCAAAATAATTTGCAAGATGCGTAATATGTAAAGATATGACACTTTTCAATGTAGTTGAAGGCCAAGGATTCCTGCGGCTCATGAAGGAAATTGAGCCCACCTTTAAAGTTCCCGGTGGAAAATACATAAAGAAAAGAACGGAGGAAAAATATGAATCGTGTTGTAAGCTTG
Source organism: Amiota communis (assembly GCA_037043315.1). Classification (NCBI taxonomy): domain Eukaryota; kingdom Metazoa; phylum Arthropoda; class Insecta; order Diptera; family Drosophilidae; genus Amiota; species Amiota communis. The sequence continues at coordinate 70,828 of JBAMAV010001564.1, read as the reverse complement.
TCAAAATGAAAATGTCAAAAGTAGACAGTATTTGCATAACGGATGGAAACCATAAATGAGATTAGCTTCTTGGATGTTACAGCCCATTTTTTTTTGGAAAAAAAACGAAATGCAGACATATTACCTTGCAGTTCGTGCGCTAAATGAAAGGCATTTAGCTGATTATATAAAACAAAACCTTCTGGACATTCAGCTAAAAATGGAATATACCCCTAACAAAGATTCGTGCAGCAGTTACCGACAATGCCAGCTCTATGTTTTTTTTTTTTTTTTTTTTAATTCCTTGATATAATTTACGAATACAAGATATCGCTCCTAATCGGAGCATAGGGCGGAAACAAAAGCTCTCCAACGGTTTCTACCAGTTGCTAAGTATCTTAGCTCATTCCAAGAAGCTATGGCTCTGCTCTCATTGTGGACGGTGCGTATCCATGTTTGACGAGGACGACCTCTTCTTCGGTTGCCCTACGGATTCCATTGGAAGGCCATCCTTGCTATGTTGTCATCTTCTCTACGCAAAGTGTGGCCTATCCAACTCCATTTCCGCGCGTTTATTTCGGCGTTAACTGGATGACTGTTGGTTAGCAGCAGCAGTTGCTCATTTGTGATCGTTCTGGGCCAGAAAATACGGCATATAATCCGTAAACATTTGTTAGCGAAGGTTTGGAGTGCTCGGCATATGCGTTCTGATACTAGCCATGTCTCAGAATCATATAATAATACAGATTTTATGCTGGTGTTGAAAATTCTGAGTTTTGCTTTAAGCGACAGTGTACGGGAGCGCCACACTTTATAGAGTTTGTGAAATGCCATACGCACTTTGCATATGCGAGCAGCCACATCTGCCGCTGCACCACCATCCTTCGTGATTTGGTAGCAAAATTCATCCACATCAGCTATCTGAATGGTACTGTTATAGGTGTGGATTTCGAGAGGCGAGGTGTTGTTTGTCTGAATGAGCATTAACTTGGTTTTTCCATAGTTTATTTTAAGACCAACTGCACGTGCATTGATCTCAAGTTGACGCAGTTTTGCTGCGGCATCGGGTAACGTGTGTGTCATAAAACATATGTCATCCGCATAGTCTAGATCGCTCAATTCTTGGTTTAGTCTCCATTGTAGTCCTGACGGCGCCTCGATGTTTGTGCGCTTTAAGACGTTATCTAGGACTAATATAAACATAAGTGGCGAGAGGACGCAGCCTTGTCGTACACCTCTCTCTATGTTGCTCATCCATGGTTTTCTTTTGCATTGCTTTTTGCCTACCGTCTTTTCAGCTGCCTTAAAGCATGCATTTGTGATTGTAAATATTGTATTGGTTGATTTAAGCTCATAATTTCATTGGAAAGCGTTTGCTGACAGAGTTCTATGCATGCAGGGTTTTTGAAATTGTCCAAATTAAACGACTGTTGTCGTCCTTCACGTTTTCTTACGCTTTCCGGGCGTAAACGGAGTTCACCAGTAACCAGATTATGATCACTGTATACGTCAGCACCTCTGCGTGTGCGCACATCGGTGAGGGAATTATGGAAACGTCTACTGATTAATACATGGTCAATTTGGTTTCGAGTGTGTCCGTCGGGGGACTGCCAGGTATATTTGTGTATATTTTTGTGAGGGAATTTTGTGCCTCCAATGATAAGACGTTGATTTGCACAGAGCTCAAGCAAGCGATCTCTGTTATTATTCCTGGCTGATGATAGAGCGTGTTTACCCATTACTTTTTCAAAATTGGTGTTATCTGTACCAACTTTCGCATTAAAATCGGCCAGTACGCGGAGCTAATAGAGGCATCCAGTAATGTATAAAACTCATCTTTGTTTTCGTCCGTGTCAGGCTCAGTAGGTGCGTAACATTGGATAATAGTGATGTTACGAAATTTGCTTTTGAATCTGGCTGCTATTATTCTTTCTGATATTGGGTTATATCCCATTAGTATGCTTTTGGTATTCTTTTCTATTAAGAAGCCAACACCATTTACCCGCCTGTGCGAGTTACCACTATGGATGAAGTAGTGGCCAGCAAGGGTATTCGTTTCACCTTGCCCGATCCATCTTATTTCAGATAGACCAAGAATTTTGATTTTGTAGAGCTCCATCTCTCTGCAGACTTGAGCGAGCTTTGAAGCTTCAGAGAGAGAGCGTACATTCCAGGTTCCGATTCGTGTCATGGGTTTTTAAGCTGAAAGTCGTCGTCGTGGAGGGGTTGTTATATCCGAGGCCTGTTCCGTTTCTTGAGTGTATATTTTTTACGATCGGGTCACTGGCCCAATGCAACCTTCTATCCATCAGAAGGAGATGAGCTGGAAACTGAGGTGACCAGTTGCCTTCTCACATTAATTCACTAAATGGCGGCAGCCACTTAGCTATCCAGGGGATACCGTGCCGAAGCTAGAGGTTGTGAGCTGCTTGAGTTATCTGTCAAAAGAATCGCCCCTGGCTATACCCAAGTATATAGCGGTCAGGAAGCTTTCCGCAGTTATGCACCTCTGCGAATAACCCCATCCCCCCTCTATGTTGGCTGCTGTAAAACTGACTTTAAGGGAAAGGAAACATCTGACGAGTTTTGCGCACAGCATGAATTTGGTTGTGGAACAAGCTTCAAAAATGCCAAACGTCAAAGCAAGTGTTAAAAAGGTACGCAATATTGTGATTTGGGTGAAAAACAGTGTGATTGAGTCCGATAAATTGCGGCAAATTCAATTGCGGAATAAGGATTCCGAACCACTAAAACTTATCGCAGACGTTGTAACAAGATGGAATTCAAACTTTTTTATGTTGTAGTGTTCCCTCCAGTTAAGGCAAGTGGTAGCTGAAATTACGCTAGAAAATGTGATATGCCAAACGCTACAGAGTTAGATGTGCTACAGTTAGATGTGCTACAGCTCTACTAAAGCCATTCGAATTTGTGACGCGCGAAGCATCAGGTCAAAAGTATGTGACGATATCTAAAGTCATTCCAATGCTCAGTTGCTTATCATCAGAAGTAAAAAACATCGAGCCAAAACCTGCCGTCATTAAAGAGTGCAAGGATGCTTTGTTGAAGGATTTGGGAAAAAGATATGGAGCAATAGAGTATAACTCTCATGCAGCTTTGGCAACACTGTTGGATCCCAGATTCCGAGATCCTCTGGCATGTGGAAAGGCTATACAAAAGCTCAAGACAATGATTTTAGATCAACAAGAAAGCAGCACTAGTGAGTTTGATGAAGACACAGTTAATACGAAACCTGAATACGATTTCTGGAAGCGTTATATCGAGTTTGTGCATGAGTTGTCAGTTTACTTATCAATCGACACCGTGCCCCTCAATAGAAACCCATTTGCAGAACGGGAAGAATTAAAAGAACAATTCCCCCATTTATATACATACGCCCTACAATATTTAATTGTAGTAGCGACGTCTGTTCCATGCGAGAGCCTCTTGTCCAAAGCGGGCTCCACAATGACTCACGCACGGAACAGATTGTCCCCAAATAAATTGAAAATATACTATTTTTGGGCAATTTAGAGAAAGAAGATTTATTCTTCTAAAAAACAAAATAAATAAATAATAATTAAGATGTGAAAAGCTAGACTCACATCTAGTGTTATCACTCTAAAAAAAAAACTGTGAATAAATGAAATGAAGAAAAAAAATTAAACCAATGAAAATTAAATAACGTTTTTTTTTTAATTTCACATGCAAAATTTTGCAACCAAGTTTATAAAAATACTCATTCAATACTTGAAAGTACTAATACTTTTTTGGTAATCAAATGAGTAGAACCGACTTTTTCATTTGAATACACTCATATGAGTATGTACTAATTACTTTAAGGTATTGGAACATCCCTACCTGAGCGTTGTGGCGTATGAGCGAAAAATAATGATAAAAGAGAGCGTGTGGTTGCGTGCTCAGAGAGTAGCACAAAAAGGTAGGTAGGTAAAATAGTTGGTCGTTAGAAAAGAATGGGCATTCTTATATGCAATTTACAGTGTCAGTAGGGCAGTGGCGAGATTTTATGGAGCTTCAAAATAAAAATTTTATGGAGCTTGCTAAAGTTTTGCAGTCTTCAGCACCACGCCCACAACAGGTCAAGACTGTCACGATTCCCAAATTTAACCCTAATTTGGTTAATATGGATGCATCTTCATAATACGCCACAGCGGACATCATCTTAACTGAGAATCAGTTGGAAGGAGGGGCACTCGTAGGTGCCTTGAGTAAGTCTATGGAAGGCAGCGCATCCCAATGGCTTTCACGCGAAGCAGGTGAATTAGAACTATTTGTGCAGCAGAAATGTGGAAACTCCAGCGACGATGTTTTTAAACGTGTTAAACCGCCGCCCAACTGCCAGCGAACGTGTTGCGATAATTGGCAGCCGCATGGGACCTCACTCTTGAACAGATGGCACGACATGAGTGTGGAAGAAATTGCCGTGTCTGTTTTACTGGGTCATATGGCAAACTTTGATAAAAGACTACAGAGATTAACTTTTACGTCAAGTATTCCATTTTGTTTTGACACCTATGCAGAATGTTTACTTGTCAAGGAGACTGTGGCAGAAAAACTGTCAGGAAAAAGAATTAATAATGTAGTAATAATGGGAATGTGAAATGATTCAGTATATAGATCCTTGCTAATAATAAAATGAGTAAACACTTTTGCATGTGGTAGGGGACAAAGTTTTGAAATATGATGTTGTTATTGGCCGCGAGGTTATAAGTCAAGGTTTTGGTGTTATGTTTGATTCAAACAGATTTGAAGTTTATAAAACAACAATTGTTAACACGTTATCAATATGTGAGGGTTATGATCATATAACAGGTGACACTGAATTAGAAGTTGATTTGGCAAATGTGAGAGCTCAAGCGGCCATGAATGTGATTATACGGCTTCTTACGATAAGGCGAGGTTTGACAAAAATAAGGGAAAAATAGTGAGGCATAAAGTAGGTGACTATGACACCAAACTAAACTTTTCCCAATGTATTAAGGGACCATTCTTGGTAGCTAAGGTTCTTGATGGTGATCGATATTTGTTGCGTTCATTGAATAATAAACGTGTTTAGAGGTAATCACATGATTTCTTAAGAAAATTGCGGGATAAACAGATATCCGTTGCAGTAGATGTGAACGATGGAAGTATAAACATCTCCGACTGTTGTAAGAAATCGTTGAAACAGACGATAATGAGGACACAAGTGAGGGTGTCGAAAACGAAGAAATCGTTGAAACAGACGATAATTTGGACACAAGTGAGGGTGTTGAAAACGAAGAAATCGTTGAAACAGACGATAATGTAGACACCAGTGGGTGGAATTGAAATTGAAGAAGCCGTTGAAATAGGCGGTAGTGTTTAAGGCGAGTAACATTTATTGAAGTGCAAGCATAAGTGCAGAACCTCAGTTTTGATCATGGTGTGTGGTACATTTGATGATGTAACTGAAGTCTTGAGTGCCGGAGAGAAAGGTTTATGCTGTACGAAGTGGATGTCTAATAGTATCGTGGTTGAAGGTTGGTCTGGTAAACATTTTTAAGTTAAAAGAAAACGAAGCCTCTGAAGTGTTTTTAATTTTTGAGGAAAATGTGGGAATAAGAAAATATTAATGCCTTTGTATTAAAATTTGTAAGTTTATAATAAAAAAAGTTTATATGCAATGGGATTGTAAATTCTATCTTTTGAATGTCTACACGAGGACGTGTTAGTGTCAGAATGGCCGTGTCGTTGCGTACTATTTAAGTCGCATATTGCCTTGCCTTTTCTTTAGCGTTAAATTGCTAAATCATCATTCTTGCCTTGTTGTGTGTGGAATCTTAGAATCAAGAACGTGACCTGAGAGTTGTGGCGTGTGAGCGAAAAATAATGATAAAAGAGAGCGGGTGGTTGCGTGCGCAGAGAGTAGGACAAAAAGGTATAAATAGTTGGTCGTTAGAAAAGAATGGGCATTCTTATTTGTGACATGAAACAATTCATCACGCGTGGCGCTCGGAACTCGTTTCTAACTAATCATGCGGAACACAAAAAGAAAAGTTGCGAGCATCGCGTCAGCGGGCGACACAACTGGCAGTGACGAGACTGATTTGCAAGAACATAAACAACATGAAAATAGTCGTCATTCAATCATCACATACGAAATTCAGCTTTTTCCATTGCAATTGCATTGTTTTGAAAAGGAGAAAAGTTGCTTTACCAAAACATCTGTAATTTTTAAAATGCCAGATTGTCATAAAATTTTGACACCTATCGTTTAAAAATTGGTAGTTCCTAGGAATCATCTATATATCGTCCTACGAACTTATTGAGTGATGTGTTAGTTTCATGATGTTTATGATCTTGTTAATCTTTTTTTACTTCCATCGGATTTTTCCCATTTTATCTTTAAAGTACAGTTCATTAAGTTATATTTTCGATTACAGTTATATTTTATATTTAATTTCAATTCAACTTCCGTGAAATAGGTGTTATTTTGTTTTAAAACTTATATTATACAGGTTGGTTGAAAAGTAGTGAAAGCAAAAATGAAGGAATGATAATTTTTGAATGAATTAATTTTTTTTATTCAATATAGTCTCCCTTAACTTCAATACACTTATTCCAATGATCCTCCAATAATTTTATACCATCTCTGTATTGATTTCCCGGAAGATCTGCCAAATACAGGTCCACAGCTGCAATAGCTTCTTCATTCGACGAAAAGCGCTTTCCTCGAAAAAACTTTCTTTTGTTTTACTTATGGGGTCACCAAGATGGTTAATGCATCAGTTGGACCCGGTAGGTGGCGCTGTTGTTGAGATAAAGGCACTTTTTTTTACCAAATTCTTAACATTTTTTTATCTAGCGCACACTATACTAAGCCGATTTAAATAATTTTTTTTTTAACTTTTCATATACCTTTTTTAAGTATTAAGTTTTTTGAAAACAACTGCAAGACCAAATAAAAAGTTTTGTACGTTTTTTCGTTTTTAATGCTTTGGTTGTTCTTATACTTCTATTTTTTCTGTCTTAGTACGCACTTTTTGCGCTCTTCGTTTCTGTATTCGATGTTCATTGAGAGTGGGACAAGAAGGAGACAGTGTGTTTCGTTGTTTGTGCTTTGCTGTGTTTGTGTTTCGTGTTTGAGGCTATTGATTATCACGACGGGGCCGCAGCAAAGCGCGCCGGGCTTCGCTAGTATATTATAAATATTAAACATTTTTTTATTATTAAACTAAATTATTATGAATTTGTTGATATTTCTTTATATGAATTTAATGTTTCAGATTTTCAATAATACAAACATTAGTAGTAGTGTAATTATGTATTCAAACTCTATGTGAAGGTAAAAAAGAAGGAAGTAGCTGTAAAAAAACCTAAGGGCAGATAATGCAATTTACTTAACACAACTGAAGTTCTTTAAATGAAAGTTACCGTGGAAAATAATAAGCTACAATCGTTGGTACTTTTTTATATATAATAACTTAAGAAAAGGGAGGATTTAACCAAATCGGCTCTAAAAACCGGAAGATTTCAAAGAAGTACTGCCGGAAGAATTTCAGATGTGTGAAATGTGGAGATAATCATTCTACTACTAACTGTGAAAAATCAGCAGACTTGCCAGCCACTTGTGTACATTTTCAAGGATCACATACTGCGTAGTATAAGAAGTGCCGCGTCTATCAACTCTTAATTAAAAAAGATAAAATCTCAAGGCCAAATTTGTATCTAAACAGAGATAGGATTTCTAACAGAAACTCTGCATCAAACTGCCTTAATAACTCCGAGGAATATCCTATGCAGATGCCACTAGGACCCACACACCCCCCAGGAAATAGAGCACAACAAGAACAGCCTCAGTAAAATCGGTACCCTCATAAAAACTACATACCACCAAATCACATCTCGGACAATAATCTCGGTAATAAAATAGACAAATTAACTAGCAAATTTGATGAACTTGTCGCCAGTACACGAGCATGCAAAAAGAGTTCATGAGCATGCAAAAACAAATCTTGCAAATTCTAACCGCCCTTACGGCCTCAAAATGTCCATGAATATAAAATAGCACTCGAGCTCGAAGTTTTTATAAAAACCCATAAAATTGATGTTATATTACTCTCAGAAATTCACTTTTGTAGTCGATTTACCCTAAAACAGTTTGGTTGCGAACTGTACACTGCTAATCATCCTTCTGATGGCGGCATTGGTGGTACCGCGATACTTGTCAAGTCAAGCATCATCATCCTCTTGACCCGGTCTGCCTGGATCGACTATAAATGGCCTCTATCTATGACCGATATCGGCTGTGTACTGCCCTCCCAGATTTTCCTGGGACAGTGTTTTATTCACAGCTCTATTTAACCAACTTGGTCCAAATTTTGTTATTGCTGGTGACTGGAATGCCAAGCATCGTCACTGGGGCAACCTTCGGGCATGCCCTAGAGGAACAGAACTATTAAAATGTGTTCTTAATAGTAACTGGGATATTCTGGCCACAGGGTCCCCGACCAGCTACCCTTACGACAACACAAGAACACTAAGTGCAATTGACTTTGCAGTCTCCGGAGGCTTAGCACAGGTCCAACTATCAATACGTAGTAGTTTTGATCTCAGTTCGGATCATCTGCCGCTGATAATTAAACTACTTTAGAAAGTCGGGTTCTTTACTACAAGCCAAAAACTAGGCTACTTCCCCCTGGTGTTGATCTGTCTGTTTTTCAAAGGTACACTGGAGCAAAAACTTTAACTCGGCATGGGTCTCAACTCAGCTGAAGATATTGATGATGCTGTGGAACTTTTGACCAAAAAAATTAATGAAGCGGCACTTCTGTCTACGTCCACGCACCCACCAGCCAATCCGCGTACGCTACCAAAACCTTCTCCATGAGTCACCCAACTTGTAGCAGAAAAACGACGCCTCCGAAGAAAGTTTCAACGTACATACTCATCAACCTGCGGACAAGGCAGTATATATGAGAGCTGCCCACAAATTGACAAATCTACTAGCGATCCTAGTTGTTTGAAGACATGCTGAAGAATGCCGATACTGATAAAGACTCCAATGTTAGTCTCTGGAATCTGACGCGACAAATCAAACTCAACCTTTACATAATTTCCCAATCAAAAACGACAGAGGTGAGTGGTGCAGAACGGATCCTGTCAAGGCTAAAGCATTTGCGGAACATCTTCAAACAAGATTCACGCCATATAATATTGCTGAATCGACAGATGCAAACACAACAAAAGCCTTTCTTGAATCGCCGCTTCAAATGGACCTTCCTATTAATCATATCTCCCCAACCGAAGTCCTTCAACAAATCAAAGAACTGAAAATCAAAAAAGCTCCAGGCTATGACATGATAGATGCTCAAGTTATAAAATCATTGTCATTGAAGGGGCTCCTGTTTCTAATCAAAGTGCGCCTTGATTACAATGATTCCAAAACCTGGCAAGCCAGAAAGTCTAGTTGAATCGTACAGAACAATTAGCTTATTGTCAATGCTCTCCAAAATATTTGAAAGAATATTCTTGCGTAGATTGTTGGCAGTAAGTGGCGTACAGAGTGATATACCACAACATCAATTTGGATTCAGAAAAAAGCATGGTACCCCAGAACAGGTTTACAGAGTAGTACAAAAAATCATCGAAGCCTTCGAGAACAAAGAGTTCTACAATACAGTATTCCTCGACATCCAGCAGGCATTTGACGATATGGCACGATGGCATTCTTCACAAATGCAAACAACTATGTCCAACTCCGTTCTACGTAATCCTGAGGTCATTTCTCGAAAACAGGACCTTCATGGTGACAAAGATGTGACGTCTACCATTCGACAAATCATGGCAGGGGGCCCCAAGGCAGTGTGCTCGCTCCAGTGCTGTACACAATTTTCACAATGGACTTGCCACCACCGAATAACCGGGACTTAATGGTTGCCACATATGCAGATGACACTGCAATTATTGCCTCTTCAAAATGTTCCTCTGAAGCCACTGCTATTCTGCAGGATTATATAAACACTTAAGAGTACTGGTTCAAACGATGGAATATTGCAGTAAATCAACATAAATCTGCTAATGTGACGTTCACCCCAAAAGCGAGATTCATGCACAAGTCTTAACCTCAATGGTGGTCCCATTCCGACCAAACGTCATCACAATTACCTAGGCATGCAACTTGAAAGGAAACTAACTTGGTCAGAACACATTAAGAAAGCCACGTAAAATGCGTTGCAAAACGAAAAAAACTAAGTTGGCTTATAAAAAGCAAACTCAGCTTGAGAAACAAAGTGCTGTTGTACAAATCGGCAATTGCTCCTACATGGCTATATGGCAACCAGTTATGGAGTACAGCATCAACAAGCCAGATCAAACGCATCCAAACAATGCAAAACAAAACCCTGCGATTCATAACAGGTGCCCCCTGGTTTATCCGAAACTCCCAGCTACACCGAGACCTTAACGTCCCCTTTGTGGTAGATTCCATAAACTTCCACAGCAACAAATACAATAACCGACTATCGATTCATCCAAATCAACTAGCAAACGCTCTTGCTGTAAGCACAACCTCTAGAAGACGTCCGAAGAGGCTCCATCCACATGAGCTTAAGGATCGGAGAATCTAACCAAATAAATTGTGTATTATTTGTTATACTAGTCACTGTTAAATAATAATAATTTTTGTTACCTACTGTAACTCATTGTTAAATAGTATAGTCTTGTTTTCTATGTTAGAATTAACTTATAAGATATTGTCAATGTATGAAATTCGTCTGCCACTGTAGTGCTCACAAATAGCAATTAAAACCTCTCGTATTGATAATTATTGTTAAGAAAATTTTCAAAAATTAAAAAAAAAAAAAGCACCATTGTGTTTTTTTTTATAAATTATATAAAAATGACACTTTGTAATCTCTTGTTCTTATCTATCGTGAATCTTAAATCCTATGCGGCATCAATTTCATCTAGCAAAGTGCGGCACTTCTTTTTTAGTATCTTAACTGCTTCAATAAAAATCACATCTGGTTTAAGGGATCCCACAGATTCAACCGAGAAAATATAATGGTCGCGAATGCGTGACAAGCTAACGGCTTCAGCTAACCGTGGATATCGGAAAACATTGCGGCTGCATGTATCGTAGCGAGCATTCTTTACATATGCGCAATCATTTTCATCAACCCCAATTACGCCGGGGGAAAAGCATTTTTGCAAAAGATATGCGTCCTTTCCAGCGACATCACGATTAAGTGTTATTTCGGGGAGCAATCTATAATATGCAGTAGCTACAGGTGAAAATTTAGCGTGATCTTTTCCAATACCTTTAACAGCAATAAGACGCAGATCTAGCTCGTGTCCAGGTCGCAATTGGCTTATCAGTATATCGTCATATGTGCAAGAAACGCTACTTTCACTGTGGATCTGTGATTGTTTACCTTTCGGTACCCACTTTAGTTGACCTGAATATACTTTATGATTCCTAAAGATAGTTTCAAAATTGGAAGAATCTTTCACATCTTTTCGACGCGAACACTTTACTTTCAGTTCGAACTCTAATGTATCTTGTTCTGTGCCACTCTCGCCATTTTCCTCCGTACGGTACTCAAAAAGCCTAGAATCAGCTTTCAATGGAAGTAGGCCCAAACGATGAGCAAGAACCTCATCTTGGATGACTGTTGTGTTATTGTAAATGTAAACTTTCTCTATGGCCATGCTCGGAACTTCACTTAACATTACTCGTCGAAATGCATTTGCTACTGCCGGATGTACTCCGATCATATCAAACTCTATCTCATTGTCTTCATACCTAATAAATTGTAATGTTTTTAGAACATTTGTTTACGTATTCTGAAAAATTACTTGCCGAATAACTATAATGTGTAATTTGCTCTTATATGTCATTATATCAAAATTGTCGTCTGCAAATCCATAATCATGTGGATCTTGTTTTAATTTGTACTCGTCCATAGATAACTTTCGACATTTTAAGGACAAATCCATCTTACACTTTTTAATACTTTCCCTTGACAGATTACCAATACGCACGTGGTGAATAGCAACAGAAGATAAACTAGAGGTGGAGAACTATCGATAGCCCTATCGGTACTATCGATGGTTGACCGCTATCGTGCTGCCACCGAAAGTAGCCCAGCACTATCGATAGTTTTCGATAGCTTTGCACATCACCAAAAAAACACATTTTAAAATTGTAGCTAAAAGCGTGTGGTTGAACTTTAAAGATTTGATTAGTATGTAATATATGTCTAAATAAAAAAAGTCATTGCAAGAGTGCAAAAAGGTAATTTGAATTAAGGCATTATTTTAATATGTATGTCAACATTGCATTTAAGTGAAAAGACGATGTTCACCAGCATCTAACATTGAAAACAAGGATTTAGTGCCATGCGATTGCAGCAGGACAGAGGCGGACGTGAGTATTATCCACAAAAAGAATAAAACCTCCAAAGACCCTCGGATTACTAGGAGGGGTACCTCCCATACAAAACAGGAACTTAGAACAATAACTACAAGATATGAAAGATTTGTGAAGGGTATTACAACTTCGGCATAGCCAAAGTTACTCTTCTTTTTACTTGTTTTTTAATTTAAAACTATATTTTTGTTTGTAAACATACTTGCTTCAATCAACATACTATCGATGGCACTATCGATGCTTTTCAAAAAACTCTCGTTTACTATCGATAGTGCCGACTATTAATATAAACTTAAAAAAATTGCCATTAGGAAATATCGATACATCGATGTTTTTCCCTGAAAACATCGAAACATCGATGTGGGTTAGTGTTGAACGTAATTTCAAAATGCATTGAAAATTGAAGATTTTGAAGATTTTGAAGAATTTTCAATGCATTTTCAAATTATGTTCAACACTAAATGCATTATATCAGCGTTCTATACACTGATATGCGAATGGCGTCAAGAATTGAGAGTGAACAAATTTCGAGAGAGTAAAAGGCCCAAGTGGCGGTACCTTGTATTATTGTATCATGGACATTTGCTCACTTTTTTGAAACACTTAAAGGTAGGCATCCACACGTCCACGATTTGGTTGTTGTAATTTGATAAGTTTCCCATCCACTCCATCCACATGTTTTCAAATTGAGAATTTTTGTTAGTTCTTTTTAAAGCGCAGTGAGTACACACAGCAAATATGCCGACGGCAATATTGCTTATTCTAGAAAAAAAAAAATGATGAAGAAAGAGGGTGAAAGAAAAATCTGAAGAAATACACACAAAGAATGTGCCGTTTCTTTTCTCCGTTGTAGACACACACGACAGTTCGCAACGAAGATTTCATCATAATGAGATGTTTTCACCATCCACTCATCAACTTCTGTTAAATGCAAAAGTCGATTATTAACTAAAAACATCATTGTGTTGGAATCGCCGTACACATCTAAGAGTTATAGCAAAATATTAAGTTTTGAAATGGGCTATCCAAATATCGCATAAATTTATATTATCAATTTTTATTTATATAATTATTATTCTATTAATCATTAATAATAATTATTTTCGATTTATATTATTATTAATCAATAATAATAATTATTTTCGATTTTTATTTTCATTTATCAAATTTAATAATTATTTTTGATTTTTATTTGTTTTACTCAAATTTAAAAATTTTCAAATTATTTTTATATTTTTCACTCAAATATAAAAATCATTTGTAATTTTTTTGTTTTTCACTCAAATTTAAAAATCATTCGTGATATATCTTTTAAAAATTAAAAATAATAATTATTATGAAAATGAAAACCAAAATATTGTATTGTTAATTATAAATGAATAGCGAATGTTGACTTTGGTTGTTACTAATAATAATTACTTTTGATTATAAAATTATAAATCAAAAATTAATAATTAAAAATAATCTTTTCAAATAAAACTTATGACAGTTACGGTCCCTGGATTTTTCAAATGATTTCAATTACTGCGCAATGTAATACAGTTAAAAAGAGAACAGAATCACGCAATTTCATCACGTTGGGAACGTAGCAAAGCACGCCGGGTACACTCTTACTTTTATAAAATTAATAAAGATCAGCCATCACCAATTTTATTTCTTTTATATATGCGGGGGATCAAGTGCCATGCGAATCAACATTTCGAAAGCGTTACTTGCCTATTCTGTACAATAAAATCTTAAAGGAAAAGTCTATCCGCATTGTGGTGGAAATAAGAACTTCAATTTCTGCTTTAGCAAATAAATCATATTTGGAAATTTTTCACGCTATTCTAGGCAAAAATAAATAGGTGCCACAGATTCCTAAGTTTAAGAACTTTCCCTAACGGAGCTAACTATTTTTTCATACTACCCCGTGTCGTCTACAGATGTTGAACGATGTTTCTCTGCATATGCAAGCATATTAACAGAAAAACGAAAATCTTTAAAATTTGAGAATTTAAATTTTCATCTTATTATTAACTGTAACAATAAGAACGTTCAAGAGTACGACTAAAATTAATAAAGGGAAACTTGTAAAATAAAATGACCATATGATTGTCTGAATTTTTGATATAAAATAAAATAAAAACCCAACTATATATGCATTTGAAGAGTTAATTCTCCTCTCTTGCTCTCTTGAATTCATTTCATTCAATTCTTGCCTATACACATACATACATACACATTAACTTATTTGTGCTTTAAGCATGCCATCCACATGCGAACTTGTTCGTCGAATTTGTTGTGTTCGAAGAAATGTTCGTCGTTAGTGGAGGTATTCGCTACAGATTTTCGTGTTCGAAGTTTTGTTTGCGAAGAATAGAAATGTTTCTATCTTGTGTGTGTTCGTTGCAACATGTTCGAACGTGTATGGCAATGATTGCACGAACATCATTTGTGAAAAAATATTGTTAGAGTAAACACGCTCCAAAATGAGCAGACAGAATTCATTGAATGATTTGAAAATGAGCCAGCATTGTGGCAAAATAAAAGTTTTTCATAAAATTTTTTTATTTTGTTGCTCTAAGCGAATTTGTCACATTTGGCCACAACTGTATTAGTTTCCTCTCTCATTTTTTCATGTTTACTCTCTTAATTTTTTTAGCAATTGATGTTCGTGAGAATTGTTCGCCAAGTTTGTGGGTAAATGAATTTTTGTTCGGCGAACAAGTTCGACAAACAAATTCTCATGTGGATGGTCTGCTTAATCAGCATTTCATTTTCCTCTCTCCTCGACTTCCCCGCCACCAACACGTAACAGATTTTGCGAAACGCAATTTTTCAAAACAGCAGCCCTTAATCATTTTCAATGATAAAAGTTACCATACGTAGTAAATTGAACACAATCGAAATCCTAGTAACGTTGGTGCTTCCAACCTTGTGAAAGAAAGAAAGTAATAAAGGAAAGGAAATGAAAAAATATTAAATTATTTATGCCAATTTCTGAGGTTAATTCAATTATTTTCTTGTTTTTGCTTATTTTTGGCATTTTTAATTGTTTACTTCATTCACTTGTCTTTACAAGAACAGCTAAGTTACTACAAGCAAACAGATCAGGTCGTTCACGCAATCTGTTAAAAAAAAATCACGAAACACGAAAATACTGCTTTTAGCACAATGTGTGAGGAACCCAATAGATTCTATTACTCGATGCCGTATCGTTCGTAAGGTATCGATAGTTACTCGGCATCGACTGAAAATTATCGATACTTACTTGCATCGGCATTTTTTCGTAAAATTAATGATATCGAGCCCTAACCGCGAAAAACATTTAAGCGACATTTTTTTCGAAATTCACTTTTTGATTCAATTTTGTTGTAAAGCCACTAACTCATCACCTGGGGAAATATTGTAGTGATAATCATTACAGTTACGGAGATATTACAAAGTAAATTATATCGTTTGCATTGCCATACATAGTAAAAAGGGTTAGAAAAAATTTTCTTCTAATCGTTGCGAATTCAACTCAGTTGATCAAATTCATCGTTGCGGAAAGTGGAAAACAAACAACATCGAAATGATTTATGAGATTTAAAATGAATTTAGGAATTTAGTAATCAAATTCAATTAATTGTATTAAAATGAAGATTTAAATAATAAAATTATTAATTTTAATAATAATTTATTACCTAAAATTAAAAAATATAAACTAGTATTTAAATTACATTGTATTTAATTTGTATGTAGTTTTATTGTGGCTTAAAAATTTTTAATATGTAATACTGTATTCAGACAGAGCAGAACTCGAGTTCAAATTACAACAACCACAGGGAAAATGAACAAAATTTGTAGTTGTTGTTGTAACTGAGAACTCAAGTTCTGTGCGAGTTCTTCCAGAACTCGGTGTTCTGCAATGGTCAACTTAAAATAGTATTGGTAAATTTGGTCTCATTTAGGGGATTTTCGATATTCTTGTTCTTTATTTTTTTTGCGCGACAATAAACAACTCATGATGGCACATAATAACTTTAACTAAAATTTACATTGTAATTTTTTTTGTAATTTATTAACAAAATACGTAGCAGGAATGAAAAAAGGAGCTGCCAGAACTATGTGCATACACTGCCAAATGTTCCAAATCATGTATTTTTCACAAAATTTAAATTTTTATATCTCACAATTCGCCACAAAGTTCCATTTCTGTGTATAATCAAAACAAAAACAACTGTTCAGAACTCGCAAACGGTGAAGGTGAACGGCTAACCAGAACTCGCATAATCAGTTCAATCCTTTTCTTCATTTCTGCTGCTGCAAGAAAAATTGCCGTTGCGCAACCGATGTCAAAACTCATTGCGTTATGAATTTTGATGAGTGTCTGGGCATCAAATTACAACAACAACGACTTGAACAACAATCAACAATTTATCCGTTTATTAGACCCTTTACCAAGTATTACATTTTACACAAGTTGACAGGCCTACTCAAGGCAGCTGTTTTTTAATCGGAAAAAGCATTTCAGTCAATTTACGTAAATGTTCAATAAAATATACATACCATGTCGCAAAATTTGAGTCGTATTATAACTAATTGCCGGCAAATTGCACGAATCCAGCATACAAAACGTTATTTTGCAGGAACAGATCCCACAAAAGGCAAGGGACCAATTACTTGGAAGAGTTTATGCATTATTGGCGGCATAGGAGTAGCTAGTCTTAGTTTTATGTTTTACATAAAGAAAGAAAAGGATGAAGCACGGTTGAAAGAGCGTAAACGACAATTAGGTAAAGCTGCAATCGGTGGCCAATGGGAACTTATTGATGCTGAAGGCAATATTCGTAAATCCAAAGATTTTGTGGGTAAATGGCTGCTTATCTATTTCGGATTCACCCATTGTCCAGACATATGCCCAGATGAACTGGAAAAAATGTCATTTGTGGTTGATGAAATTGGTATTTTTGAAAAACTTTTCCTAAGATCAGATTGATTAAACGTATTTTGTTTTAGAAAAATCACCTCAAAATCCTAAAATTCAGCCAATCTTTATTACTGTTGATCCAGAACGTGACTCAAAAGAAATTATTGGAAAGTATGTGAAGGAATTCTCACCCAAGCTTTTGGGTCTTACAGGTTCCGTGGACCAAATTAGGAACGTGTGCAAAGCTTTCCGAGTTTACTTTAGTGCAGGCCCAAGAGATGTTGACAATGATTATATTGTGGATCACACCATTATAATGTACCTAGTTAATCCCGATGGTGAATTTGTCGACTATTATGGACAAAATCGTGACAAAGATCAGTGCGTCAATTCAATCTTGGTTAACATTGCAAAGTGGAATTCTGTTAACAAAAAATCATGGTTTGGTTGAATTACTGATTTAAATGTACATAAACATACACCACGCGTTTTTAAAATCTCAACTTGAAAGTAAAAATTAGTTACTTTTGTTTTTCGACTGATGGCAACTCTGTTCTGACACGAAACTATATTTGACTTCAGTTGCAAGGAAATTATACTTTTTTTTTTTAATTGTATTTGGAAAATTTTAAAAATGGTATGTTCTGTGTGTTCTATCATAATTAATAATATAATTATATTCGTCTGTGTAATGAACCAATAAAGCCTATATTTTAGTTCTTTTTAAATTTAAATATAAGTAAAGACATAACCTAAAAATGGCGGCTTCTCAAATGTGTTTACTTTTTCTGTAACAATTTTAGCGTCCACTCATGCTGCAAGGCCACGAGCGTTCCATAACGCAAATTAAGTACAATCGCGAGGGAGATTTACTTTTTTCCTGTTCGAAAGACCAAAAACCAAATGTATGGTATTCATTGAATGGTGAACGTCTTGGTACCTACGATGGTCATCAAGGTGCTGTGTGGTGTCTCGATGTAGACTGGACCACATCAAAGTTAATAACTGGTGCTGGCGACATGACAACAAAAATTTGGGATGTAGAAGAGGGTGTTGTCATTGCTTCTATACCCGCTAAGTCATCGGTGCGTACTTGCAACTTTAGTTTCTCTGGCAATCAAGCAGCCTATTCCACTGACAAGGCCATGGGGCAAAATTCTGAATTATTTATAATCGATGTGCGGACATCGGATGCTAGCCTTTCCGAACAAAGCCCAATATTACGCATACCAATGTTACAATCAAAGATTACTTCAATGCTATGGGGTCCCTTGGATGAAACAATTATTACAGGTAAAAAATCCTCGGAATATGATTTATTATTAAATTACTAACAAATATTCTTTGAAGGCCACGATAATGGTCAAATATCTATTTGGGACACACGGAAAGGACGAGAAGTGCACTCGGTTAACGATCATACAGCCGGAATTAATGATATGCAAATAAACAAAGATGGCACTATGTTTGTCACTGCTTCTAAAGATACTTCAGCAAAACTCTTTGATTGTGAATCATTAATGTGTCTGAAAACATATAAAACAGAACGTCCTGTCAATTCAGCTGCAATCAGTCCAATACTGGATCATGTTGTTTTAGGTGGTGGTCAGGACGCCATGGAGGTGACTACCACTTCAACAAAATCGGGAAAATTCGATTCACGTTTCTTCCATTTGATCTATGAAGAAGAATTTGCCCGTCTTAAAGGTCATTTTGGGCCGATTAATAGTTTGGCTTTCCATCCAGATGGAAAGAGTTACGCGTCTGGTGGTGAAGACGGGTTCGTACGCGTCCAAACATTTGATAGTACATACTTTGAAAATATTTTCGAGTAGTTTTTCTATAAAATATTTTTTTTAAAATGTGTGAACCGGCCATGCACCTGAAGATTTAATATTGTATATGGCGACATGAGTAAATTTTCAAATATACGTGACAGTGGAATCAACATCTTACTATTTTATCCATTTTAAAAACGAATCTGTCAGCACATACAATTAATTTTGTATTTTGTTTCAATTTAGGATAAGGATTTTTTACCCTTCACAATAGTGTAAACAAGTCTACTTACTATATCGTGTTGTTTGTATCACTTAGAACCCTGCATTGGAGACCCCATAAAGTATACAGCCTCTTTTGTTGCCACTTTATTAGAATACATTTTTCAATCATTTACAAAATTAAAAAAACAACCAAATCTTAGAACCTAAACCTGATCTACAATTTTTTTAAATCCGCTAAATTAGAAAATCTTATTTAAAAGGCATTATTAATCTCATATTATACTTCAAAATTTACATCATTTCTTATTAACCTTAGAGCTGAAAGCCATGACAGCTAGTTCTCTTATTTTTCTAAGTAGTTTAAGAATATATCTTATGTTAAACTATTTTTAATAATAATAACTTTAATTTATTACTAAGCTAAGACAGTTAAAATTTTCACAGAGTGTGTAATTCAATTGCCGCTATAACGACAAATCAAATTCTGTGAATGAGCATGCAGAAATACAATACATATAATATTAAAGATTTGGCTTACGTCTAGGTAAAGCCAGTATTCATACTAATTTCAATAAACCAATAGTCACAAGACGATAGCGCATGACTATTAGTATGAAATGTGTCACATGCAGATGGCCATGGGGTATTGAGCACACATATCGGTACCTGTAATCGTAGGATCATGAAATTTACATGGTTGGTAAACGTGGCACATACGTAGATTTTGCATAATTAGGCGGCCAATAGTTAAAAAAAAGAAATCAACTTAAGAACAAACTATTGATGCACATTGTTACCTGACACTTCCGAGAAACCCACCCCACCAATTTCACCTATCAGAATAGCGCCCGCGCCGAATTACAGGTAGTCGGGTTTCGATTGTCATTCACAGTGTACATATCTTATTCTCGGCGTTTTCAGTGATACATTTTTGCAAAGTCAATATTTATGTTTGCAAAGTTATTATCAAAGTGATTGTGATGGACATCAATAATCCAGGTATGTATCTTTATTTGTTATGTAGTACTCACTAATTTTTTGAGATAGATCATTGTAAATTAAAGATTTTAAAGGGGTTTATAACTATTTTCCCTGTTCATCCCTGTAATATTTCTTAATTTAATAATTTATGCATAGTTTCAACAATTATATAAAGTTATAATTAGCAGCCAACTCCCGCCTATTAACGAAAACTAGTTAATCAAAGACTTATAGGGAATACCTAAAAAAAATGACGTTATTAAGACATTATTTTTAAAGTAAGTTTTTCTTTGTCGTAGGTTCATCTAGCGCCTCTGGTGTGAGAGTAGTGACGCGAAGATATTTATTTGACCTGATGAAAGGTCAAAATTTACCTACCTTGGATAAAAAATTAGATTTTTTGGAAAATTACCTTCACGAGTGTTGAAAATAGTAAAAAAAAACTTTGAAGCATAAATATTCCTATTTTAAATCACAAATTAAACAAAGATGGTCAGGAGCAGGAAAAACCAAAGAAGTATTCTTGAAAAATAATCATTCGTGGTTAGAAGGGACCTTTGAAATACCAATTGATTCGTCTTATCGCCAAAGTCGTCCATGTAAATCGTTTTCTGAATCTGAAACCCTACTATGCACAAGATTTTATTACACGGAGCCAGCATAATTGAAAATGCATTGTTGCCAATAGGACAGCTATCCGAAGAAGCAGCAGAAGCGCGCAACAAACATTTCCGGTCGTACCGACAAATTTTTGCTAGGAAGTTTTCAAGGGAAGAGTGCAATCGCGACATCTATCAAAGGTTGTTATTAAATTCAGACCCATGCTGATTCAGATAAGCTGCATGAAATCGATTAAGAAAAAATCACATAAATCATTTTTAAAAGAAACCATAAATATGCTCATTCCTGCTGAGCCAAATGATAGGGGTGAGCAGCACGACTCGGACTCGGAGGCAGAAGTAACATCTTTTATTTAAAATAAGTTTTCGTGTAAATTATTTATGTAACTCTGAATTTGATAATAAATGATGTCATATGATATGTTAAGTGTTTTTATTCTGTATTTTATAAGCCTTATCATCTAAAAGATTAAGTCAGCTTTTGTAACATTATATTTAAAGTAAACCCATTGTAAATAAATGACCTATTTAATAGTAACCATAACTTTAATTTTGTACCATTTTAGTAGTAATATTAAAAAAAAAATTTTTTTTGTACCTACCAATAAAAGTAAAGGTCGTAAATTAATGTATTTTAATTCGAAACACTTATATTTAATCATTCTTTCCATTTAAAATGTATCCTATTGAAAAAATCTTTTTGGCCGTCTAATTATGCAAAATCTATCTATGTGCGTGGGTCAGACATTAAAATTGTCCAAATTTAAGTTTGATAAGACAAAACACAAAAAAGTTTTTCAAATAAGAACATTAATTTGAATTTGGTTTGTATTCAGCTGATGGCGTATGGTAAAAAGAAGACATCGTGCAAAATTTCATAAATACAGACGGACATGGCTAAATCAACTCGTCTCATCGAGCTGGTCACAAATGTATATACTTTATGTGGTCTGCGATGTCTCCTTCTGTGTGTTACAAACTTCATGACAAACTTATAATACTATTCACTCCCGTGAAGAGTTTAAAAAGGTTCGGTTCGGTTCATGCTAAAAATGCAATTCTACTAAAATTTATTTTATTTGACTTAAGTGCAAATGTAGATGAAGACCTTTTAGAAGATATTCTTGTATTAAATTTGAATACTAAATAAATGAAAAAAAAATATAGGTATATAATAACTTACGTAATTGCAATGCAATTGAGGAACAATGCCTTTTAACTTGCTTTCATAATCAAATGTTTCTTGAAATAATAATTTTCGTAAAATTTGAACCGAACCGAACCGAACCGAACCACGGTTCAGAGGTACCCATGAATCGGTTCTTGTACCGGTACAAGTTTTATCTAAGTGGTTCGAACCACTGAACCGAGCCACACCGTTTTTTGTTACGGTTTGCAACCCTGATTTTTTCACACAATCTGCAAAAAGAACACAACTTTTGTAAGATGCAATCCAAAATGAAGCTCCAGAGTCAAAGAAAACTCGAATGACAACTCTTTGCTCTACTCGTTGGGTGAGAAAACATGAATGTGTGTACACTTTCGCTGAATTGCTCACATTATTGTGGCTTTATAAAAGCTTAAGAATGATAGAGACAACGAGACATCATCAGCGTTACAACTCGAGTTGTTTTCTTACCGCTGTCAATACTTCAATCCTGCTCATCAGCTGGTGCTCACGTCTCCACTGTAATTGACTTGTTACTTGAAACTAGAAAGTATAAAGTTTCTTTTGATGGAATGTTTGAAGAAACAAAGAGAATTGCTGACGAAATAGGATTCGAGTTGAAAATTTCTCGTGTATGTGGTCGGTAAAAAAACCGCACCCACAATCGCACCGAGGGTACGACGCTTTTTAGATACTTCCGTTAATTTTTTTCAAATAGTAAACATTTGAGAAACGATAGTAAATACCGGCTTTAATAATGTATCTCACTTTTTTACAGTACCACCATTTACTATCATTTTCTGGATTTCATAATTTCTTTTTGGGTTTGAGGTTCAAAGGGGAATTCTTAGACATTCTGGCTTTGGAGTGGTTTATTCCAGCACATCATACCAAGCACAATATCAAAAAATCGTGGAAGCTGCGAAAATGTATTAGCCCAGTCAAATAAGGATTTTTCTGCGGAATGAAACCAAATAAGCTGAAAATTGCTACACATGTTTGTTTTTGGCATTCTATACATGACCTCAAAAGTCTAGGTCTGTGTGGTGTGCGCCAGTCAAGATATTCAAGGTCAAAGGTCACCAAAATCAGTGTCTTGCAAATATCTTGTTTCCTATGCTTTTAATTACAATTAATGTTAAAACAAAAGTTGTAGAGCACAAAATTCTCTCCAAATTCTTCAATTTTCAAGGCATTTTTAAAAAATGTTCAACACTAAATGCATTATTTCAGCGCTCTATACACTGATATGCGAATGACGTCAACAATTGAGAGTGAGCAAATTTCAAGAGAGTAAAAGGCCCAAGTGGCGGTGCCTTGTATTATTGTACCATGCTTTACTGGTGTGTGTTTTTACGAAGAGCATACGAACAAGTAACAGAAAAACCGACCACCAGCCGAAGATTCTTTTCTCTCTCTCTCTTCGCGTGTGTCTTTGTTGTTGTTGTTGTTGTTGAGAGTGAAGATCCAACAGAGCTCTCTGAATTTGTGTTTATTGTGAAGCGAAGTGCGGGTCGCTGCTGTTGTTTGGTTTTGTGCACAACTTATCAACAACAACACACCAGCAATTACTACAGTTGCATTTTCGCTCTTCTCTTGAATCATATATTATTCTTTTCATTTGTGTGTGCCCTACAGGAAGCCGATCTCGCATATTAATTTGTACGCATGTCGCTGAGTCTTTGCTTTTATATGTCATATAAATTAATACGTTATGTAACCCAATTCCTTAAATTATTAATTATAATGTGCTATAATGAAATAAATGAATAATATTATAGAACACAACTCTAGTAATTATTTTAAAACTAAAAACTTATACTTGAGTCCTAACATTAAGTGCAGCAGTTTCACTTCAATAGTGTGCTTATGTGGGTGAGGCACATTACTTTTTTTTGTATATACCCAATTATTTACTCTGATTTTTTATGATGTTCTGATTGTTTCAATTATTATTTATATGCAATTCACACCAGAGGTCGCAAAAAAATCTCATCAGTTTCATTTTAATTTTTCAAAAGTATATCAATTGCTACGCAAAATACTACTATTAGCGAAAAAAAAATATAAGTAAAAATAGATTCAATTGCTACGCAAAGTTCTACTACTAGCGAAAAAAAATAAGTAAAATATTAAATAGAAAAATGTCACCAAAAAAAGCATCAATTGGGCGAAAACACCCAAAACTAGACCATCATCAGCTGTTTAATGATGTACATGACGGAAGAAGACAAAAAACTTAAAAACACTAACAAAAACTTGACCCTTCTGTCAGTCCCTCTGATATTTTCTTAGAGACTCATTGCCTGGCTATAAAGACCGGCGATGTTGAAATTGAGCTGCTGAACGTGTATGTTCCCCCGGTGAACAGCTGTAGAAAAAGCTATCATCCGGTGTTAGGTCATGTGCTTCAAGGTGATCACCGCATCATCTTATGTGATCTGAATGTACATCATGAACTTTGGTGCTGCCCACTGGGTAATGATAATCGTGGTGTAATCATTGCAGATCAAATCGATGGATCTGAATTAAGTGTAATCAATGAAGATTCCTCTAATCGGATGAGTCCTACCTGCGCCAGCTCTCCTGACATTGACAGTGCACCGCCTTTAGCATTTTGCGAATGGTCTGTTGACATTGCTTAGAGTTCTGACCATGTGCCGATTCTGATTGATGTATCTAAGCCTGACGATTTTGTCACTTGTGATAGTCGGGCTTATATCAATCATGAAAAGGATGATTGGAAGGAATTTGTGGCGTCAATAGAACCAACCTTAAGTCGCTTCCCTTTTCCAGATGATACCAGATTGGGGGAGAAAGCTTTCAGGTACGCGATCATTAAAGCTGTTAAGAGGCATATTCCAGTAGGTTAATTCCCTCTTTTTAGACCGAATTTTGCGTTGGATGCTGCTCGATTGGCAAATTTACGTGATCAGATTCGGACTACTAACCCAAGTGATGAACGCCTAGCGGAGATAAACCTTAAGATTGCAAAACTTGTCTTGGATCATCGTAGAGCGAAATGGCTTCATCATCTTGAGTCCTGTAGTCCTGGATCTCGTAAGCTGTGGGATACGATTAGACGCCTTTCAAGTGCCCAACAGCGTAAAGCTCAATCTTAAGTCTTGTTTGATGGGAAACAAATAGGGAATGCCACAAAATGTGCCGTTCAATTTTGTCATCAGTTTATAATGCAACCCTCGACTAACAGCAGAGAAAAGCGGTCTTCCATACGTAGGTTTAAGACGATCGAACCGCAAGTTGCGCTGGATGAATTTAGCTCTAGTGATGTTATAAGTGCGATTCGAACGCGAAGCCTTTTAAGGCGCTGGGACCCGATGGTGTTTCGATGCTTATGCTCAAACATTTCAGACCAGTAGCGATTTCGTGCCACACTAAGTTTTTTAATTAATCTACATACCAACTTGTTGTCCTTGACGTATGGAAGATAGTGAGTAATTCCTCTCTTGAAACCGGGGAATGATGCAGATTTAGGTAGTTCCTACAGGCCTATTTCTCTTCTTTCTCCAGTGGCTAAAGTTCTGGAGTGAGAATTGTGTTCGCTGGTGACTGTTGGATCTGTACCTTAGGAACATCTACCATGAGCACATCAGAATAAAATACCGTTTACGATTATCCCAGCAAAATGGGCATTGTATCAAAAAGTTGTAGTTTTATTTCGCTTTCTTGGTTTGAGTTTCAATCCCCGGAAGATTTATCGGTCCATTCTCATATATGACAAAAAAATTGTTTGTCTGCTAACAAGAAAAGCTCTTATGATGACAAATGTTTGTTTTCTTGTCATCTGCTGCCTAGGAGGTGTCAATTTGTGTGCACTATTATAGAGATAAAATCATGACTTCCATTTTGGGGAAAAAAGTCAGATGCAGAAAAAAAAATTATAAATAGTCAGAATTACCCGGAGAACCTCCTAAGAAATACCAATTTTAATTTTTTTGTAATATTCATTATTTTTAAAATGTATCTATATATTATATTATCATTCCGGGCGTGCCAATCTACGCCCCCGTCTTAGTGCTTGTTAGTGCGTGATTGTAGTCATTGTTTTTTATTATTAATTCACGGGAATAAACATATTTTAATATGCCATTCTCTATATAACCGAAACACAGTTTCGTGAGCGATTTGTGCAGTTACTCAGTTTCCCCCGAAGCGTTATATGAAATCCAACAATATGCTCTACGTTCATTTCTTTGCCTAGTTTTCGATGTTTTTCAGCCAATTGGTGGAGTTTTTCTATTTAATATTTTACTTATTTTTTTTCGCTACTTTGCGATTGAAGCAATTGAATCAATTTTTACTTATATTTTTTTTTTGCTTGAAAAATTAGATGAATCAATTGCCAAGGCAACTTGATTGATTTTAAAATCCTGATAAGTATATTTGACAAAGGTGACTTGATTGATTTTAAAATATGTATCTAATATTTGTATGTAAACTATTATCCACCAATTTCTCGACAACAGCAAGTCCGATTCGCACACAAACACTCTCAAGACCATGCTAGAGATGCCCTTAAAATTTTATCAAAATCGGTTCAGCAGTTTCGGAGTCCATAAGCGACTTACATACATACATACATATATACATTAAAAGTGTTCTTTTAACGCTTGATTGGAATTTTCAAATAAACTCATAAAAAAAAAAAAATTATACATCAGATGTGTGCGCAAACACGACTTATATCGTATTTACAGTGGCGCTGCATCATAGATGCAAATGAAAATGCAAAGTACACATCACAAATGCAAGGCTCGTGCAAACATTGAGAAATTAAAATTGAAATTTTGTGAAAAATACATGACTTAGAGCTTTTTGTATATGCACGTAGTTTTTCATTCCTGCTACGTATTTTGTTAATAAATTACAAAAAAAATTACAATGTAAATTTTATTTATAGTTATTATGTGACATCATGAGCTGTATATAAAGTATATATATTTGTGAATAGCTCGATGAGACGAGTTGATTTAGCCATGTCCGTCTGTTCGCAAAATTTATCCCACAGATTTTGAGCTAGAGAGCTGAAATTTTGTACATAGGTTTCTTTTTACCAAACGCAGAACATTTGTCGGAATCAGCCGAATCGGACCCATAGTGGGCGGGTACCTCCCATACAAACCTCCTTTAAAATGAATGTTCTTATTAGAAAAGTTTTTTGTTTTTTGACTTATTGAACTGAAATTTGGACACTATAAGTTTCTGTTCCGTATCCATCAGCCATGTAAATTTTCTAGGGTTACAGCAAGGGTACCTCCCATAGAAACTCAAATCGAAATGACAGTGCTAAGTGTATATATGACATCGGAAATCGATTTACAAAACAGAAATCTATTCTCATATGCGGGTTTCGTCACATCGACTCGTGCGTGAAATTCGATTTGAAAATGTGTTTATAAATAGGGTTTTCATTATATCGAACCTCGCAGAATCGATTTGAGTCTCACATAAACAAGGTATATAACAGCAAGAACAAAAGAACATAAATGCAACGCATGTATCACATCATACGCAGCCAATGAAAGGTCTTTATAAAAGGGTAGTTTTTTTTACGCGATCACACTCCTTGTGAAAGCAGGAGAATTTTTCTTTCACAGACAGTGCTCTCAATTTTCAAAATGTTCATGAAGATGACTAAGTCGTGTTTGTGCACACCTCTGGAATGGGCAAGCATCGTGTGCCTGGCTTTTACTAATTTTCTCACTTTCCCCCGTTGCACAAAGTCAACATTCCCTATTCTTTTATAATTAACAATACAATATTTTGATTTTCATAATAATTATTATTTTTAATTTTTTTTTCACTTATACTATTTTTTTTGTTTAATTTGAGTGAATAACAAAAAAAATTACAAATCATTTTTATATTTGAGTGAAAAATATAAAAAGTATTCGTAATTTTTAAATTTGAGTAAAAAAAAAATCAAAAATA
Organism: Amiota communis; assembly: GCA_037043315.1. NCBI lineage: Eukaryota > Metazoa > Arthropoda > Insecta > Diptera > Drosophilidae > Amiota > Amiota communis. Next base: position 42,819 of record JBAMAV010001564.1, on the reverse strand, counting down.
ATTTTTAAAAGTAATTAATACAAATCAATCTTTATTTTAAAAATCAAAAATAATTATTAAATTTGATCAATAAAAATCGAAAATAATTATTATTATTGATTAATAAAATAAAATTCAAAAATAATTATTACTTATGATTAATAAAATAAAAATTAATAATAATTGTTATTATTAATTTTTATAAATAAAAATTGAAAATATAAATTTATGCGATATTTGAATAGCCCATTTAAAAACTTAATATTTTGCTATAACTTTTAGATATGTACGACGATTACAAAATAATGATTTTTCTAGTTAAAAATCAGCGCTATAATTATTATTTTCGGTCCCTGGTAAATTGAGATAAACCTAAGCGATATCCCAAAGTATAATTTATGATCATGCGATCGATATCCTAAGTAAACATCTAAATTATCCTAAATTATCTTATCTGGGCTACGTCCCGTTGGTCAAAGTAATGATAAGACTAAAATAAGAAACTTATGTTAGTATATAAGGAAGTATGAAAAATAATACGGGATAGTTCATTTATAAATCCACAACAAAGTTTGTTTTTTTGGTTTTTGTACAGCTATTTTCTAGAAACCTTTGGAATTTTTATCTAGGTTCGCAAGCTTATTGTTCCAAGTACTATTGTTATGAGCAAGGATTTGACATCTTATTTAATGTTTAAGGTGACTTAACTGAGCTTTATACATAAGTTGCCTTGTTCTTATCCAACGTCTATTCACTATATTATATATTTTAATGAGCTCAGAGATATGGAAAGGTAACTTTTTGCAGAGTTGCTTAGATGTTTTTCTTGGAACAGCAATTCCAAGTGCAGCAGTTACTTCCGTTTTAATTAAGTCTACCATTTTATCTATCAGCTCTATAGTAGGAAGAGCAAAGAAATCAGACTGCATATGCCTAAAGTTAAGGTTCAGGGTTTCCTTGAAAATTTTCCAATTAGCTCTAGAATAAACTGGGAAAGTATTTTCTGTTACACATGGTTTAGCATTAACTTTGATGATAACAGGAAGATGGTCTGATGTAAGATCATTAATGGCTAATGGTTCAGTCATCAAGTTTGGAGAGTTAGAAATGAAGAGGTCTAGTGTTGAGGGGTTTGCCTTGTAGCTAAATGGAATATATGTAGAGTCTTTGGGGTACAGTATTGAAAATTTGGCAATATAGGACATTTCATAAAGTATATTCCCCCTACAGTTTGTTCTACTGCAGTTCCATAGCCTATTCCTACAATTGAAATCACCACCTTATAAATACTGACCGTTTACTCGTGAGAACTTTACCAAATCTGCCTTGAATAAGCTTCTATGGTGTGACTTGTCGTTTACCAGAATGCAAGAACTGTCTAGACATTTCGCCGATGCTCCTGGAAAGTATATTGAAAATATTTTGATAGTGCTTTGCGAGTCAATAATAACTTCTACACCAACGTTTTCAATTAAATGCGTATTAACAGTAGGGACCTCTCTATGTTTTAAGTTATTAGTTATTGCCAAAGCTACGCCGCCTCCCCTACTTGCAGTGGGGTCTTACCTATAAACTGTATAATTTGGAAGTATGAACCGATCCTTATTTGTTTACCAAGTGTCACTCAATAAACACACATGGATATTGTTGTGGTTCAAGAAATTTTCTAGTTCTGTTTTTTGGAACGGACGGCACGTGAATTCCATACCATGATATTAAGATGGTTATTACTTAGCTGCATAAAGGTATTTACAAGCTAATGCCGCGGTGTCGCATAGACCAGAAACGGAGCCATCACCAGATTTCAGATATGACTTTTTTTTCTGGTCCGTTTCCGGTGCTGTGGGGGTGTGCGACAAAGAACGGAACCAGAAATTCTTATTATTGTTTTAATCATAGTGAAAAGGCAAAGTGTAGTGATAAAAATTAAAATTCACAGTGAAAATTAAGGAAACATATTATTACATGCCATTAAAGAGGATTTGAAAACTGCTCCACAAGTTGGGTGCGACAACCTACAGATGCGCAATACAAATTATGCATCACATTGCTATATTTGGCAACAGGCGAAAGTTTTAGATCATTGGCTTTCCAGTATAGAGCGCATCGGACAACAATAAGTAGAATTGTTGATAAATGCCTGGAATCCATAATAAATTATTTTTTTAGAAAAATCAATGCCACAGCTAACGACTGAATCATTTCCCAAAATTTCTGAAAATTACTTTCGTAAATGATTTTTCCAAATTGTTGTGGCGCGATCGATTGGAAACACATCCGTATAAAATGCCCACCAAAAGCAGGGTCGGAATTCTACAACTACAAGGATTTCAATTCCATCGTATTATTGGCAATCGTAAATGCAAATTACAAATTTATTGCGGTTGATGTGGGGTCATACGGTAGAGAAGGAGATGCAGGTAAGAACTTCGATCGTAACTCAATTTTCTCATATTTTTAATTCATTCAATTTTCACAGGCATTTGTTCTAAGAGCATAATGGGAACGTTGATTAATGAAGGCAACTTCAACGTCCCACCACCTTCAGTTCTACCTTTACCAGATGCTGTCGTACCAAATGTCTTCATTGGAGATTCAGCTTTTGCTTTGACAAACAAAGTGATGAAGCCATATAGAAACCAGCCTTCCACATTTGATCAAGCAAAGGCAATATTTAATTATCGCCTATCACGTGCAAGAAGAACGGTGGAAAACGCATTCGGCAGGAATTCGAGCGACACTGAAAGAATATTTTAATGGTGTCGGAGCAGTTGATTGGCAGGAAAATATCATTCAATAAATATTTATTTAAATTTCATTTTTATTAAACTTTTTTTATTTAAATTTATTAAATTTGATGCAAGGTATTGATGGGAGAAATAAGATAGTATGTATGATTTGATTGTTATTTGCGTGGGTAGGTTTGATCTAATTCTTCTAATCGGCCTATAACGAATATAAAAGGAAAATCTGCCAATTGGGACAAGCCCTTCTTCACAAGATTTATTAGAAAAAAAGGCTGCAATTACAATTACAGTCAGAAAGAGCGATTATTGTTACTTCTATACCTTTTTTAAAACCGTTTCCACGTTGAAAACAAAAGTAATACAAAACAAAATAATAACATTCCACTTTCAGTCATTTTAATTATAAAGGAAACTTAAAAACTAATAAAAATTCATTTTTAAAATTATTAAATTACCTATTTTTCATCGCATTCAGTATCGAAAGAAATGCATTCCTCCGCAATTTCTTACTCACCCCAAGCAATTTCTTCTACACACAATACTTGTGCAACTTTCAGTTTAATTTTTGCTATTGCGGCCCTTGGAAATTTCCAGAGAGGACGGCTTTATAAGGCTTTGTTTCTCTGTTCTCATAAGAGAAGAACTCACAATTGTCGTTTTTGAGACGGTCATAGACAGTATTGAAACAATCGTGGCTATTGACAATTACTTTGATGACAAAAGATATAGTTTTAACGTAGTATGTATTTATTTTTATTTTCTTAAACATATCATGTATGTATTTAGCGCTTTTCTTTAGCACAATAATAATTTGTAATTTGTTTATTTTCGCCCACACATCATTAGTGAGATTCGCTTAAACTTAATATTTCATCACAGACTACATAAAATATATATATTTGTGATCAGCTCGTTGAGACGAGTTGATTTAGCCAAGTCCGTCTATCCGTCTGTATGTATGCAAACTAGTCCCTCAATTTTTGAGCAAGAGAGCTGAAATTTTACCCATAGGTTTCTTTTTACCATACGCTGCAGTTTTGTCGGAATCAGCACAATCGGACCACTAGGTGGGGTACCTCCCATACAAACCCCTCTTTAAATTAAGGTTCTTATTATTTTGTTTTTTGACTTATCAAACTGAAATTTGGACACTATAAGTTTCTGATACATATTCATCACCCATTTAAGTTTCATGAAGCTAGGGTTACCAAGAGGAGTACCTCCCATACAAATCCAAATTAAATGACAAACTTATAAAGAATAAAAGTACAATAAAAGTGCCACTCTTACTGTGCTCATATTTGATACTCAAACTATGTTCTTTGATGATACTGTAACAGAGAATATATTGTAGTGATGCTAAGGAAGGAAGAATGAAGGAAGAGTATTACATCTTTAGCATAGCCAATGATAGCCTTCTTTCTGGTTATTACTTTGCTTTGATCTCATTCTTTCTATTGTTACTTACTTACTTATCAATTTTTTTGATTATGATCACTTGTGGTTTTGCTAAGCAACAAAAAAAAAACGTTATACAGTCCATTGAGACAGTGTGTTTTGTTTAATTTAATTCATTTGTAAACATTTTGAGCCTTCGAGCCGGATACTCAAGGAAATACTATTGTGGAATAATTGTGAGCTAATATAGTGAATATTAAATTAAACAATGATTCTCCCAAACATAGTGTTATCGAAACAACGTGATTATGTGAAAGAAACCATCACTCGTTCATATCATGAGTCAAAAAACAACGAAGGTAGAGCACAATCAGAGCATCTACTTCGAAATCGCTTGGGAAAACTCGAAGAGAGCTACAGGGTATGTACGAATACAGTGAAAATGAAGATTGTGTCGATCCGTCTGTTGATACGGAAGTGTATGAGGAAAAGTAATTACTGGCACATGCAGCATTGACTACTGCTTTACAAGGGTATAAAGCGGAAACCAAACTGAAGGGAAAGACGACTCGATTGGCAAAACTTGCTGAGTTTTTGGAGAAATTCAAAAGTTCAGCGATGAACACGGAGGTACATTATGAAAGGATGAATATACCCATATTTTCGGGAAATTACGAAGATTGGCCATCATTTTATGATCTGTTTTCTGACGCAATCGATGCGAAAGTAACCTTAACGGCTACTCAGAAATTCCTTTATCTTAAATCATATTTGTCAGGGGTTGCATTAAATTTAATAAAACGTATTCCAATTACTGGCAACAACTATCCTCAAGCATGGGAACGTCTTCGACAACGATATGAGAAAAAAGCGTTGATTATTCGTTCATTCATACATAATTTTCTAAACAAACAATCTTATCAAACGCATCAGTGTTGCGGAAAATACATGATGGGGCTGAAGAAGTGTTGAGAGGATTGACGGTACTCATTATAGATCTCTTGTTGAAAGCGAATTTTAATTTACGAAAGTGGTGTTGCTTTCCATTGTTAGAATCCTTGCCCGAAGATGTTCGCGAACACAACCTAGTAGATATCAATCACATATCTGTAACTGCAGTCAAAAACATAATTGGGTTTGAATTGGAACCCATCTACCGATGAATTGCTTTTAAGATTCAATGATTTATGTTTTGACAAAGCACCATTATTATACTTTCAGAATTATCGAGAATATTTGATCCATTGGGGATCGTTTCTCCAACCATAATCCATTAGGATGACGAACTACCTGATTAGAGTCTCATGTTTCGCTGACTTATTAGCGATCGCTTGCGCACCGGTTGTATATAGCCGAATAACAATGGACGAGGGATATATTGTCAGACTACTAGCCTCACGTACTCGCATGGTTCCACTGAAACCCATATCGATCCCACTACTTGAGCTAGACGCTGCAGTATTGGCAACAAGATTACTGAATCTTGTTAAATCAGCCCTCACCATACCTATTTCCGGGATTCATTGTTTGACATATTCAGAGATTGTGGACAAATTTTGCCCGATTATCAATCCTACGTATTGTTTAAAGAACTGAATTCACATCAGACTATAAGCAAGTAATGGACGGCAACCAGTTGAACACAAACTACTTGCAACAACTATATGATTCAGGGCTAGGTGGTCGCATTCAGCACTCTTCTGTCAATGATAACGTCAAACATCCAAACATTTTACCAAACACATCACCTATAACACTGCTCATTATTTGTCCTGCTCATGAAAAATATCTGATAATGGAGTTGAGGCTACATTTGTGATCACGCGCCAGCAGAAGTGGATTCTCGGCGCTCGAAACATAATTCGAATTATTATGCACCGATGTTTGAAATGCTTCATGTTGAGGCAAACAACAGGTGCACCAATTATGGCCAACTTGCCTTCACCACGGGTTGCCTTTCTTTATTGCGGCCTCGACTATGTGGATCCAGTCTATATCAAAGAAACCAAAGGACGGAATCCCAAGCACAGCAAGGTATATTTTGCTATTTTTGTGTGTATATCAACAGACATTTGAAGAATACCATTGTGCGGAACAATCGTTCAGGTGGGGTGGTATATTTATGAACGCTTGTTTGTTTACCATTTGCTATGTTTTTTATTACTATGCTTTGATCTTGTGTCTTGTGTTTTTGCTAAGCAACAAATAAAAGGTGTTTTGTTTAATTTAATTTATTTGTAAACAATATGCAAGACTTCTTCTTTCGTACTACCACCTGAGATGAGATTGTCAACACAGAAGTCGCGTTATATTACCTTTGAATCAAGGTCATCTGCTTCATCCATAGCTACCTGCCGCATCGCATGAATAGCCAAGAATGCAGCGTGTTTTGTGCCATAGGCCACTGTGTCTAATCTATATATTTGCAGTGCATCATCAGGATGTTCTCGGCATACGATATATTGGAAGAAAGAGTCTGGTTCTTCTATCCGCACACAACGATGCATCTTGCATATGTCTGCTTTAATGGCATTCTTGTGAGATCGAAAACGAAGTATGTTAACTAATTTTGGTTGTATTACAGGTCTTGCCATTAACGTTTTTTTTTTTAAGTTATTTATTATAATATTATCGCAACAATAGCATAAAATATTACTGTGGTTATTTAGAATAGTGACGTGGGGCGATGCCATTAACGTGTCGTTGAGGGAATAACCAGATTACCAACCACTAAACAGACAAATATTTAAACTTTTTGTTCTTTGCTTCACATGTTTCATTAAGTTTGATTTTCTTGTTATTGTCTCAGATCAACAACGCGTACTCTCCCATCTTGACCTGGAGTCCTGCGAGGTTCCAATGCTGAGGCGGAGCGTTGTCCTCATATATAATTACTTATTGGCTAACTCTGATGTTAGGCTGGACACACGTCCACTTGGTATGCTGTTAAAGCGTTTGGAGGTAGTCCCGGTGCCACATACTGTTGCTTTAAGAAAGTGACCCTCTGCCAACGATCTAGATATCGACCGTTTACATTTCTGTCATCTTCTGATGGCACGTTGATCATTTCATTTGGTGGCGATAGTAACGACGATCCAATGAGCAGATGACAGCGACAATGCACTTCCGTCATTTGGATCATCCGAGACCGGAGCGATCGGCCAAAAAGGTTATGAATCATCATAAACGGCCCACAAAAATCCACGTCTGTTATTAAAAATAGACGCTCTTCACATAGTCTATCGGATGGAAGATCCCCCATTACCTGTTGCATTAATCGTGGTATATAGTAGAAACTAAGACTGTAACTGAGGTCATTTTAGCGGAGGCGGAAGTCCAGTGTTTGACCTCCGCGGATGTGGATGTTAACGGAGGCGGAGGTGGGCTTACAAAGAATAATAATTTCTACCTTTTATTAAAAAGAAAATTTACACATAAGTACTACACTTATACTACAAAGTTTGTACTACAAAGAATGTTTTTATATACTTATGAAGTATATAAGTAACTATTGGAAATCAAGATTGATAAAAGGCAAATTATTCTTAACAAACAACAGCAGCTTTGCCGTCAGCCGTCCAACCGATTTCTCAATGGCTCCACCAAATAGTTGCTTGCTTGGAACTGATCCTCGTGGTGATGATAAATATGCACGTACGATCGAAAAAAAAAGTTATTTGAGATGTGAAAGGGAGTGAGAAATGTGAGGGCGCACGCAATGATAAAATGTAAATATACCACCGTTAAAAAATATGATATTTTGCAGATGCGGAGGCGGATGGGAAGTTCCGTTACAATCCTAGTAGAAACAGTGAGTGCATGAACGCACAATCTTTCGCATTAACTCTTATAGCGCCCAATGTAGCGCATAATCAACACCAACGTGGAGCATAATCAACACTAACGCGTGGCATAATCACCGCAACGATTATGTTATATTTATAATCTGTGGCATAATCAACACAACGATTATGTTACATTTAAAAATTATGGCATAACCAACGCAACGATATGTTACGTGGATAAATTATGGGGCATATTCAACGCCAACGAACCCCAATAAGGAAACGCAACTACCTTCCCTTTCTTAGATAGTGTTATTCATGAACTTAAATGGAGGATGCGAGCTTATGATGGTTTTCTGTCACTCGTGGGGTAAATAACGCTGTGATCTGAACTACTATTTTTTTCTGGATATCTTTTTCATTGATCGTTTTGGAGGGTGGAGCTTATGATGGTTTCCTGCTGCTCGTGACGTGAAGAATGATATTCTCTCCTTATTTCTTTTATCATTTTCATTGATCGTATATGATGGTTTCCTGCTATGCGTGATGTGAAGAATAGTTAAGCCTTTTCATTGATCGTTCTGGAGGGTGAATCTTATGATGGTTTCCTGCTACTAGCGATGTGTAGAAGGTTAGGTGTTTCTTTGATCTTCCTGAATAAAGTGTAACTCAAATTGTTAACACTACCGCTTGATCAAGGAATAAGACCCTTTCTCTTATTTTCTTCTACGATTTTTCTGGAGGAGGATTATATTGACGTTTATCTACATTCAAATAAGTTTATTTTATAATTTTTTGGTATTTAATTATATTGACGTTTATTTACATTCTATTATTATTAATCGCCCTCACGTCATTATTCTAAATAACCACAGCAATATTTTATGCTATTTTTGCGATAATATTATTATAAATAATTTCAAAAAAAAAAAAATATAATTATTTCTTATTTTTTTTGGTATTCCTTAGATAATTGTTTAAGTAATAGTCAGATTTTACTTTTAGTTTTTATGTTTTTTGATTTGAAGATTATCATGGCAGATGTATTGGGAATTACCATGCCAAGGATTTAAGGCAATAAACTTTCCTGATGGGTTTTGTTATATTTGCCGCTTCAAGCGTGATCATATTTGTGGCATTCGCTTGTCATTCATCCACCAAATATGATTATGGCGAGGGGATTTGTAGTACCGCTTGAAGCGTAAGCACGTAAGATTAATGGTGTAAGAAATAGAGGTGGCGCCATTAGTTTACAGTTATGTGTCGTTCTCAATTTTTGACGTCATTCGCATATCAGTGTATAGAACGCTGAAATAATGCTTTTAGTGTTGAACATGATTTGAAATTGCATTGAAAATTGAAGAATTTGATGGATATCAGTGTATAGAACGCTGAAATAATGAATTTAGTGTTGAACGTAATTTCAAAATGCAATGAAAATTGAAGAATTTTCATAGCACTGCTTCTTCAACAATCAATTCATTTTCAATTTATGTTCAACACTAAATGCATTATTTCAGCGTTCTATACACTGATATGCGAATGACGTCAACAATTGAGAGTGAGTAAATTTCAAGAGAGTAAAAGGCCCTAGTGGCGGTACCTTGTATTATTGTACCATGCGTAAGATTTTAAAATTAGGGAAATTATTTCACGCCATCTAGCGGATATCGTAATTGATATAAGCTAGTGTTGCACAAATGGCAAAGTACTCAGTAGCTGATCACTAAAAGCTCGATACGGCCATTTTGATTTGATTTTGATCTAGTCGGTTAGTTTTTTTTTTCAAGCCAAAAAGAGGAGTATATAAGGGTCTGGAAGAAAGAAAACGAGGAGAGAGAGGACAGTTGGATTTTGTCGATGAAGAAGTAAAGTTGTGACAACGAGTTTGATTTTTCCTCTCGAGCACTGTAAGCCATTTTGGCAATTCCAAGTGAAAAATTAATTTTTTTATCAACCTTGTGAGTTGTGTTTCAATAAAATAATGGATATTGTGACTATAAAACAAAACAAAACTAAGTGCAATAAGGCACAAATAAAATAAAACAACGTCAAACCCGGCAATAATCAAAATAATTCTTCAAATAAAAACAATTTAAAAGAAAAATCAAATGATTATATGGCAGTCCGTGGTTATCAAAATCGTAATCGCAACTTTGGAGGCAGTAACTACTAATATTGAATCTATTGGAATAATCTAAAATAAAAAAAAGAGATCCATAATTTTAAATCCAACTAAATTAACTGAACAAAAAGGCCCAGAAATTAGCATAATTCGGCACGCCATCTTGCAGAAGAAAAATTCCAGAGTAGCGGCGGTGGACAACGGGACTACGTTGGAATCCAGGCCATCAATTGCTGTGATTGTGCCCGACCATTGGAGGACGTCGGCTGGAGCTTATCACTCTCAGATAATTTTTTTTTTATTATGTTTGTATTTTGTCTGTCTGTATGTATGCAAACTAGTCCCTCAGCTAGAGAGCTGAAATTTTGCACATAGGTTTCTTTTTACCATACGAAGCACATTTGTCGGAATCAGTTGAATCGGACCACTAGGTGGGGTACCTCCCATACAAACCACCCTTTAAATTAATGTTCTTATTAAAAACAGTTTTTGTTTTTTAACATATGGAACTGAAATTTGGACACGATAAGTTTGTAATCTATGGCCATCAATAATGTAAATTTCATGATCCTAGGGCTACTAGGTGGGGTACCTCCCATACAAACCTCCCTTCAAATTAATGTTCTTTTTAGACGAAGTATGAAATTTGGACTCTATAAGTTTCTGATCTATATTCATCAACCGTATAAATTTCATGGTTTACCGGGTGTGGTACCTCCCATACAAATCCAAATTAAATGGCAAACTTCTCAACATAGTATAAAGCAAAGTCGAAATTTCAAGAAGTTAGAATACTGATTACTTCTAAACCACGCAACGTATTTTGATACGGTTTTCACTGTTAATTAAAGAATTTCCTTAGAAAAGTTTGCATGTACATAAATAATTGATTCAATAATAAAAGTAATTATGATTATTATCATTAATTATCCATATTTGTCATTCACTAAAGACAGCAACACTAAGTTTGACATTCACCAAAACAGGTATTTGTAATTCACTACAACATCAAACAGCTCTTTTTGGTTCACAAAACAGTTCAAAAAGTAGTTCTCTTCCCATTTACCAATACTGTATTTTGATAATTTCACAGGTTGGCTTTGCGGACGAGTCCCGTTTTGTTCGCTTATAAAATTAATGTAGTTGTAATAGTGTTATAATTTATGGAAAAAGCATTTACTGCTACTACAATATTGCAGCTTTTCATTCTTTACACAGCAAAGTTTCTTCAAATGTGATTTTAGAATTAAATTAAAGAAATTATTATTATCATTTAAGGCATACTCTAAGGTAAAGAAAACAGTTTGCCACTCAAACTGATGTGATGCTAAGAAAGGAAGGTTGAATGTAACCCGGAGGAGCGTGGCATAGCCAATGATAGCCTTCTTTCTGGTTTTTTTTGAAGTTATATTCTTATTTCATTTTTTTTGTTTGTAATACTGTTTTCTGTTTTGTAAGTGGAATTGCAAAGAGGAAGAAGGGTAAGAGAGAAAGATTTACAAGGTCACTAAATTATTATTTTTTGCGTCTGTATCATTACATTCCATTACCCCTGTTCTCTGTACGTAAGCGTTGGATAGGGACTTCATTTGTTGTTGTGTTGGTCTTGGTTAACAGAAACAGTTACGTCAGATGAATTGGCTTTTATCAATTTCTTGTTTTTTTTTTTTTTTGCAGTGTGATCGGTCATTGAACTGCATTTATTGCAGTTCGGTGATTGCTTTTATATTTTTATGACTTGATTGATATTTTTCTATTCTCTCTTTTGTTTGTTTTTGCATTATTACATTTATTATATATAGGTCAGTTTTTGATTTTATGATCTTTTTTGTTTTGTTCAGGTTCTTAATTTTAAGTTTATTTGTTTTTTTTTTCTTTTATTAATATTAAGTTTGTATGTTATGATTGGTTTTTTTATTATTATATGCATATGGAGCCCTAACCGCGAAAAACAAGTAAGCGACATTTTTTCGAAATGCACTTTTATATGCAAATTTGTTGTAAAGACACTAACTCATCACCTGGTGAAATATTATAGCGATTATCACTACAGTTACGGAGATATTACAAAATTAATTTTATTGATTGCATTGCCATACATGGTAAAAAGCAAACATTTGCCTCTGGAATTCAAATAGAATCTCTCGACATAAATTAGAAGTTTTGAAATTTCTAAACGACAGGAATATTGACATTATGCTCCTTGCTGAAACCCATCTTACGGACAAAAATAATTTTCAAGTACCAGGGTATGTCTTCCATAGCACGAATCACTCGGATGGAAAAGCGCACGGTGGAACTGGTGTTCTGATCAAAAACCGTATTAAGCACTACCCGTTAGTAGGAATTGCGGAATTGCAAGCTACATCAATACGTCTGCAATCAAAACGAGGAGATATTGCACTGTCGGCAGTTTATTGTCCTCCACGTTTTGCTATAACAGAGGCGCAATTCATGCAGCTATTCAACTCCCTAGGAGATCGCTTCCTTGCCGCTGGTGACTATAATGCAAAACACCCGCATTGGGGTTCCCGACTAGCAAACCCCAAGGGAAAGAAATTGTACAACACGTTTATTTGTACACATAACAAACTAAACTATATCTCCCCGGGTAAGCCTACATACTGGCCAGCAGATCCTAAAGAAATACCGGATTTGATAGACATCGCCATTACCAGAAGGATTCCTAGCAGCTTAGTAACAGCAGAAGCTCTTGCACTGGCTTAAATACAGGAAATACATTAGTACTCATATCGAGCTGAGCCTAATGATAAGCAACGAGTATGATATTAAAAAATCCATCGATAACCTAAGTTCAATTCTTACTGAGGCAGCCCATCATGCAACTCCTCATGTACCACCAGCCTTGATATGCTATAATCACAACATAACCAATAGGCACATAGATAGTCTTGTCGCAAAGAAGCGTCGCCTACGAAGGGAATGGCAAAACGTAAGGTCTCCTGACGCGAAACATCGCTTAAGAGTTGCAACTCGTGAACTTAGCAAAACCTTAAACTATGAGGATCAGCTCGCCCAGCGCCAATATATAGCCAACTTGTCACCTACAAGCTCAAAATTCCCTTTGTGGAGGTCCAAAAAACGCATATAACCGCCAGTTAATGTTGACACGCCGATAAGGGATAAAAATGGTAAATTGGCAAGAAGTGGCGAAGAGAAAGCAAAAGCTTTTGCACTGCATCTTTCAGATGTCTTCCAACCAAACCCACCAACTAATAATTTCATGCTGCCTTCCGATCAGTTGTATCTTGAAACCTCTCCCATCAGAGTTCATCCATTAGACACAAAAAAAAGTCATTACAGATCATTTAAACCCAAAAAAGCCGCCAGGGCACGACCAAATCACGCCCAAAATGCTAATGGAACTACCGGGCCCTGCAATAAAATATATCACTAGAGTCTTTAATGCGATGTTGCAGTGTGGGTACTTTCCAACACAATGGAAGAAATCGATCTTAATAATGATCCCCAAACCAGGGAAGGACAAGTCGCAAGTCTTACAGACCAATAAATTGCAGCCGTGTCTATCTAAACTCTTTGAAAATATACTGCTTGAAAAGATTAATAGACACGTGCTAGACATTATACCCTCTCATCAATTTGGATTGCGCAAAGGGCACAGCACCATCGAGCAAGTGAACCGCATAACTTCTGAGATATGTACAGCATTTGAACACCGCGAATACTGCTCTGCTATTGTTCTCGATGTTTCCCAGCCATTTGATAAAGTCTGGTTGGACGGCCTTGTATATAAAATAAAAATGTTCCATGCAAAAAACACTCACAAAGTCCTTGAGAGTTATGTCAGCAACAGATTGTTTGCTGTGCGACAAAACGAGTACACAACACGAAACTACGAAATTAGAGCCGGAGTTCCACAAGGAAGCGTTCTTGGGCCGTTTCTATATGTGTTGTACACATCCGACATACCAACGGACACTCAAATCACACTATCTACTTTTGCAGATGATACCGCAATATTAAGTAGATTTCGTTGTACGATGCATGCAACATCAGTTTTGGCAAGCTATCTATCACACGGTGAAGAGTGGTTAGACAACAGGCGCATAAAAGTGAATGAGCAAAAGATCAAACACATTACCTTCACACTCAACAGAAGCACTTGCCCTCCGCTAAGTCTAAACAATACTTTGATTCCACAAGTAGATAACGTTGTGTGCCTCTTCAATTATAAGTAAAAGAGTAATAAACAAGAAATAAGGTTAAGATTCTATTTCTTATTATTAGTCTCTAAAGAAAGAGAAGATCCAATAAATAAAGAAAAAAGTAAAAACAAAAAAAAACTTGTTTTTCGCGGTTATGGCTCGATATGTTAACATAACTGAAATTTTTTTTCTTGTTTTTTTCAGTTTTTATTTTTATTTTCATTGACTATGTGGTTTGATTAAGCTAATCTGGATGAGGATATGTTGGGATAAGTGATTATTGTCTACGGGTCCCAAGAGTTTGATTGGTAACCTAGGTAGTGAGTAAGGTACAAGTGTGTGATCGTATGTCATGGCATGTTTGGGTTTTGATCTTTTATTTCTCTTTCTTTCTATCAATCAATTTCCTTGGTTTTTTTTAATCATGTTTCACGCAAGAAAATTTAATTTAAAATTTTATTACCCACTCCATTAGTCGGCGAGCTAGAGCCGGGTTTTTTTTTTTTATTTGCGTGTCCAAAATTTACCTTGTTGACATCTATCCAGTTATTTATTCCAAAAGGGATGCATATAGTGATATGATCTATTATGAAATTAACAACTTACACTAGCATTTAAATGATGTTTGTGCAGAAAAACAAGAGAACAACTCTCTTGTGAGCGTGACGTGCTTTTTGTTACTTTGTGATATTATTTGTTTTATCTTACTTTTTTCAATCTGTTATTGTTTTTAATTTTTGAATTTATAATACTTTATATCAGGTAATATTCATTTGATCGTGTTTTGCTTATTTAGTTGTGTACAAAAGTGTATTTTGCAAAATTAATTATAAATTTGATTTGGTGCTTGTATTTTGTTTTTGTATTTTTTCTCTTTTTTTGATTTCTTTTTTCTTTGCTCTTAAGCATCTTATCAAGTGCAATTGCATTGTTTTTTGCATAATTATCATATCCCTCTCGCATTTTGTTACACGTTTGTTTGTGTGTTTAACTTTTCATAAACAGCATCACCTATTTACTTGTTTGTTTGTTTGTTCATAACGTTGTCCGTTATTTTTTTTTCTTTGGGTATAAATCCCAATAGGAATTTCAACGCCTTTTTCACTTTTATGCCCCAGTGGGATTTTTATGAAAAACAATTTTTTTTTTTTTTTGATTTCCTATTTATTACTATTTTATATTTTTTTTTTTTTTCTTCAATCATGCACTGCTGCAATGGTTCATGCGCTATTAAGGACTGTTTTGATTCGGAAAAAAATCGTGCAGTCACATGTTGGATGTGCAATAATATTGCTCATTTAAAATGTGCTGGCTTGACCGGAAGAGACCATGACAGGCTATATGGAAATAAGTCTGCCTGTGGTGGTACCAGATGGTCTTGTCCAGATTGTTATAAAAGACAATCAGATTTTTCAGGTATGTACCGGCGGGTACGGAACCAGTTCTTAATGCTTAAAAGTCTTTCTTCTCAATTGTCTTCTGCTTTTGATAATTCAGCTGATCTTCTTGGGAATTATGATTTTGAACTTCCTTTGCTTTCCCTTTCACCCTGTCCTATCCCCAATAGTAATCCACTCTCAGTTCCTTCTTCCATGCCTTCTTCCATGCAACCTTCTATGCCTCCCTCCACGTCTCCTTCCATCCATTCTTCCATGCCTTCAAACTCACCTCGGTCTACTAATACTTTACTTGTCCCAAATCCCCCTCCTAATCTACAATTATCATTGCCCTTTGTGCCTTCCCTTTCATTTCCTGAATCTCCACTTCATTCTTCAAATCACTTATCTTTGCCCTCAGCCTCATCACTCTCAGTGCCTCCACAGGTACAGAACGCTTCACCTGTTGTTATTCCAAAACCCGACTTAACTTGTGTCATTCCACCTGTAGTTTCCAATTCCCCTCCTGTCCTCACTGTTGTTGCTCCACGGAGACATGTCTTCATTTCTAGATTGTCAGCTAACACATCCTGTGATGATGTTGTTTCTTATATAGCAGCCAAAGTAAAGGTAAAGGCATCTATTCAAAAGTTCAATTTTTCTAATCCACGTGATATTGCTTCTTTCAAAATAAATGTTCCTGACAGCATTTTTCCTATTGTTTGTGATGCAAAATTTTGGCCTGATCACGCCGTTGTCCATGAATTTAAACCGCGACGTAAAAATCATCGGCCATCTGTTAATGTGCCCTCCACTAGTTCATCTTCACCAAGTACAATCTCAAAAAACTAATTTTGCCTTCTGAAACTCTTTTTATTCATTATCAGAATGTTAGGGGTCTCCTTAGTAAACTTGACGTTTTGTATAGGGATAGTTTCTCCTTTGTAGCTGACGTTATAGTGTTTTCTGAGACATGGCTGAACTCGGATGTACTTAGTAATGAAATTTTTTGTTCAAATTTCGTTACATATAGAACCGATCGCCCTATTCGCCGCGGTGGTGGTGTGCTCATCGCTGTTACTTCACACTTACGATCGGAACTTGTCGATCTGAATTTTCCAACCAACATTGAGTTTATTTGTGTGAAGTTAGTTTTACCTCATGAATCAATTTTTATATCATGTTCCTATATTCCGCCTAATTCCATTTCGGAAATTTATTTAAGTCATGCCAGTGCTATTGACTCAGTTAATAACATTCTTCGTGACCGTGACTCTTTTATCGTTCTAGGCGATTTCAACCTCCCACTCATTTCATGGTCCTTTTCCAGTACATCGGGTTATCTAGTTCCTTCAGCACATCATGATTTCTTGGGCACCATGTTTGACCTCTCCTTGTTTCAAATGAACTCTGTAGTCAATTTTTTGAATAGATCACTTGATCTTGTGTTCAGTAATGACTTTACTGGAATTTCTGTGTCAAGATCTCAACCATTATGTCTTCCTGAGGATACCTACCATCCAACATTAGAAATTTTGCATTCTGTAACCTGTCCTGCTTCAGCCCCCACATCTAGATGCAAACGTCGGTTTTGTTTTCGCAATGTTAACTTTGCACAACTAAATGCAATCTTTCTTGGAACTGATTGGTCTTTTTTAGTCAATTGTAATGATATGACTACCGCTACTAATTTCTTTTATTCAACGGTACACAATATTTTCGTTGCCAATGTCCCCTACATTGTAGATTCGTTAGTTACATATAAACCACCTTGGTTTACAAGAAGGCTTTCAAACTTAAAAAACATAAAGTCAAGGTTATATAAAAAATTTAAGAGTACTGGCTCTTATATTGCTTTTGCTAACTTTTGTGTAGCTCGGGCTAATTTTCTTTCTTTAAATAACCTTTGTTATAAGAACTATCTCTCACGTTGTAGACTGCAATTTTCGCGTGATCCAAAGCAGTTTTACAACTTTGTTAACTCAAAGCGCAAGTCTTCTTTATTTCCCTCATCCATGTATCTAGTTAACGAACAAGCCCATAGCGATTTAGGTATTGCAGACCTGTTCGCAAAATTCTTTCAATCAACTTATTCCTCTAAACCATTTGTTGGCAACTTTTATCCATATTCCACTTCCCATTGTAACCAAATTGTAACTCCTGAAATTAGTGAGGAGAGTCTTCTTTTAAATTTAAAACTGTTGAAACCCACTTTCTCACCCGGTCCAGACAAAATACCTAGTTGTCTGCTTAAGCACTGTGCGGAATCTCTGTGTAAGCCGCTTCTAAAACTTTTCAATTTATCACTTCAGAGCGCATCTTTTCCTGCTATTTGGAAGGAATCCTTTATTGTTCCGTTACATAAAAAGGTAACAAAGCTGACATATCTAATTATAGAGGTATTGCCAAACTTTCTGCAATCCCAAAGTTGTTTGAAAAAATGCTCACTTCTACCCTTTATCACTACTGCAAATCTATTATTTCTCCATGTCAACATGGTTTTATGAAGAATAGATCACCAACACTAACTTGCTTGAATTTACATCTTTAGTAAATCTTGGTTTTAACGAAAAATGTCAAACTGATGTTATTTATACTGACTTCAGCAAAGCGTTTGATTCCGTTAATCATGATTTGCTTTTACTTAAGCTAGACCTTTTAGGTTTCCCGCAAGATCTTCTCTGTTGGATTTCTTCATATTTAAGAAATAGAGTGCAGCGAGTGTTATTTAAATCAACTCTTTCTTGTCCGGTTGATGTCACTTCTGGTGTTCCTCAAGGAAGTCATCTTGCCCCATTACTGTTTATCCTTTTTATAAACGATCTTCCTTCATCCTTGAATTACTCTCGTGTTCTGATGTATGCTGATAATGTCAAACTATGCCTCTCATTTAATGACATCCTTTCGCAAGTCAGATTGCAAGATGATCTAACATCACTGCATTCATGGTGTTCATGCAATCTTCTTCAGCTTAACTGCGCAAAATGCATGTTTATGACTTTTCATCGCCTGAAACCTCATCTTCTTTCTTACACGATTGACAACAATTCATTAGCGCGTGTCTCTACCTTTAGTGACCTCGGAGTCATTTTTGACCCTAAACTGAGCTTTAAGCATCACATTTCTTCAACTGTTAATAATGCTAAACGTATTTTTGGTTTTATTAAAAGATGGTCTAAAGAATTTAACGATCCCTACGTTACAAAGCTTCTTTTTATCTCTCTAGTCCGCCCAGTATTCGAGTACTGTTCGTGTGTCTGGAGGCCTCAATACAAAGTACATCAAGACCGTATTGAGTCGGTACAGAAGCAATTCCTTCTTTTTGCACTTCGGGGCTTAAATTGGAACCCTGGTGTACGTTTGCCTTCTTACTCAAGCAGGCTTCTTCTTATAGATCTTTCTTCGTTGAGTAATCGCCGAATTTCTTTAGGAATAAGCTTTCTTCATCATCTTCTTATTACTGGTATCGTTGACTCACCACGGCTTTTGAGTCAACTTAGTTTCTGTGTCCCTAGTCGTACTACTAGGAATTTTGTTAATTATGAATTATAACAAAATTTACCACATCCTTTCTCCTGAGATTTCGCCCACCGCTATCAACGCTCTGGTCTTGCAACACCTACGATTCTCCATCCACCGTGACTGAATCTGGACGCACAATTTTGGATGGGGTGTCTAATATCTGTCTCTGACCACACATGCTGTGAATAGGGGCATAGCTAGCTATTTAGCAAATAAATTTCCCCCACCGGGTCAGAGACAGATTTACATTCTTTTTGCTTAATTAGTTGTAAGGCTTTATTTTAAGTATTTTTAATGTTCTTTGTTGACAGTATTTTGTCATAATTAAATTAAAATAAAATAAATAAATAAATTCTGCATACATTTATTTATTTATTACTTATGACAAATTACTGTCAATAAAAGAGAACATAAAAAAAATTAATGTAAAGCTTACAACTAACAGAATAAATCTAAAAACAAGATACAAGATAAATCTGTCTCTGACCCGGTGGGGGAATTTTATTTGCTAACCAGCTAGCTGTGCCCCTACTCACAGCCATAATTGGTCAGAGACAAATACTCAACTGATGAGCAGCAGAGACAGCTAGGAATAGGTGAACCAATAAGCAATTTCCGATTCATCTAGCGCGATCCGATTCCTCTATGCAGCGAGGGACGATACTGGAAAACACAGAGGGCGAGATCTTAGGAAAGAGAAGAGATATAACTTGTTATAAAAGGTGCATTAAACTCGAAAAGGATCATGTAGGGCATAGTTAGTAGTGCATCTATCTACAGCTAAAGGGACAAAATATTTAATAGGAGTTTAATTTCTGCAATTAAGAGCTTATAAAGAAAGTTAATCCGTAGAGCTATCCTGCGATGCGCCAAAGATGGAAGACTGGTAAGAAGAAGCCTATCGGAGTAAGATGGCAAACAGGAATTAGGATTCCAGTTTAGGCCACGGAGAGCAATCAGAAGGAATTGCTTCTGCACAGATTCAATTCTATCTTCATATATATATATGTATATTGCGGTGACCAAATGTTAGGACACCAAGGTCATTAAACGTAGAGACACGCTCGAGTTGGACGTTATCAATCTTGTAAGTAAACAAATTAGGCTCACCCCGATGATACGTCATGAACTTACATTTCGAATATAAATAATTTGTTAAGCACCAATAATATAAAGAATCAAGAACCTTTTGAAGTCTGAGATGAGACGCACCATCACTAAATGAAAGTCACAAATTCTCATCATCAGCGTACATGAGCACGCGAGAATGTGAGACGGAGAGAAGCAGGTCATTAATAAACAGATTAAAAAGAAGTGGTCCAAGATGACTACCTTGAGGAACCCCGGAAGTAACGTGAAAAATTTCCGAAAGAGAAAACCTGAATAACACTCTTTGAAAACGATTTTTTAAGTAAGATTTAATCCAATATAGAAGATTATATGGGGAGCCCATAATATAAAGTTTATACAAAAGAAGGTCATGATTGACAGAGTCAAAGTCTTTAGTAAAGTCAGTATAAATGACATCAGTTTATGACCTATTGTTGAAACCTTGATTAAATAACGAAGTAAACTGATGGAGGACCCACATTTCACAAATCCATGTTGTGATGGAGAAATGATTGCTTTACAGAAATGTTGCATATTCATTATGAGGACCTTTTCGAACAACTTAGGGATAGGAGACAATTTAGATATGCCCCTATAGTTGGAAATATCAGAAATATTTCCTTTTTTATGGAGAGGAATAATGAAGGATTCCTTCCAAACAGGCGGAGATGACGATACCTGGAGTTATAAACTGAAAAATTCAGGGATCTAAGATTATGGAAAATGTTAACATCATCAAATTCAGAGGTTCTGAAATTATTAATTGTGGTAACATGATAAGGGTACGAGGTGCCTGAAAAAGTTGATGAAGAAAAGGTCGTTTGGAAAAACTTTGCAAATAAGTCAGATATTCCAGGGTCATCAGCTGCATGCAGTTCATTTAAGAAAATACTTAGAGAAACTTAGAGCGGTCCATACAGAATCTTCCAAAATCAAAAGGAGACCCAGAGATTTTAAATCTTTCTTCTCTATATATCATTTATGGACTTCGAAATTACTGAACCGATCCTAATGAAATTTTTTATATTTATGTCATTTGGTCAAACTTGGTATATAGGATAGCTATTATCGCGATTAATGAGTTCAATATTTTTATACTCTTCACGGGAGTGAATAGTATTATAAGTTTGTCATGAAGTTTGTAACACATAGAAGGAGACATCGCAGACCACATAAAGTATATATATTTGTGATCAGCTCGATGAGACGATGTTACCTCCCATACAAACCACCCTTTAAATTAATGTTCTTGTTTGAAAAAGTTTTTTGTTTTTTAACGTATCGAACTGAAATTTGAACACTATAAGTCTGTAATCTATAGCCATCAATCATGTAAATTTCATGATTCTAGGGCTACTAGGTGGGGTACCTTCCATACAAACCCCCCTTTAAATGAAGGATCTTCTTAGAAAAAGTGGGATATAATTTGAACTTCATTGAGATTGCAGAGTGTGCAATTCATATTTCTGTGTCCATTCAAGTATATAATATCGCTTCTCGCTTTAAAAATCCACATAATAGTGTGCACATTTCTTTAGATTTTTATATATACGTTCACTTTGTTCCACATTTTTTCCCTATTTAGGGTTTTTTCGTGTTCTATAACCAACCAAGTATTCACTATCCATGAGATTCTATTCAATATCGTCGTTTCCGTCCTGGCATTTATATTGCTAAAAAGATTTTGTATTTTATCAAACCACAATATCTGTCGTTCTATTACTTTTCTAGATAACTTATATGGCAGCATATCGTCAGTGTATTCAAATAAGGTTTTATGGTATGTCAGGAACAGACTCAACGTATAAAAATACCCATTTAGAATATCTGTTTTCAAGTATATGCAGTACAACGGTGTGTTATTTGGTATTTGCAAAAGTCTTTCTTCGAATAAAGTAAATCCCCATACTTCAGCAGCATAACTTTGCACGCTCCTAGTGACTGCTAAAAATAACTTCCATTTGGACAAAATGTTCTCCAAGTTGCATTGATGCTATTTTTGGCTAGACTTTGCTAATTGGGCTTTGAAACAAAGTTGTGCTGTCAATATTACCCCTAAGTAATTGTATTCTGATCTAATCTCAATATTCTCGCCTCTAAACTTCCAAATCTCATTCTTAGCCAAACGACCCCCACGCCTGAATACCATTATTGCAGACTTCGCTAAATTCACTTCCATGTTCCAAGTATCGCAATATAATTCTAGGCGATTTATCATTCCTTGTAACACACCTATATTCTGATAATAAAACTATGTCATCTGCATATAAAAGGAGCCTAATATTTAGTTCTTCAATATATATATATATCTATATATATATATACCTAACCAGTCATGCAGATCATTTTAATAGAGTGAAAAGAGCAAAGGGGATAATAAATAACTTTGCTTTACACCAGATGAAACATAAAATTTGTCCGACATATCCTTGCCCGTCCATATCAAAGAACTAGTCACTTCATAAACTTAGTCAATAAAATTCACCATTTTTGTTGAAATTCCCATCATATGCAACTTGTATATTAAAAGCTGCCTTGGAACTTTGTCAAAAGCCACTTTAAAAAAAAAAATCAATGCATAGACTTTTTTCTTCTCTTTAAATTTAAGGTGAATTATTGAACATCTTTACATAGTATAAAGCAAAGTCGAAATTTCAAGAAGTTAGAATACTGATTACTTCTAAACCACGCAACGTATTTTGATACGGTTTTCACTGTGAATTAAAGAATTTCTTTAGAAAAGTTTGCATGCACATAAATAATTGATGCAATAATAAAAGTAATAATGATTATTATCATAAATTATCCATATTTGTCATTCACTAAAGACAGCAACACTAAGTTTGACATTCACCAAAACAGGTATTTGTAATTCAATACAACATCAAACAGCTCTTTTTGGCTCACAAAACAGTTCAAAACGTAGTTCTTTCCCCATTTACCAATACTGTATTTTGATAATTTCACAGGTTGGCTTTGCGGACGAGTCCCGTTTTGTTCGCTTATAAAATTAATGTAGTTGTAATAGTTTTATAATTTATGGAAAAAGCATTTACTGCTATTACAATATTGCAGCTTTTCATTCTTTACACAGCAAAGTTTCATCAAATGTGATTTTAGAATTAAATTAAAGTAATTATTATTATCATTTAAGCTATACTATAAGGTAAAGAAAACATTTGTTTACTTGCAATATAAGGAAAAAATGTCACCTACCAACGATCAAATAGGTAAAGTAAATCATTTAATTCTGTCTACAGCCTTCTGGTTTGCGCACACATAAATTAGTTTTAAAAGTAGGGTGTCCCTATTTTATTACGGAACCTTAATCCACCAAAATTGTGCAATGGTACATGTTTACAGATAAAATCATTAAAAAAACTACATAATAGAGTGTACAACACTGACCGGATGTGGATCTGGAGAAGTCGTTTTAATTCCCCGGATTCCATTAACACTAACGGATCTACCTTTCCAATTTAGAAAATTGCAATTTCCTATAAAATTATCATTTTCAATGACAATTATCAAATCACAAGGTCAAACAGTCAACGTTGTGGTATTAGGACCTGAGCATTCAGTGTTTTTCCCATGGACAGTTATATGTAGCTCTTTCACGCGTCACTTCAGTTCGTATTGTGTAATGACAAAAAACTGTAAAAATTGTGTACAAAGACGTATTGTAAACAAAAATTTGTTAAAAAATTAATTAATAAAATTTCATGCTATCAATACCAAAACAATATTTTTTAAATTGCAGAAATTTAAAAAAGAATTAAAGTATAAATGTGCAATAAAATTGCCACTCAAACTGATGCGATACTAAGAAAGGAAGGTTGGATGTAACCCGGAGGAGCGTGAAGAGTATTACATCTTTGGCATAGCCAATGATAGCCTTCTTTCTGATTTTAATATCAAATTAAATGTTTTTTTTTTTTAAAGTTCCATAAATTTGTAACAGATAGCGCTGTGGAGCACCTTACTACAACGTCCTATCATTGGTACAAAACTCATAAAATCGTCAAAAAACTAAAAAAATAATTGTGTTGTGTTGCTTGCTTTCTTTAATAGCAAAAACATTAAACAAATAGCGTGGAAAAAATTAGAGCGAGAAAGGAACAATGTCTACACAAATCGCAGACTAACACCACGACGGGCTGCACCAACGCGACTTAATTTTTTCATTATTTCAAAGTTCAATACTTAGTTTATTTAAGATTCAGTAATTTATTTTATTCATTTTCAATTCAATTAACTTAGTCTTTATCTCTTAATTTTATCACTAGTTTAACAATTCAAGATTTAATAGTTTATTAAATGTTGGCTTCCTTATCTTAATCACTAAAGTATTTTACTTTATATTTTTTTAGTTTAATATTTTATGTTAGTAAGTTCATCAATTCAGTGTATATTTTATTCAGATAAGCTTATGATTTTTATGATGTTAAGCTTAACAGTATTTGTTTAATGTCACACTATTCTTTCCTCCTATACAGCTTCTATATCGGTTGAACACGAAGATTGATTTATATAAATTCTTATCCTACATTTTATAACCTATCCTACACTAGCTCTTATTCTGTACTTCGTAACTGTTGAGTTCAACAACCTTACTTGCAGGATCGGATTGAGGGTATATAACTCCTACCGCCCTTGTCAAGGAATACTCCTGAATTACAGATACATTTCATTTTTCTTGTTCTGTCAGTAAATCGTTGCATTTTCTATTGATTCTTGCTTGTTTATTAGTTGTATTTAGTTTATATTGGTGGTATGTATGTTCTGTAAATTAGCTTTCTTAAACTTGGGTTCTTCCTTGTGCCTTACATTTTTATAATTCTTTATAAAGCCTGTTTCTCTACTTTCTTGGTAAGTTTCCCTTTTAATACAGGGTGAGTCAAAAAGGACGGACGTATTTGAAAAGTTCATAAACTTGTTAAGTATCATTGAAAAAAAATTTTATTTAAATTTTTAGAATCGTTAGGTCAAAGCATTTAAGAATGTCAAGTGTGAGAAACAACATTGGGCATGTGGTGACCCCCACCGGCGATGCAGTGCTGAAGCCGTTCCACGAAGTTTGCGTCTACTCTCTCGGGCATTTGCCGGTCGATTCTGGAAGTTTCCTCGCGAATCGCTTCCTTCAATTCCTGGAGGTTTCGAGGCTTGTGTGTGTATACACGAGCCTTAAGGTATCCCCACAAGAAAAAATCGCATTTGGAGAGATCAGGTGATCGAGGTGGCCAATTAATGTCCCCAAATCGGGAAATTACATGACCTGGGAAGTGATGGCGGATGACTCCCATTGAGTTGTTTGCAGTGTGGGCTGTCGCCCCGTCTTGCTGGAACCAAACACTCCGAATCGGTATCCGTTTTCGCCTTAATTCCGGCAAGAAGAAGTTGTTGATCACGTCAACATAGCGCTCCGAGTTAACGGTGACAGTAGCTCCATTGGCGTTCTCGAAAAAGTAAGGGCCAATAACGCAAGACTTCGATACCGCGCTCTGAACATTCACTTTGGGGCTATGCAAAGGTCTTCCATGCAATTCTCTAGGATTTTCATTGGCCCAATAACGGCAGTTCTGCTGATTCACCATGCCTTTCAGGTGGAAATGAGCTTCATCACTCACGAACAGAATAAGGTTCTCATGTTGATCTGAGAGTGCTTCCATCTCACGCGCGAACGTCACTTGTTGTTCATAATCCCTTGGCTGCAACTCTTGAACAATTCCCAATTTGTAGGGGTGGAAATGCAGTTCATTGCGTAAAATACGCCTTACCGATGGATTACTCAAGCGAAGTTGAGCGGCGTGGTTTTGTGCAGAACGACCTGGGCTGCGCATGAAAGCCTGGCGGACCGCCTCAACATTTTCTGGCATTCGACCCGTTCGTGGATTCCGTGGGGGATGTCTGTTGCTCAATTCTCGCTGAACAGCGGTGATCGACTTTTGATTGATAAGTATCATTATAAAACATGACTGCCTTATTAATTTGTGTTGTTACTGGTAATTTTTGCTCTAGGTTTAATGTTCTGATTTTTTCAGTTAGTGTATTATTAAGTCGTTCCAAATCACTGTTTCCTGTATGGCTATTGTGTTTTGTTGCATGTTATTGAATACCCTGCTGATCTAAAAATTATCTGATTATCGATGTATTAAATTCATTATCAAATACGAATTTCCTAGGTTTTCATTTTAATGCTAGAAACACATGAATTTTATTTGCAATTGTTCTGTTATTTCTATCTAATAAGGACAAACAGGTAGTGTTTTGAAAACTTGTCTATAAAGATAATAAACGAATATTTGCTGTTTACATATGTGTCTACGTGAACTATTTTGTTTATTGGTTTAGGTGTTTCCGTTAAACAATACTTACTTCTAATTGGACTTCCTCTGGGTAGTTATATTCTTGAAAATATAACTTTGTTCCATATATCAACGTATTGTTGTTCGCTGTTTACATTGGCTTTAAGTGGTTGTAAAATATTTCGGTAAAATTATCGTTCACAAAGTCGATCAATTTCCATTATAACGTCCCTTAGTCTCCGAACTCCCCCGAATTCTACTTTATTTATACCATAGAGTATTTTATAATATCCTGTTTTAGCTAATTTTACTTTTGAAAAGAGTGTATTAGTTGCTGATATACTACTTGTAGAACCCGTATCTACTAAGCAACTAATCTGTTGCTTGCCAATTGTAACGGTTACTATTGGTAACTTGGACCTTGAGGCCACGCTAATCATCATTTATTCTATTCGAATATTGTGTATCGGCACTCATATGTGAATTTTTGATTGTTGTGAATTATTGCCCCTGTTATTGTAGTACTGTTGTACCTGTTGCGGCTTGTTCATATGTATGACTAGGGTTTTTTTTGTAATTTATTATACTGCTCTGGTCTGTTAGTGTATTGTTGGGGTTTATTATATTGTTGTGTTTTGTTAGTGTATTGTTGTGATTGTTGCTTCCTTAGTCTGTAACTCAAGAGTATGGTTCTAGGATCGTCTAATGGCTTAATTTGCGTGTATTTAGTTTTAATTTCATATAATGTATTTTTCTGGCTAATATAAGTTCTATCTTTTCAACTAGTGTGTTTATCAAATCCTTATCAACTCTATTTGGCTTATATACCTCATGTTTCATTTCATCATATGCATAAATTTTGTTTAATTCTGACTTAGCCTTTTCGAAATAAGTAAAAAGTTCTCTTAAATTACTTACTTTAACATCTCTGCATCTATTGAAGACGTCTCCATACGTAGTCCTTGGCCTAGTCTATCAATTTAGATTTCGTTTGGTCCCACGAAGCTCCAGTTCCAAGTTCTCTGACATAGTCCCCTGCACTTTCAGTTGTCTTCTCGTTCGCTACTATGCACATCGCCAGATTCATAAGCTGTATATTTCCAGCCGGACACAGTACTATGACTGCTTCCACCGATGCTATAAATGCCATGGCATCGTGATCTTTGTCCAAGCTTTTTAATTGCCTGAACTGTGTCAGTATGTCCTTCGGTGCCAAAAAAAAATCCTGCAGTTGCTGCTGTTCTCGCTGTCGGATTTGTTGTTGGAGTTCTTGTCGTTGAAGTTCTTGCTGTCATATTTGTTACTGAAGTTCTTCCTATTGTATTTGCTGTTGAAATTCCTGGCGGAATTGCAGTAACTCTTCCTCCTGTCTCCTTATTACTTCGATCAGATCTTCTTGATTAACGGCCATGTTTATCTTATTATGTTGTATTACTTGCTTTATTTTATTACAATACAAATTGCTGTTGGTTTTATTGCAATTTAGTTTTTGTTGTTTGTTTTTTCTTAAAATATTGTTAAATTTTGTTTGTATTTTTTTTTTTTTATAATTCAGTTATACACTTTCTTAATTATGATTTACTGTCTTCTTCACCGTACCGTTCTTTTATTCTGTTAAGGTACACTGTTTATATTTTTAATTTACTGCACTGTTTTTTTCCCGACTTGTTATTTAGGTATGCGGTTCTTTCTTTACAAATCTTTGGTTTTCGGTTTTTTCAAGTTCAAGCTCAAGTTCAAGGTAATTATTGCTTGATAAAAACTTTAAAACACAGTTTACAATAATAATTTAGAGTAGTCCGTTATAAAATAATAGTATAATGTTGAGTTTCAAAAATGTATTTCGTTGAAACTTTAGTTTCACTGCCCGTAGATTTGCTCACCTTATATTCTTTGGAATATAAGCTCCGTCGACTGCTCTACTTAAGTTACTGATTATTTCAAAGTTCAATAATTCGTTTATTTAAGATTCAGTAATTTATTTTATTCATATTCAATTCAATGCACTTAGTCTTAATCTCTTAATTTTATCACAAGTTTAACAATTCCAGATTTAGGAGAGCAAACTGTATGACATTAAAAATGACCTAAAAAGGGTTAGCCATGCAATCAAGAACTTAGATAGATTAGAGGTAATCGAAATATCAAAGGGAAATATTAAGATAAATATAATTCCACGATATCTGAGAGGTAGTAGTTGGAATCAAGACTTTCAAATTGTAATTGAAGTGTGGTCTGATCATATGCCAATTTTCGTAACACTAAAACTATTTACAGGGAATACCGGGAATATTGTTAGAGGATTATAACCTTTTACCGAAACTGCATGTGCGTGACTCGGAAGTTCTTCGTATAATAGAAGGTTGGTAAATAATTTGGAGAGAAAAAAGAGGAACGAAATTACCTGGAGCTAAAAGATTTTATTGAAATTATAAGGGAGTCTGTTGGGATCAATAGCAGAACAGTAAAGCTAGTTAAAAAAGCGGAATGGTTTGATTGGAGATATAATGCAGCTAGAAAACTAGCTCTAAGTTTGTTAAGGACGTTTAATAATACCCAAAGCATGATTGATAAAGACAAATACATACAAGCAAGAACTAAATATAAAGCACAATATCAGAAAAGTAAGATAGCATATTTTGAAAATTTGGAGTTAATCATAAATAATGTGAGGGACAGCAAAGATTGGTGGAAAGTAATTTCCAGATTGCGTGGGCAAAACTTAAATGGCTGTGCTGAAATACATGCAGAAGTATTCAAGCAATATTTCGAAAATCTTTTAAACCCACAGCAAACTGTGCATTGTATACATTATGCGCCCTTATTAAAAATCGATGGCAATTTGGTTGGTGACATTACGGTAGATGGAATTTTAAATATGTTGAAAAAAACTAAAGCTTGTAAAGCGCCAGGTTTAGATAGAATCCCATACGATCTTTTTAAAAATGCAAATACAAATTTTTTAAGTGAGTAAGCCAAAACATCATGCACAGTCAGACAAATCTTTTGAGACAAATATAGTTTTCCCGTTGTTTAATCAGGGAGATAAAAGGGTTGCGCCTAACAATGCGGTAACTGAATTTCAAGCGGGTTTTAGAAAAAAACACTCTGGTGTTGACAATATTTATAACTTACTAACAAACCAACCTGCTTTGCACGGGTGCAATTTAAAAAATATCGTTTTGGTATTGATAGCATGAAATTTTATTAATTAATTTTTTAACAAATTTTTGTTTACAATATGTCTTTGTACACAATTTTTACAGTTTTTTGTCATTACATAATACGAACTGAAGTGACGCGTGAAAGAGCTACATATAACTGTCCATGGGAAAAACACTGAATGCTCAGGTCTAATACCACAACGTTGACTGTTTGACCTTGTGATTTGATAATTGTCATTGAAAATGATAATTTTATAGGAAATTGCAATTTTCTAAATTGGAAAGGTAGATCCGTTAGTGTTAATGGAATCCGGGGAATTAAAACGACTTCTCCAGATCCACATCCGGTCAGTGTTGTACACTCTATTATGTAGTTTTTTAATGATTTTATCTGTAAACGTGTACCAATGCACAAACAAATAGGGACACCCTACTTTTAAAACTAATGTATGTGTGCGCAAACCAGAAGGCTGTAGAGAATTAAGAAATTCTGTTGGGAAATGAACAGCCTCTTCCAGATCAATAGCATTGTCTACAGAGTAGTATGTTTCAGTGTGTCAGTCCATTGATCTTTGACAGAATTAAATCATTTACTTTACCTATTTGATCGTTGGTAGGTGACATTTTTTCCTTATATTGCAAGTAAACAAATGTTTTCTTAACCTTATAGTATAGCTTCAATGATAATAATAATTACTTTAACTTAATTCTAAAATCACATTTGATGAAACTTTGCTGTGTAAAGAATGAAAAGCTGCAATATTGTAATAGCAGTAAATGCTTTTTCCATAAATTATAAAACTATTACAACTACATTAATTTTATAAGCGAACAAAACGGGACTCGTCCGCAAAGCCAACCTGTGAAATTATCAAAATACAGTATTGGTAAATGGGGAAAGAACTACTTTTTGAACTGTTTTGTGAGCCAAAAAGAGCTGTTTGATGTTGTATTGAATTACAAATACCTGTTTTTGTGAATGTCAAACTTAGTGTTGCTGTCTTTAGTGAATGACAAATATGGATAATTTATAATAATCATAATTACTTTTATTATTGAATCAATTATTTATGTACATGCAAACTTTTCTAAGGAAATTCTCTAATTAACAGTGAAAACCGTATCAAAATACGTTGCGTGTTTTAGAAGTAATCAGTATTCTAACCTCTTGAAATTTCGACTTTGCTTTATACTATGTAAAGATGTTCAATAATTCACCTTAAATTTAAAGAGAAGAAAAAAGTCTTTGCATTGTTTTTTTTTTAAAGCGGCTTTTGACAAAGTTCCAAGGCAGCTTTTAATATACAAGTTGCATATGATGGGAATTTCAACAAAAATGGTGAATTTTATTGACTAAGTTTATGAAGTGACTAGTTCTTTGATATGGACGGGCAAGGATATGTCGGACAAATTTTATGTTTCATCTGGTGTAAAGCAAGGTTATTTTTTATCCCCTTTGCTCTTTTCACTCTATTAAAATGATCTGCATGACTGGTTAGGTAGAGGAATATATATTGAAGAACATTTAGTTCTCCTTAGGCTCCTTTTATATGCAAATGACATAGTTATATTATCAGAATATTGGTGTGTTACAAGGAATGATAAATCGCCTAGAACTATATTGCGATACTTGGAACATGGAAGTGAATTTAGCAAAGTCAGCAATAATGGTATTCAGGCGTGGGGGTCGTTTGGCTAAGAATGAGATTTGGAAGTTTAGAGGCGAGAATATTGAGATTAGATCAGAATACAATTACTTAGGGGTAATATTGACAGCACAACTATGTTTCAAAGCCCAATTAGCAAAGTCTAGCCAAAAATAGCATCAATGCAACTTGGAGAACATTTTGTCCAAATGGAAGTTATTTTTAGCAGTCACTGGGAGCGTGCAAAGTTATGCTGCTGAAGTATGGGGATTTACTTTATTCGAAGAAAGACTTTTACAACTACCAAATAACACACCGTTGTACTGCATATACTTGAAAACAGATATTCTAAATGGGTATTTTTATACGCTGAGTCTGTTCCTGACATACCATAAAACCTTATTTGAATACACAGACGATATGCTGCTATATAAGTTATCTAGAAAAGTAATAGAACGACAGATATTGTGGTTTGATAAAGTACAAAATCTTTTTAGCAATATAAATGCCAGGACGGAAACGACGATATTGAATAGAATCTATTGGTTGGTTATAGAACACGAAAAACCCCTAAATAGGGAAAAAAGGTGGAACAGAGCAAGTCAAAGTGAACGTATATATAAAAATCTAAACATAGTTACGG
The DNA here is from genome assembly GCA_037043315.1 of Amiota communis. Classification (NCBI taxonomy): domain Eukaryota; kingdom Metazoa; phylum Arthropoda; class Insecta; order Diptera; family Drosophilidae; genus Amiota; species Amiota communis. The sequence goes on along the minus strand of JBAMAV010001564.1, from coordinate 10,832 downwards.
GGAAAAGTTATTTAAATGGCAATTTAAATGCGCATGTGGATTTTTGAAGCGAAAAGCGATATTATATACTTGAATGGACACAGAAATATGAATTGCACACTCTGCAATCGCAATGAAGGTCAAATTATATCCCACTTCCTAGGAAAATGCCCAGTACTTAAAAGAATTCATTATAGATATTTTGAAAAATACAATATAAATGAAGAAGAAATAGTTAATATTTTAAACGGACACGGTTATGGTGGATGGAGAAATCTGACTTTGTTTATCACTAGTGCTTTAGGATATAGGAAATTAATTATAAATGAATTTTATTAATATGTATTTATTTAATTCTATCGTTTTGTATTCTTATTGTAGTGGAGTAGTTTTAATTTTAGTTAGTATAATATGTATTCCCCGACTGACGGTCATAGGGTGAAAGCCGTATATGTTCTTTATTTTTAGTATAGCATTGTGTGTAAACATTTATATATTTAAAAATAAAGAATATTATTATTACAATTCCAGATTTAATAGTTTATTCAATTTCGGCTTTCTTATCCTAATCACGAAAGTATTTTACTTTATATTTTTTAAGTTTAATATTTTATGTTAGTAAGTTCATCAATTCAGTGTATATTTTATTCAGATAAGCTTATGATTTTTATGAAGTTAAGCTTAACAGTATTTGTTTAATGTCACACTATTCTTTCCTCCTATACAGATTCTATATCGGTTGAACACAATCTGAAGATTGATTTATATAAATTATTATCCTACCTTTTATAACCTGCCCTACACTAGTTCTTATTCTGTACTTCGTAACTGTTGAGTTCAACAGCCTTACTTGCTACAGGATCGGATTGAGGGTATATAACTCGCGCGCCGGGCTATGCTAGTATATATATGAAATCTTAAGCCTTTTTCTGTATATGCAAGCTATTCTCAGAAACGGCTTAACCTATGTGAATGTGGTTGAATGAAGCAAGCTTACTGCTTAGTGTTCATTTTATCGAAATCGACCTACTAGATCAAAAGATATTCATATTTTTAATTCTGTTGTCGACATTTTGACTGATTTTCGAATGTTTTCCCCTTTTGCTGCGCGCCAACATTGAACATCTAATAATTATTATTATTTCCTAATTATAATTAGGAAAAAAGTTAACAAAATACACGCTATTACAACCATATTTCGAATACCACGCGTACGAAGTCGTGGGCACAGCTAGTTTCTTATAAGTCTAGACTTTAAGTTTTTTAAGCTAGAGAGCTCATGCGTAAACCAAGGTGGTTAGTATGTTCCTTAAGGTGCATTCATAAGAAGAATGCATTCAACAAAGGCAGAATATAATGTATCATAAAAGAACTTGTGGTAACTGCGTAAACCGATGAATGGCTGCGAATTTAACATAATACGGTAATTGTGCGTTGGCCAATCTTCCCCTACTCTCAAAACCGCATTTTTAGTGTTATCTATTTGCATTGTGTGTAAAAATTGCGATATTCCATTAAAGATGCGGTAGACGAAAGATATAATGCGTACAGTGCGGAGGTAAGACGATAATTGAATGATGCCTCCAATAACTGATGTTGACGGTAGTGATTCGCACATACAGCTGCCTCACGTTTGCGCATCTCAATCGTTGCTGGCAGATTCTCATTATTCTTGGCCACTCGTCACATGAGTGCCTTAAGAAGTCAGGACCTCTAAACCAAATGTTCGCCGGTAACTCTTCTGTTGTACATCCTCTGGAAACAATATCTGCAATATTCTTCGCTGATGGCACGTGTCGCCATTCCACAGATGGATGCATATTGCTGAAATTCTGAAATTCGATTACCAACAAAGCAATTTAATTATGATGAATGTTTGTGCTGGCTGCACTTAACACAATTTTTCAATCTATCCAAAAGAGATGAAACGGATAGTCGGTTGGTTCGATGAGCTGAGTACGACTGAGCCAAATGCTTTATACGTACGCTTCAATGAGCTATAAACGAGTCACTCAATGTCCAACCTGAAGTAACATCAATGATTGCTGCTGGTAGACGCTTTGTTACGCACTTCAACCACTCGGGCTTAGCTCAAGAAAAATTGCTGTCGATTCAAAAAGAGTTAAAATTACCCGAGCATTAGTTTTAGCAAGATATTAACACTAGATGTAAGTCCACATTTTATATGGTAGAACGTCTGTTAGAACAAAAGCGGGCTTTATTGTTATATGTTGCTGATCACGCTACACTCACCAATTTCACGTCTCAACAATGGTGTTTGATGGAGCAGTGCATCAAACTATTAAAACCCTTTGAAGAAATAACCAAAATTACTAGTTCTGGTTTATCTTGCGTGTCGGAAGTAATACCACACGCTGCTGGCCTAAAAAAGTATTTAGATAAAGATGAAACTGAGCTATGCACACCTGTTGTGCCACACATGATGGCCTCGTTAAAAGCAGAATTAGAAAATCGTTTCAATTCCTTAAATCAAGACTCCAACTACTTGTTTGCACCTTACCTAGACCCAAGATTAAAAAAAAACTACTTGAGGGTTGTTGAAGCGGAGAGAACTCGTCAGAAGATTCTCTTGGAATTTTTAAAAATGTCTTGCGAAGATTCCTCCAGTAGCAGTTCAGGTTTTTACACCGGTCAAAAAAGTAAAAAAGAAGAGTCAGAGTTAGCAGTATCTGACGAAACTCGCGACACGTTCTGGGGCTGCATTCATGAGGTAGCGAATGATGATTGTTTTCAGTCTCACGATCAAGAAAAGAACATGATTGCAACGGAGATTGATTTTATCTGATGTCAGTGCGCATTGGTCACGATCGAGATCCTTATATTTGGTGTTCAGCTAATACTGAAAAATATCCAAACTTATCAAAGTTTGCAAGAATATATCTTTCAGCGCTCTGCAGCAACGTATACAGCGAAAGACTTTTTTCGGAAGCAGGTCTTGTATACGAAAACAAGCGAAACCGTTTGTTGCCTCTTAATGCTGATAAATTGATATTCATTCATCATAATTTACCCTTAGTACAGTACGAGTATTAATTTTTATTTATTGTGTAATAAAAAATAATGATTTTATTTGTTATGCAGATTAAATAAAGCGCCTCTAAAGTTTAAACTTTGTTTTTTTTTAAACCGGAGGCGCTTTATTTATTGCCAGATATCCGTTTCATCTCTATTTACATGTATGTCTTTACAAAGTTGTGTGCATATGTATATACAATATCCGTAAGCACGTTCAGATGCGTTAGCGAACGCATGAACTTCGTTCTTATAATTTTGTAAAAATCATGGAATCTTTATATTTGATAACATGCGTGGATCAGATTACAAGATGCTCGTCCCAATCCACTTTTCTGAGTACGAGGTCCTGCATAAAAGCTTTACACCTTACAATAATTGGGCATACCAGACCAAGTAAATCGAAGATATTAGCAACTGTAGATAACACTGCTTCCAAGCCAAGAGTTTTTATAGCATTTGCTTCATCCGGTTGCACGGCAATTTCATTAATCGATGAATCTACGAGATTCGACACGTTATTGTTAAATTTAGTCATTGTCATCCAGCCTTTCCAAGTAGTTTTTCTTCTGCAATTCGTTCAGCTGATCTGCTCCTGTTAACAAGTCATCAACATAAAAATTTGAGCTCACGACAGACGCCCCAATTGGATATTCGGATTCGAAAGTATCAGCTATGTAATAAAGACTTCGTATTGCGAGAAATGGTACAGCTGACGTGCCATTGGTCACTGTGTTCAATTGATATGTTTGTAATTCATCATTCGAATTTCTTCTACATAATAACAGTTGGAATTGTCTGTCGTGTTTATTTACAACAACCTGCCTGTAGATTTTTATAATATCTCCTAAAAGAGCATATCTATTTAGTCGAAATGTAGATGCATCAAATACGACACGCAATTTCGTTGTCAGACTTTGCGGTCGTACCAACTATCTCACGACTAAGTGACATGTGACCAAGTGAAAGGTATTCGTTTAAAAGTTCTACATAAGCTCCTTTAAGCTTTTCATCTCGATCAAAACTGAGTTCTAACATCTTGAATCGTTGATATGCGATATCATATGTATCTCCTAATTATTTAGGAGAATCTCTGAATGGAAGACACACCTGGATGATGCCGTTTTCATTCAGAGCGACATTGTTTACGTAGTGTTCTTTGCACATTTGTTCCTCATGTGTGAATTTTGTTGCTACAGTAGTGTACTATGCAACAACTAGAAGCATTGAATCCTACTGTCTAGCGACGGCTGTTCCTGCACCAAATTGCATCTGTATTGTAATCCACTTTGTGGAATGGACTTGTTGCCACCAATTATCCACCCAAAAGCAGTATTAATCAAGCTTGACATATTCGGCCCAAACAATGTTTTCCTACTCGAATCGCATCGAAGAAATCTTCTGTGTCGATCTTCTTTGACTCGTAGAATACTGGATCGGCAAGAGTTATGCCATCAGGTAACTTCCATTCTGAAATGTTAATATTATTATATGGCTGCCTTGTACAAATCTTGTTAATTACTGCGAACTGTGATGACCAATCAAAGTCCGAGACTCGGGATCTTAGAGTAGCACACACGTTATAATTAATTTGTTGATGAAATTCGGAAACGCAACTAACTGCTGGTAACACACGATACTTGTTAAGTTGCAAATGTTTGGCTGTTTCTTCTTTTATTAGATTAACTTCAGAGCACGGATCCAGCAGCGCACGAACGAATTGACAATTTCCTCATCTATCCTTTATCTTTACAATTGCAGTAGGCATTATGCCTCTCTTAAATGTTCGTGTGATCAGAGTAACATTTGGTTCAACTGCATCGCCTTGTTAGTTACTGCTCGGTTGATTAAATGTTCTTAAATTAAAAGTGTAATTGTGCAGAAGTGAATGATGATTTTCAAACCTTATATCGTGATTTTAACTGACATGCCCTGAAAGTGTGACCTTGGCACAAACAATTAAAACACAGTAATGCCTTTTGAATCAAATCCTTTCCTTGATTCAGTTGTAAATTTGTAAAGCAGGAACATTTTGAAATACAATGATTAGGTGACTCACAGAACATGCAAGTCGAATTAGTCGTAACGAATGAATTGGATACTAATCCCTGTTTTGGCTTCTGTTTGTCATTCAATTCCTGTTTAGAACGACTTTCTAAAAACTGACAACGATGTGTAAGTCTCTTACAACAGTCATCCCATGTTATCAGTGTGTCAAATCTTTGCATCTCGTCATAATCGGATCACGCTAGATGAACCGGACGTTGCTTATTGGTACACCTGTCCCGGCTACCTCTGCTGCTCTTCAGTTGACTATTTGTCTCTGACCACTTATGGCTGTGAGTGGGGGCACTGCTAGCTGATTAGAAAATAAATTTGGGTCAGAGACGGATTCAACTGATTGGTTTTGTCTTTTGGCTTTATTTTATATCTCTATATATATAAAAATCTCCTGTCACAGAGTTTGGGGATTATGGACTCCGATCCTACTGAACCAATCTTGATGACATTTTTTATATGTATGTCACTTTTTTTCAACTTGATAGATGGGATAGTTTTTATCTCGATGATAATGAGTTCAATATTTTTAAATTTCAAATTAAATGTTTTTTTTTTGAAAGTCCATAATTTTTTAATTTAAGGCGCTGTAAGATAGTGTAAGGTTGGGCAAGCAACCAATAGATGGTGCCATGTTACAATTTCTATAGTGAAAATAATTTTGACTCATTCAGTAGTTTAGAAGAATATTAATTCAACGCATTAGAACTGAGCCACAGCGATGCGTGTATTGTATATATTTCTTTTTTTGGAGCGAAGTTCTTTTATGCGGCTTACTGAATTTGAAAAAAGGGTATGTAACCATCGTTGGAGAGCGTAGACTCATTGTTGGAGCCCACTCAAAACCGTAAATACAACAGACTTATATGCCCATATATAAGTAAAATCGTGAGTACATAAAGATAATATATAAAGACGTTACTGAAATAAGCATAATGGAAAAATAAATGCATGTACATAAGTGCGTTTGAAGGTTAACTGCGCAACTTCATTTATTGACTTCTCTTATCTCATGTTTTTCGTTAAGATAAAATTGTTGGTATCATTTTTGATCATTTGCGGTGGTTGTTTTTGCTAAACACCACTACACGCTGTTGTTGCAATTGTGTCAAGTTGCTTGCTTTTATTAACGGCGATAGTTAGAATTTGTTGTTGTTAAACACAAGTACATGTGATTGCTGTTGTTGTGTGTGAGCTGTTCGCTAGTGCTTTTTACTTGAAAGTCAACATAATTCGTATTGCAAATTCCCATTGGGTGATACAACTGACATTGAATTTTAGTTGGAAACTGCATTTACTTGGTGCTGTTGACGTCATCGATTTATCAGTTTGTTTTTATAATGAGTCACAGTGAGGAATTGTATGAGGAAGAGATGAACAACTCAAAGTGAACGACATTAGTGAAGCTACGTCTTCAGCGATCAACGATAATGAAGAACATAACAAATTTAAAGAAAAGAGTAGTAACTGAAGGAGAAAAGACAGACATATCGGTGTTAGAATGTAATATGCAGATATTAGAATCGTACTTCAATCAGATTTGTGTTGTCCAAACAAACATCGAAGATTTCAATGTAGGGGATAGTGAACAAGGGAAGATAGAAGAGTTATTTATTACTACAAAATCATTTATATTGTCAACTATAAATAAGCTTCGTAGTAATCAAACACAAGAATTGAGGTTCTTCAACAGAACGTCCAATGTTACCCAATCACATCAAGCAAGATTACCACACCTCAAATTACCATTATTTGATGGTAAATATGCGAATTATAAGCGTTTTATGACTGCATTTAGAAATTTAGCCGATAAGGATCCGCTCATATCAACTATAGACAAATTTAATTATTTGCTAAATTGTTTGTCAGGGCCTGCACTTGAAGTAGTACAGGCATATCAAGTTACCAAAGGTTCTAATGCTATTAAAAGAGCGATATGATAATGACATGTACATGCATGTTTAATTTACCGACAATTAGTAAACCAGATGCATTATCATTACAAAGGCTGATTGATACGGCATCAGCAATACGAGGATCGCTTTTGTCATTAGGGTCATCAAATGGTGTTATGAATGCTATAATGATTTATATTTTATTGTCCAAGGTCGATGCAGACACGAAACTAAACTACGATGAAAAGCAAGTATACGAGAAGATGACGACTTAAGATGAATGTTATAAAATTCTGACACATCGCTGTCAGTTTCTAGAATACCGGTCCCAAAACCATTCCAAACACAATGTGGGTGATCAACAAAAGACAAAATACAAATCAGCATCCAATTCATTCATTACGACCCAATCAGTTTGCGTATTTTGTGAGTCACCACATCACTATAATTCTCAGTGTTCTTCGTTCACAAATTTGAAACTTAATCAACGAAAGGAATTTGTGAAGAAGGCAGTTCTTTGTATTAATTGTTTGCGTAAAGATCATACATTTAAGGCATGTCAATCAAAGTCACGATGTAAGGTTTGTCAGGCAGCTCATCATTTACTTCTTCATAGTTACACTAGTAATTCAACTACATTTTTTTAATGCGGGTAATAACCATCATGGCGGTTTTGCACATACCCAAGGTCAATGAAATTTGCGTGTCATATTTGATGCATCTGCTACTACAACGTCAAGAGTTGCATTAAATGAAGTATTACTTATTGGTCCCACAATCCAACAGGATTTGATTACCCCATATTACAAAAATGTACAGGCAGGTTGTCATAGATAAACGCGACAGACAATTCCAACTTATATTATGAGAACAAATACTAATGATAAAATACAAACATATCAATTGAACACAGTGACCTATGGCACGTCAGCTGCACCATTTCTCGCAACACGAAGTCTTTTTTACATAGCTGACACTTTTGAATCTGAATATCCACTTGGGGCGTCTGTCTTGCGCTCAGATTTGTAAATTTGTTAACAGGAGCAGATCAGGTGAACGAATTGCAGGAGAAAAAGGATCAACTGGTCAAGATACTTGGAAAGGCTGGAATGACAATGACTAAATTTAACAGTAATTTATCAAGTCTTGCAGATTTACCAAAGAATGAAATTGACGTGCAGCTGGATGAACCAAATGTTATAAAAACTCTTGGTTTAGCGTGGCAACCAGCTTCAGACATGTTTGTGTTTCGCTACGAGGTAGGCTCTGCTGAGAAGAAAACGAGGCGATCAGTGCTGTCTACAGTTGCTAAAATCTTCGATTCACTTGGGTTGGTGAGCCCAATCATTGTAAGATGTAAAGTTTTTTTGCAGGACCTCGTACTCAGAAAACTTGATTGGGACGAGCGTCTTCCTGATGATATGTTACGAATGTGGGTCGAATTACAATCTGATCTACGCATGTTATTCAAGATAAAGATTCCACGATTTGTATTTACATTACAAAATCATAAGAGCGACTTTCTTGCGTTCGTTGATGCATCTGAACGTGCTTACGGGTGTTGTATATACATACGCACGAAACTTGATGAAGACATACATGTAAATTTTTTAGTAGCAAAATCGAAGGTAGCGGCACTCAAAGTTCAGTCACTTCCTAGATTGGAGTTATGCGCTGCTGTGTTATTAAACAGAACTTTTAATAAAGTAAGACAAAAGCTTGAACCATACATAGACAAGGTTTATTTTTAGATAGATTCAAAAATTGTATTAAATTGGCTACATAATCATTCATCACAATTAAATTGCTTTGTTGGTAATCGAATTTCAGAACTTCAGCAACATGCACCCAATGTGGAATGGCGACACGTGGCATCATCAAAGAATGCAGCAGACATCATTTCCAGAGGATGTACAATAGAAGAATTACACACAAATATGTGGTTTAAAGGTCCTGATTTCTTAAGGCACTCATGTGACGAGTGGCCAAGAATAATTGAGAATCTGCCAGTGACGATTGAGATGCGCAAACGAGTGACAGTTCTCTGTTGCGACTCATCATCAGAATCTATTGTTGAAGAAATCATTCAACAATCATCATCGTACATTCGAATTCTGCGTACTATATCGTTTGTATATCGCATATTCAACGGAATAGGACCAGATCGTCAATTGACAGCGTCATTGGTTAAACACCTACCAGCAAAAGAATTGCGAAAAACATTTTGGCGAATTGTCTCACACATACAGCAAACAGTTTACAAAGAAGAGATATCATTGTTAAAAAGGCAACAAAGGTTAAAGCCACGCATGCAAAGCCCCGCACCATTTTTACACACAATGCAAAGAGACAACACAACAATTACGGTTTTGAGAGTAGGGGGACGATTAGCTAAAGCACAGTTACCATATGTTGCTAAATTCCCAGCTATTCTTCCACACAATCATCGGTTTACGCAATTATATGCAGAATTTCTGCACAAACAGAATTTACACGCTGGAGCCAAGGTTTTAGTGTCGCTTCTGCGTGAAAGAGTCTGGGTAGTAAATGCCAGAAAACTAATGTGACGGATTGTACGCTCATGCACGCATTGATTTCACTACAAACCACGGCTGATGCAACAGGTGATGGGGAATCTTCCATCCGATAGATTACAGGGAGAACGTCCATTTTTAGTAACAGGCGTTGATTTCAGTGGGCCATTTATAACGATTCATAATTTTCGTGGCAAGTCGCTGTACAAAACTTACGTATCGATTTTCGTTTGTTTTGCGTCTAAAGCAGTTCACATAGAATTATTATCTTCTTTGACAACTAATGCATTTCTTTCATGTGTTCGAAGGTTTATATCAAGACGAGGACTGCCGATGCATTGGACATACTCAAATCCTACAGCGCTACAAGGGGTTTTGAGTTTTGATTCACACCACCACGAGCACCACACTTTGGTGGATTATGGGAGGCAGTGGTCAAATCAGCAAAAACGTTGCTGCAGCAAACTTGACATTTGAAGAACTACTTACTGTCATCGCAGAAGTTGAAGCAACACTAAATTCGAGGACCATCGCTCCGGTCTCGGATGATCCAAATGACGGAACGGCATTGTCGCCGTCTCACCTGCTCATTGGGTCATCATTAGTATCAGCACCAGACGAGTTGATAACGTGCCATCAGAGGATGATAGAAATGCAAACGGTCGATATCTAAATCTATGGCAAAGGGTCACATTTCTGAAACAACAATTCTGGAGAATGTGGTACCGAGACTACATTCACACACTACAACAGCGTACCAAATGGACGTGTGCCCAGCCCAACATTAAGGTTGGGCAATTAGTAATTGTACAAGAAGACAACGCTCCGCCTGAACACTGGAATCTCGCACGAGTGACAGCAGTAATTCCAGGTCAAGACGGAAAAGTACGAGTTGTAGATCTACGAACGCAGAATGGCACCATACGGAGGGCGATACATAAGATCGCACCTCTTCCTATTGAAGTCTAAAATTTTGAAAGTTGGTCATTTCAACGTGGGGAGGATGTTGGAGGAGATCAATGGTATAAAAGAAGTCTGTTGTCGATAGAAACTAATGTTCTGTACATGTGTACATTAAGATTGTTATCGATTTAGTTGCAGCATTTTGTACATGTAGGAATGAAGTGAAAGAAATGTGAAATATATAAAATAAAGAGTGCACACGAAACATTGATGGAGTATAGACGTGCAAGCACAAGAAACATACAAACGAAATAATAAAACAATAAACCAAACAAACAAACGAATAAACAAACCAAACCAAACCACTTTGCGTAATTAACTCAGTGGAACAGAGTAGACCAACAAGAATTGACCCACCCCAGGTACTAGA